>JAUZTA010000005.1:7809336-7823673 GCA_034780835.1 Ctenochaetus striatus | reverse complement strand
ATTGTCTATGTTCATATATACTGAATTCACTTGTGTGTGTGTGTGTGTGTGTGTGTGTGTGTGTGTGTGTATATATATATATATATATAGATATATATATATGTACCTTAATGCTGCAGTTGGTTGCCTTCATTATCTCTGTACTGCCCTCTGATGGCATAATAATTAATGCATTTTTTAGTGTTCATAATGATTTTAATGTTCTGGTTTATAGTAAACCTAAGTGTTTTGGTATTAACTGTTTTTTTAATTAGTACTACTACTGACCTGCAATCAGCAGCATGCAGGGCATCGGATGTTATTGGATGCAAGGCAATCTTTTTTTTTAAATTATTTGTCAGGGCTTTGCGTTTTTCCATCTCAACATCGAGTTGTTTACCTTCGTTAATGGATTGGCTTTGAACATAAATGACTGCTCTGCTATAAATTACTGGTGACAGTTTTTATAAACGTGGGAGTTTGATCAAGATTGTTCTGAGTGTTGTTTTTACTGTTTGTAACTGGCACATCTTTAATCGACAAGACTCCGTTTACACCAGATTTGTACCTTTCTGTTTTGACCTTTAGTAAATTTGGCAAGCTGCTGTAAGTTAGCTGAAGTTTTGTCTCACAGTGTTTGTCTGATTTTGTCTATTCGTTGTAATTTCTATGTAGACGGATGGAGTTCTGCTGTGCCATAACAATGCAATTCATTAAACTGTGTTCAATTCAGTTCAGTTTGGCTAAGTTTAAGAATCTGTTTCTGTGGAGCATTATCCTCCTCATGGTTTCTGTAAGCTACAATTTAAGTGAACAAACTGAGCAAAAAAAAAAATGCTTTTACATATTTGTGTTGTTCTCATAACTCTTGAATAAATTTGTGTACTTTGCGTGTGTTTAAAAATAAGGTTGGAAAAAAGGTATTGGAGGAGTTGAAGAGTGTTTAAAAAAGTTGATGATTCCTTTCTAGATAAAATTGGTAATCTTATGGATTTTTGAAAAGTAAACATATCTGTTCATATTTACAGAGAGCTGTCATTTTCATGACTGTGTTATTACCATCAGCTTGTTGCTGATTTCACTGAATTTACAAACTTCTGAAGAACATTTCCTGATCAAACAAGCACCTCACTGTGTTCAATGAACCTTTCATTTTAATGAAACTGTCCCCATTTTAGACAGTACTTGCATCAAGAGGTTCTCACTATCTTTTCATCCAAAAGTTACACTTCAGTTTGCCTTTGACTAAGATGCTTTATGTTGGCTTTAGCAGTCTGCTCCAGTAAAGCCAGTGGAGATCAAGACCCAGTGCTCAGGGACCCGCATGGACCCCAAGATTTGCCCTGGAGACCCTGACTTCATAGCCTTTATCAACAATAACGACCTGTGGATAGCCCACATCAAAACGGGCGAGGAGAGGAGGCTCACTTACTGCCACAAAGGTCGGAAGGCTCAGAGTCTTATTTAAGTTTCTGTAGTAAGACAGAAAATTATGTGTAATATGCAGCTTCATGTCCTTAATTAAGCTCTTTCACATTGCATAAAGCTGTAAACAATCTCTCTTCTTTTATTTTACAACATAGAAAGAAAATACTATACACATTCCATATTATCTTTAACATGGAAGCATCGAGTATTACATAATTTAAATGTTTAGTACTATGCCAGTGACATTGCATGGATGTGAACATTTTTTCAATGTAATTATTTTTTCAGGTGTGGATAGTGTTAAGGAGGACCCCAAATCTGCAGGTGTAGCAACATTTGTCATCCAAGAGGAGTTTGACCGTTTCACTGGATACTGGTGGAGCCCCAGAGTAGTGGAAGGTCAGCAGTTGGTGGCTTAAATACTCAAGTCTGTCACTCACATACTTGATGAACACAAATAAACTGACAGAGTGTCTAGTTGCATCTGGGTGGGAATAGTCACATAGTCGCCACATTGTCACCAGGGTACATTGTATGAACAGCAACAAGTCCACATGAGATGGAGGTTGTGGTGGATGAATGAGCTGGTCAGCACCAGACTTTGATTCAGGAGACGGGCAGTCGGGTCCTGTGTGAAACCAGAAGCTATTGCTGACTATTTTTTGTCTTAGATGGCTTCTTAATTTTAGTTTTCAGTTGCATTTTTTTAAAGTTAAGGCAACAAAACTCAAGTCCAGGAAAAGATCATAGTTTGGGTGTAAATATCGTTGTTGACTACACAGGTGGAAATCTTCCAGTAACTTGTGACATGTGTTACTCGGCATAAGTTGAGCATTTTAGCTCACAACATTAAGTTTTTTTCCTATCTGTGAGATTAGTTGTGTTTGAGTTTGTTTACATCATTTTCTGTTTATACATGATTCAGTCAGATATTTTTTTTTTCTTTTATCAGACCCTAATGGAGGTAAAACAATGTACCTACTGTATGAAGAGGTGGATGAGACGGAAGTAGAGATTATTCATGTTCCATCTCCAGCATTGGAGGAGCGAAAAGCAGATGCGTACAGATATCCCCGCACTGGTAATTCTATATACTTTACACACACACGGACACACACACACACACACAGGCTTGGAGCATTGACTTTGTTTTAAATTTGTTTTACTTAACATTTATCTCACATGTATCATCTCATTCCTGTAATTTACAGGTAGCAAAAATCCCCAGGCTACGCTTAAACTGGCAGAGATTAAGACAGATCATCAAGGAAGAGTGAGTCTCTCATCATCTTCTCATGTTTTTACCGCTCCAAAGTGATCGTTAGGGTTTTCTTACGTGTTTGTGTGGTTGCGCTTGCAGATTGTAAGCACGCAAGATAAGGAACTGGCTGTCCCTTTCACTTCCTTGTTTCCGGGGACAGAATACATTGCCAGAGTTGGATGGACGAGTGATGGCAAATAGTAAGTGTTGCATTCAAAACTTTGACTCTGTTGACTCAATGATGCATTCGTTATCGAATTTTACCAACGGAATAGTATTTTTTTTCCTGATATTCTGGCGTAATCTGGGGCAAAGATCAAATTCTCTGTAATATTTAAACACATTTTCATATTAATGGGCATCCTGCTCATGTTTATGATTACTTTTTTTTTAAATTATGCAGTTGTTCTGTAATCGACTAGTTCTGAGTTTTGTCTGCTCTGTGTCCCCCTAGTGGCTGGGCAGTGCTTCTGGACCGCAGTCAGAGGAAACTGCAGCTGGTCCTGCTGCCTCCAGCCCTCTTTATCCCGGTCACAGATGACCCTGCTCAGAGGCAGGAGAGCCTAGAAGCTGTGCCCAGTAACACACAGCCATACATAATCTACGAAGAGACCACCGACGTGTGGATTAATGTAGGTCTTTTCACATGCAGCCGCCTTTGATTACCTGAAATCTGTCCTGTTTTGAGGTTATGAAAGGTTCTTCTTTTGTAAAGACTTAAGTAACTGACTGTTTTTCTCTTTCCGCAGGTTCATGATATATTCTATCCTTTTGTTCAAACAACAGAAGATGAGTTTAGTTTCATTTGGGTAAATGAGTCTAAAACAGGTTTCAGTCATCTATATAAAATCACATCCCAGTTACAACCTGGCTCCTACCATTGGACAGAGGACTACCAACACATAGAGGGTAAGACTCTGGAGCTACATCTACATTTATTTGAAATTATCGTGTCAAATAATCATTTAATCACAGTTTATGTCAGAATGTTTGGTGTGTCAAGGAGCATGTTGATTCTGTTATCTGTTTTCTGCAGGAGAGTTTAAGTGTGCAATCAAGGAGGAGGTTACATTGACCAGTGGAGAATGGGAAGTGCTGGCAAGACATGGTTCCAAGGTTAGCTTTGAATATTATAAATTCAAACTACACACAAAAAACACACAAGTGTTTGGATGGTCACATATATTTTGTTGACATTGTATCCCAATACATTGACTGTGAAATTGAACAGTGTTTATGGGGTCGAGGTCCCAACTCTCAGCCTTGATATAAGACCCTTTACATGTACATCATTGAAAGGACCTTTGTTTAAAAAGCTTAAATCTACAATTGATCAGTATCAGTAGACATTTTAGTATTTTTCCTGGTGATGTTCTGCCAGATGTGCTCTGCAGCCACCTTTACTTGTTACTCAGGAGACTTGTGCCCACAGTCTGATCCTCAGGGTCATTTTGCTGCTGCATTGTACTGAAATTGGGCGACAAGTTACCAAAATTCTAAAGTATTCTGCATTGCTAATTAAGTGTAACCGTTAGACACTATTAAAAACCCAAAGAGACCTGTTTAAACTCTTATAACCTTTAAATAAGAATTTGAATCAATGTGCCAGACTACAAAGCCAAAAAAGTCAGTCATTTCCAACATAATACAGATTTGAAGAGGTCATGTCACATTAAGGTGTTTCAGTAGATCATGTTTTGAAAGTTCCTTTTATGGCTCCCCTCACAGCTAAAGTCCTTTAATCGTCCTCTCATGTTTCTCTTTTCCTTCTCACCTCGCTAGATCTGGGTGAATGAGTCATCGAAGCTGGTGTACTTCCAGGGCACCAGAGACACTCCTCTGGAGCACCACCTCTACGTGGTCAGCTATGACTCACCTGGAGACGTGGTCAGACTAACCAAGCCCGGCTTCTCTCATAGCTGCTCTGTTAGTCAGGTAAAGCCTTTTGTCCAGACACATTCATGCATTCATTCATTCATTCTCTCATTTAGCTGTTAATCTACATATATACATAACAGCTCATCCATCAGACAGTGATGCTTAAATTTGTTCCTTTCTTCACAAGTCTTCTTTTTGCTGCTAGTGATCATAACATGACTATAATGGTAATGATGGAGATATTTTACTACAGGGTTGTTTAGATGTGTTTCAGATTTGATTTTTTTTTTAGATTGTTTATTTATCAAAATAGCCGAATGTGAATTTGAATGCTGTATGCAGTTTTTTCTACCTAAAATATAAATAAATCAGAATAGCTGAGAGACACCTGGGAAACACAGGTGGTGTAGACTGTGACATAGTGTAGGTGCATAGAATAGAAGGTTTGAAATAGTTTCAGTTAAACCAGAGAGACCCCTTAAGTACGATGAAAGTAAAGCACTTTAAAGCACTCAAAGCCAGGCATTGGTCTGGTAGTCTACATTATATGGGATAACTGATCAGGCTATCAGCAGTGTTTCTAATCAACAGTATCTCATGTCAAGCTTTGTAATAAAGATCCTTGCAGTATTTAGTGTATTATTGCTATTGCATCACCTCTTTTCTCAGCTCCTGTTTCCTTCCATGTCTTGTTTATTTAACACTGTGCTCATAGTCTTGCTTTCTACACAAGTCTCTATATTAAAAATGCTTTGCATCTCTCCTTCCTCTCTTGCTCTGCAGAACTTTGACTTTTTTGTCAGTCACTACAGTAATGTGAGTACGCCTCCCTGTGTTCACGTCTACAAACTGACCAGCTCAGAAGGCGACCCGCTACATATGGTACCTGAGTTCTGGGCCAGCATGATGGAATCACCAGGTAAACAGAAAGTGACATAATAAACCTGCATACAGTAGCTTGCTCACTGTAGAGAGTTTGTATTTACGTATCTAGGCTTGCTTTTTTTCTTTTTTAAGAGTGCAGTCTGGCCAAGTGTGAAGGTTATCCGACTATCTGTGGTTTTATTTTTAGAGCACTCAATTAAGACGAGTCTGTAGGGGAAGGTTGAGGTCGGCCTTTGATTAGATAAAAACAGTTAGTTCGATTTATAATGGCGCCCTCCAGACAATCCTGACAGCCATTAGATAATGTAGTGCTAAAAGTTTTATGTAATAATGAGCGCTTTGCATCAGTGTTGACAGGTCTTAATGATCTATCAAAAGTACCAGGCATGAGAAGACTGTTTAAACTTTCTTATTGTGTGTTTATGAGTGTTTCTGCTGATGGAAAGGGTCATAGATTAACCACCACCTATCACAAATGTCCCCTGAATTAATAGGCATCATGTTGCTATCAACTACCCATTAATAAATACTCTCTCTTGCAAGAATGATACTATAGAAGAGTCAGGTTGAATTTCCAGAAATAATGAATATCTGCATCTTTCTACCACATAGACCACTTGTGTTAAAAGACCATTTTTCAAGCAGTGAAACACTTCTTAAATATGTCTTCCAGGTTGCCCAGGAGATTACAATCCGCCTGAGATTTTTGACTTTCCAGGAAAGTCGGGCTTCCAGCTTTATGGGATGGTCTACAAGCCTCACAACCTGCAGCCCGGCAGGAAACACCCGACTGTTCTCTTCGTGTATGGAGGCCCTCAGGTTCGAGGATATGTACATTTCCCTCTGGGCTTGTGATGTCATCATATTTTTTGTGTTGAGACAGTGTTTCCTTGAATCTTGCATGAACAGAGAAAAAACAACATTTGGGACAGCATTAGTGAGTGTGTATGTGTATGTGTGTATTTAGGTGCAGCTGGTGAACAACTCCTTCAAGGGGATGAAGTATCTCCGTCTGAACACGCTGGCGTCTCTGGGCTATGCTGTCGTTGTCATTGATGGGAGGGGTTCCTGTCAGAGGGGCCTTGAGTTTGAAGGAGCATTGAAAAATAAAATGGTAATGGAGAAATCTAATGATTAAAGCACTTTAGCTGGGGTATTTAAAAGGTTTTCATTATCGAATGTCATCAAAAAGATGCATAACTGCCACATTAAGTAAAACACAAACGTACTTTTGCCTCTCCAGGGCCAGGTAGAGATTGAAGACCAGGTGGAGGGGCTGCAGTACGTGGCGGAGAAGTTTAACTTTGTCGACCTGAGTCGTGTTGCCATTCACGGCTGGTCCTATGGCGGTTTCCTCTCTCTCATGGGCCTCATCCAGCGACCCAATGTCTTCAAGGTTGGGAGGCTTTTTTGTCCTTCAGCCCGTCTTTATCCTTAAACCAAGCTCTCACTCTCTGCTGCCTCTGTCAGCAAGAAATTAGACAGTTGACCTTTTTATGTATACTTTATCACTATGTAGTGCTCTTCAAACAATATTAATTGCTTAATTCCTGAAATGTAAAGTTTCAAAACTGAACTTGTGTTGTAATGGCAACTTAAATCCACATGGTGTCTGTGTTGTACAGGGTGTTAGCCAACAGACTTCTTCAGTCAGAGGACACTTTTAATTTAAGCACAGTCCCTGTGTTTAAGGCAATAAAAGTTAAATTATCGTACCGATATTTTTGCAAATTGTGTCACTAACTGAACCACATCACCAGAATATTTAGAACAAATTCACAATTTTGTTTTTAAGTTGCATGGAACAAAATGAAACCTTTCCACAGTAAGAGACTTTTCTTTTATCATTTTAAATGCTTTCCCATCTGAGTACATTGTGTCTCCCTGCCAGCTGGCTATTGCGGGCGCCCCGGTCACCGTGTGGATGGCCTATGACACGGGCTACACAGAACGCTACATGGATGTGCCCGAGAACAACCAGCAGGGCTATGAGGAAGGCTCTGTGGCACTGCATGTGGACAAGCTGCCCAGCGAGTAAGTGCGCAAACTTAATCATCACATTTTCATGTGTAAAAAATCTTATTCTGAGGATATATATATGAAAAAATATCTATATATAAATATAAATATATCTGGAATTACATTTCATTCTCCTGCTTTGAGTGTCAGCTAAAAGATTCCTGGTATTTTTGTGATTAGAGTGAAAGTTAGAGAGGGCAAACTGTATGAATAGGCAGAGAAATACTTAAATCTGTTGATATATTTAGAAAGGTTAGTCAACTTGTCAACCAAACAGTGTTTTAACTCTTAACTATGGTCAAATTTATTTCAGTCTTTTATACCGTATACTCTATACCGTATTTCCCGCAAATTTTGGTCCTCCAGAGATGTTTTGCAAGGAAGGAAATCCGATCAGACATTCCACATCTCATCAGCTCCTCTGTCTCGAAAACTCTAGACAAAGTTCTGTTTATGTCATCTATATTTCTCAAATGTGCATTTTTATTCACAGAATGTGTTTCTGAAAATGAAAATGTGAAGTGACGAGTACTAATTACCCTCTCACACACACACACACACACACACACACACACACACAAATTGCATCACATTGTCAGATTATTGTAATAACTGATCATTATAATATTAGCATAACTATTAGTTTACCGTAACTTTTGTGAAATCTTTTTCTTTCTAGCATGTTAATTTGTGCCCTCTTTAGCTTTGTGAAATTGAGCTAAATTTTGGAGCAGGTTCCAAATAAGCCCTCTGGATTTTCTGCCTCTTCCTGCATTGTATGATGTTTTTATCATTATGATTTATATGTATTTTTTGAATGTGTTTAGTAAATTAACCCAAACACATAAATTACCGGGCAGTACTACTGCCTGCCTGTTAGTTTGGAATTACCAGTTTTGAGTCTAATGCTTGAGACTGCCAAATGTTTCAGATGTTTCAGATGATGATTCAGAATGTTTCAAATGTTTCTGTTGAGGCACTAAGAACCAAATGTCAAATAAGTAATATACTGTATCATAACCATGTAGTCCTTATCATTGCAGGCCCAACCGTCTGCTGATTCTTCATGGATTTCTAGATGAGAATGTGCATTTTTTCCACACCAATTTCCTAGTGTCACAGATAATCCGTGCTGGGAAGCCCTACCAGCTTCAGGTTAGCATCACAACCTTTGAGTCTCCACAACTTTATAAAATTGTCACATGAAATCTTTCCTTATTAAATTGTCATAACCTATCAACTTAAATGTCTTTGTTATATCAGACCTTCATGTGTTTGGTATACTGGCTTTCAATCCTGCCCTGTTTTAATAGTAGTCAACTACAGTGAATGAATCATTATTAAGAATTCTCCCTGTTTTTCACAGCAGAATTCACGGGATACAAGCATGTAGTTCATATCAGTGAGTAACTTTGTTTCAATTTTCCAGGTATATCCCAACGAGCGACACAGTATTCGCTGCCCTGAGTCTGGAGAGCACTACGAGATAATGCTGCTGCACTTTCTACAACAATACCTCTAAAAAATGAGACAATGGGAGAAGTGAAGTCTCGTTTCCCCTCTGTCCTCCTCTTACCCCCTCCAGCTCACCACCCCAGCTTTACTCTCCCTGACCGCCCCCCCCTCCCAAATGTTCACCCCATTACCAAGAGACTATCAGACACTCTGCAGCCACTAGCCACACTCTCCTATGAACTACCCGCGTAACTTCCCCACTATACTTCCCTCTTAAGCTCTCCCTGTCTCTTGTTCTGTTACTCGCTTGCTCGCTCTGTCTCCTCCATGCCCTCGGCCCCCACCCCTGTGTACAGTCTGGGGTATAGGTTTACGAGCACAGAGATTTGGTGTCTCACCCTGAAAGCTGAACAAAGACAAGGACATATGGAGAAATATGCAGGCTGTGTCACATTGACTCATCGCTCACCCACGTCCTCATCTCCGTAACCATGACGGGTTTTGCCAAATGTTATCGTGTTGTTTTCCCCTTTTCTCCACCTGTTTTATTTACTGGAGTCAGTGGTTGGAACGGGGTTACAGTTCACAGATATGAAATGGAATATATACACATATTTTGCAGACATGAGCTCGTACACAGAACATACATATGTAAAATAGATTTTATCTCATACACGGACACTCACAAGGACACTAACACAGAATTGCAATATCCATACATCCTGTGAGTCTGTACCTTGCAGTTTGTGGAATGATGAAGAAAGGAAGAAACATGAGACTCTTCCTCTGTCCTCTTGTTTTAAGTATGTGTTGTTTAAAATAAAACATTTTATGAATTTTTATTCTTTTTTTAATGAGTGCTGAAGCCACTCATTGATATTTTTGCGCCAATTTCTCCCCTCACTTTACATTGCTCGAGATGTCTGCTTGCCTTCTTAATACATAATTTATATTTGCCAAAGTACCTCTTGACTCTTGATCATGCTGGTATTTCCTTTTTTTACTGCAATAAAGACAACAGGAGGGTGAGCACTGGAGTCTTACAACAGCTTTGTACCACCGGAATACAATTTGTACATGATAATGAATAAATGTATGAATCAATCACATGCTTTCTTTCACTGCCCTCTTCTTTTTCAAGCAGTTACTCGTTACATAGTTGCTGGGTTTGCTGTCCTGCCAAATGTTTTGCAGCATCGAGGCTATCTTATAAGTACATGCACTCACTGACCAAACCGCTGCCACAACAACTTTCAAGCACTCGAAACCTTACGTAAGGGAAGGAGAAGATGGCAGCCCTTGTGCTCCTTCTTTAATGGATAGCACAGTTGCCTTGGTAACTGTTAAATAAAAGGGTGCTTGTAATAGGTGACTGATGCGCAACATTGATCTGGTAACACCACAGACTAGTTAATTGAATCTGATGCCCTTGATTAAAAATACTAAGCACCACAGCACAAAAACCTGCTGCTCAGCCTCAGCATGAACCATTGCTAAGCAGGTGGTTGCAGTGTTGGATGTGAGGATGTGGCGATTTGTCCCTCGCAGAGCGTTACATGAGGAGACTAATACTCCCCTTATATCTGTATGGTAACTCTGAAGCTTAATGGGAAATTTGAGTAGAGGACTGGTCCTGGCAGACCATATGGGATGTAAACACTGCACTTTATATTGTGATCCATCATAAAGGATATGAGGCAGATTTGATCACATTTTTTAGTCAAACTTTTACAACTAGATGCTAACAAGCTAACTCTTGTTAGCTTGGTCTGTATCTTTTAAGAAAAGTAGTCCTTCTATGGAATTTACAGACTCAGAAACAGACACATGGCACAGGAATGAGTCCCAAAACCTAGAAATAAGTTGGCTTTGTTGAATGGGTCTCTGAGTCAATGGGTTTTTTTTGATAAGGGTTGTTGGTTTAATGCCTGAAAGTCTATGGTTGACACGAGCTTAGGATAATCCCAGGTTTTGTTCTTCAACATAAAAAAATATGTCAGTAAATATCCTATTTGCGATTCATAAATCTTTTACGTGTTGAACAAGGGAGTTCATGAGTTGATCAAGTTTGTCATAATTAAACATTTGATAACCGGTGACCAGGATTCTTCCATTGTGGACACGTTGATCTCAGTCCAAAACTGGCTTTCACTGCCATACTGATGCTCTGAAGGGAGAGGTCAGCTCAGAACACACTCTCACCAGATCAGCTGTTACCAAAGGTTGATCCTGACCACCAGTTGTCAGTCCTCAAAGGATCAGCTTGGATGAGACACATTAACAGTAAGTCTGACAAGGAAGTAGAAAGTGGTGCAATGAGAAATTAAAGTTGACACCTTGAGGCTCCTGTAGTTTGCATCCAGGTAATGTGATTAAGCTGCTACAACCTTGAAAATACAAGCAATCTGTCACGTGTAGCTGAAAAAGGTTTAGGTCTCCAGTATAGTTGCAGATGGTTTCAAAGTTATATTTTAAGTTAGAGAGATTTGCTTATATCATTATTATTGAAATATTTGTGATGTTTTTGTTTCGATTCTGCTTCCAGATGACTGGCTTTCCTGCTATGTATGTTGAATACTTGTATTTACTCTTGACTCATAATATAAACACAAAGGCCTTTGTCAGTTTAAAACAATTTTATTGGCTCGTTATAGCCAAAATCGGCTATTTTCTCATAAAAAAAAAATTTACATCTGGTAAAGACGACATAGACTATAAATTACAAACAGGCAGCACCAGATTTATATATATATATATATATGTATAGATTCTTTACAGTATTTAAATAAAATTCTAAAAACAACAAACTCTCAAGTCACAGGAACAACACATAATGACACGACAGATCATTAACAGTTACATTAGTGAGAAAGACAAACATTCATTCATACACTATGTACAAAACCATGTTTCTCATCTTCAAAGAAGTCAATATGACTTAACATTACCAAAATCTCCAAAGAAAATTTAAGTCAGTGAAGAATATACTTAATTTGATTCAAAATTGCTGGCAGGAAATATATGGTACAAAAGCCTGAAATGGTTTTCAGCACCTCACAAACTGCTTTCCAACATCAGTATTAACACAGTTTCTGCATCATAATCCCAGCTTTCAGTGATTTATAACTTTACATAACTCCTTTGAACACTAATCTCATAATGTTCATGTGAAAAAAATGACTCTGTTTTAATTAAATCACTGTTTGGTCCACATCGCACAGGGTTTGGAAGGCTTGCTTAATCGGCCTCTATTTCAGTCCTACACGCATGCATTGCAAAATGAGAGCAAGTTCTCAAGCTGTGTTTGAGCTGACAGTGCTGTTAACTTGAACCACATTCAAACCCAACAACAGCCCACTTTCACACTTGACACCACACGCCTGGTGATGAGTCTCCACTTGTTGGAGATCTTTCGTGGCTCACATCACGGTGGACAGGCCGGGACTCGCACTGTGGAGCTCTTCTGTCTTAGAGCCCCTGCTTGTGCCAACAGAAGGCATCAACTTAAATGGTACAACGTGTTAAGAACTCTCTGCTGCACGTTTTAGTTTTCTCTTTTTTTTCCCATCTGTGGCTCTACTGACAAGGAGGGAAATCTGTTCACCTCTCAGAGAACAGATCAGTGGAAACCTGGAGCTCGTTGGGCGTGAGTTCTTTTTGCTTCTCTTTTGAAACCTCTGCCTCATCAACTAAGCACCAAGAAAAAGAAAGAATAGTCCACAATCCACCTCTTTCCCTCCCTTCTCTTTGTCCTCACTTTTTCTTTCAGTCTCTCTCTGTTCTTTATGACTTGTTCTGGATTGCAGCAGGGGCGATCATCATGGTGCTGTACTTCAGAGGGTAGTAGCGGCCCCTCCAGGTCTTCCAGAAGATGCCTTGCTTCCTCTGGTGCCGTTGCTTGGGAGGAGGACTCTGGAAGTATCTACCATTTAGGTTGGAGCGACCGCAGTTGCTGAACCACCAGCCACCTAAGTAGAGAAAGGATACCATCTGGTTAGGTTCTGCCTTGGAAGGTAAATCCCAAACAGGGATATTCACAAATAGACCATTCATCCTTGTGATTGTCTTTACTCACCAGAGAGATGCTTGGCACAGTTGGTGTCGTTTTTCTGGTCATTGTCTTGGTCGCGGGTGGAAAAAGGCAGGCCGGAGGTGGCATCGGTTCCCAGGGAACCCTCCAAGGTACTAAAAGCGTCAGCCTTTTGAATTTGGAGTGAGTACTTGGTTTCCTCTCCACCCAGACGGAAAGGGAGATAAATGGATGCTGTGTCACCAATCCAGTCAGAGAGCTTGATGTTGAGGATGTAGCCGCCATCTTTGGCAATCGAGTGGATCTTTTCAAGACCCAGCCAAAACTCTCCTAGAGAAGAAGGCAAGAAGAATTAGAGAAATCGTAAGGAAAATTCTGTCTGACCTTGATCCTCAGAAAGCCTATCAGTGATTAGGTGCTTTCTGAGGCCAACTTCTGCTCTCTGCAGTTAAAGACATACATCATACTGTGTAAACTAATCTGACCCTGGCCAGGCCGGCTAGCACCTGTCCAGTCCAGTTTTGCAGTTAGTGAGAGTAAGGTCAAAGTCAAAAGAGCATTTACCATTCAGGCTGCCAAAGCCCCTCTCGTATGCCTGCCACAGCTGGTCGAAGTCCACTGATCCATCGAGGCGCCTTTGAATCACTGTCCAGCCACCATCTGCACAGACAGACAGACAGACAGAACAAGGCCCATCAGAGAAAGTTGTATCAACCAAAACAAGCTTCTTTTACAGCTTGGAGAACTTTTCTTATTGAAGTTTCCTGAGCAGTTATCAGCTGTTGCCACCCTGCACCAAGCTGGACACAAAGAGCAAATCAAAGAGAAGTTTTACTCCACTTACCAGATGTCATCTCACAGAAGACCTTAAAGGGTTCTGCATTCATTGGCTGGATGGTGTAGACCCCGCTGGTGGTTTCTCCTCTCAGGAACAGCTCATGACAGTCTGTTGCCATCTCTAGAAAAGGACAACAAAAACACACCAATGTTAAGACAAACAGCTCCTCACACTCTTTGCAAGCTGCACAATCCAAACAGTGTGAGCTTTGCCTCCTACTGTTAACATGACACATTTAGCAGACTGTGTTCTGCTTCTTCTTTACTCTCCTGAACTTTGCATGGTGAATCTGTGATGGACAGGGGAAAAATTGGGCCTGAAAGTTTGCTAGGTTGCTTGAATGTTCTCATCTCTTGTGCATATTTCCTGTTTTAAAGCAGTTTTAGAATTTTTTTTTTTGCCATACATGTTATTTTACTGTGGGATTTGTAAACCTAACCTTGTTTATTCTACTGAGCATTCATAAGTAGGTCACTCACAGTTGGCAAACCTTTCAGCAACACGTTTCCCTGCACTGCAAATACAACTATCATTCTTAGTGCACTTATCTGCAAGTCTGGAGAT
>JAUZTA010000005.1:7738140-7751822 GCA_034780835.1 Ctenochaetus striatus | reverse complement strand
CCCTCCCCCCAGTAAATTAATTTCTTGACACCGAGGTGGGAATGAGATTTCACTGCGGACTCGAGGCAAGAAGCACAATAAAACTAAGGAAGTAAATAGAAAAAAAAACGGATTTTTATCAGCGCACAAACAGGTGGAGGAGAGGAAGGGGGGGTGGGGGGGAGAAATACACGAGGAGAGCGGAGGGAGCAGCCAATAGCTGTGACAAAAAAAAAAAAGAAAAAGAAAAAATCTGAGCATGTGCTTGCAGAAATACAGCGCGTGTATTCCCCGTTATTCCACGCTACAAGCAGTCATTGCAGGCAGGGGACGGCGATGACTGGGAGAGCCCCTATTCTTAGCAGGAGACTATTGATTTTCTTGCTGTCATTTCTGATCAGCGCTGATGTGTCTCCTGCAAGGAAAGAGTCCGTGAAACCTCCATCAGATAAAAGGTATGCCCTCTCCTTATTACCTCTCCTTTCCTTTCCTCATATCCTTTCTTTGCAACTTCATCCTTTTTGTATTACTATTAGCTAAAAAAGAGGGATGGGAAAAGATTGCATGATGAAATTTTGCAATTGCAGTGTCTAATATTTGTAGTTAATAACCCTTGTAGCTTAATTCATTAGCATTTTCACACCTAACAGCATTAGTGCTTAATTTTTTATTTTTTATTTCTGCAGGGTAAATTTTCTTATCTGACAAAGCTGCACCTTGAGGGAAACAGAAGCAGAAATTGGCCATTTCTGTGTGGATTTCCCTGCATTAGATCAGTCTGTTCATGCAAAGCTGTCTGTGTGTAGTGTATTTTAAATGTTTTGTGCAGCTGGTGTGAGGTGACCAACAGAATAGGCGTTTAAGTGTGTGTGTGTTCTGCTTCAGATGGTTTCTAAAGGATGTCCCCTTAGACGTAGATGAGTGTGCAGTTCATCCCTGGCTGCTGGTGGTGAATATGGGGGGTCAGTTGGTCATCTCCTTTGTGTCCGCTGCTGCTCTGATGATGAGACGGGGGCCGAGTCTTTGAACCTTTGCATCGGTGATGAGCTTTCTCCTCTCTTTGTCTCTCATCACCATATTTTACAACTGGCCAAACTGAGCTTCTCTTGTCAAACGCTGGTCCTGTCCGCCCACACAGGTATGCACGTGTTCACATGCACACGTTAGAGCGCGAACACACATCCTGAGGTACACGTACACACACTCACACATGAGCACAACTATGTTTACACTCATATGACACAAACCTTACACACAGCTGCATTAAAAATGGACTTTCCTCTGTTTTTTTTCTCTCTCTCTTCTCTTTGTGTTCTTCACTTCCCTGTCGTCATCGACTGCTTCATTAATGCAGTAACATCACTGTGCAGTGTGAACAGAGGTTGATGGTCCAGTGCTTTCACAAAGGCTGAGCAGGAGAAAAGCTGTTTGTTTACTGTTGAGTAGCAAGAAGGCGTCATTTGCAACCAGCAGCAGACAAAAAAACCCAGAGACACTTCTGTCACTGCTGCAATAACCCTGCTGCACCTTGATTAGAGGTAGGAAAGAGTATGACGTACAACGTTTTAAAGCTAGTGAGATAATGTCTCAGATGGAGATAAACGAGTTAAGTGAAAGTGGGAGCTTTCAAATGAAAAACAAAGCTTTGAAGGAGCTTTAAATCTGTTTTCTTTGTCTTTATTTGGAAATTTTGGATTTTTTTTGTAGCTTTTTTTTTTTTTTTTTACTGCAGTTGTCTTCTAGCAAAATATTTTTGTCACTCTTGTGGAAATAATTGCCGCTGACAATAAGATTTTCCTCGTATTGTCATTCATAATCTCATAATTAAAAACCAGAGCAAATCTAATATTACAGTAAATTAATAGAGCTGGGCTGTGATAGCCTCTCCTTCTGTGTGGTGAGGAGGAAACAACCATAACAGGGTGGTGCTGTGTGTGTGCGCTGTGTGTACGTGCATGTGTGTGTATGTGTGAGTGTGTGCGTCGGTGGTGGGAAGGTGTTTTGTGTGTCCTAAGGATACTAATTGCCCTCTTGTTCATCCTCCGAGATGGATGACAACACTCACCTCACTGCTCCCTCTAAGCTCATGGCTGTGTGTCAGGATTACCCAGAATGCTCCTTGAGTATCCCCTCATTCCTTCGATGGGATCTCATCTCATCTCATCTCATCTTGGATGTTACACCTGGCATGCCCGTGCATTACATCTGCCGCCTGCACGGGCCACTTTATCATTCCCTGCACCTTGGCTTTGCTTGTGGCTGTAATGGAAAACACTTCATCACAGTTGTCCGCCTTGCAAAGGCCTTTCTACTCATTTATGAGACTTTTGGATGCTAACATGTCAGCTGATATTTAACAATGACTCTCTCTGTACCTGCCTCTTCTTGAATGATGGCAAAGCTGCTTAGTCACTTGAGTAGCCGGAGCAAATCTAACTAATGATCTTAGCTGTCAGAGATAAATTCCACCATTGGGCGCAGGGCCCTGCTACTGCCGCCGCCGCCGCCGCTGCCGCTGCTGTAGCTGGCAGCCTATATCTCCCAGCATGTCTCACAAATGTCTTTGGTATCATCTCACACTGGCTGCACCGAGCACAGGATGATGCTGCAGAACCAGAGTTGAGTCACGACTCGTCTCTTATCTGTTGGATCACAGGTTGTTTATCATACGGGGAGCATATCAGCCTTTTACGCAGGCCAGACGCATCAGTCCAGCTGAAAGCGTATCACATTATTCGTTGGTCATAACACTGTATCAAGGCCTGCTGCCGCTCCTGCAGCACCCAACTCTCTATCCTTGAAGCATCACCCCGGTTAGTCATAGCTGAGTGAGATGGCAGCCATAGCCATGACATGTAGCAGAAGTGACAGACTAATTCAAGATGGCTGCCTTACTCGCGGCTAACACACATGACACAGTCTGGGCCTAAAGGAAGTGTTCAATAAAGCCTCCGTGGTGTCTTTTTAGCGAACACCTCTCTACACTTTTATGCCTTTCCTCCTTTGCTCACTTGTATATTTCTGTGTTTAGAGCAGCTGTTGGTCACAAGACGGAAGTTAAGATTTAACACTTGTATTTGTAAGTAATGTAGGAAGAAAAAGAAAAAGTTTCTTTCTCATTAAAAGACTCTTACAGAGCCGTCATATACCAAATGACATAATTTAAGATGTAAATAAGCAAAAATCTTGGAGTGCAATGTTCCTGTCCAATAAAAAAACATGCTTTCAAGTGTGGAGATTTAGAATTTTTCAGATAAACCAAAGATTTAATTCTAAAACAACAACAACAACAAAACATTGAAAACATATTTTCTGAATAAATAACTGTCACAAAGATAAAACCTGAGAAGGCTTGGTGGTTTATTGACAGGTGATGTTTTTGAGGTACACATTTTTTGGTTTACTTAAGCAGGATTTGTTTAAAGAGCCCAAGGTCACAGATTTTGTCTCTAAGGACTCAAAAATCAATGCAACACAGGAGACCTTCAATCCTCAGATCTGCAAACAAAAGAAAACAAACCTGGTGGACACGTAACACAAGAAATACCACACAGAGGAACACAAACATCTGCAGGACTGGTGATTATAAAGGCACATGTGACTTATCTCTCAGTGTAAATGATTCTGTGCTAAGATAATAGGCTAATCTCTGTACCTGTGTGTAATTATTTTTGGTTCACTTCACAGTACAGCACATTTTCTGTCTTCCCCTTCCTTTCAATTGAACTCTTTTGATCTATTCTGTGTTGGCGCACCTGCTCTTTTTAGATATCTCTCCCTCTCGGTCCAGTTTCTCTCTCACACACTCACACACTATCGGTTTCTCTCCCTCCATCTCTCTCTCTCTCTCTCACACACACACACACACGAATACTTGCACATCTCTCTGCTTTGCCCTGGTTGGATTTCTCTTTCTCTGTAATTACAGGCTTCTTATCTACTTCCTATGTTACGTTCTGCAGTCATTGGCCTCCTCCATGTTTCCTCTTCTACCGTTTTAGTGTCACTGATCTTCCGCTGCTTCGCCCTCCAGGAGCCAACAAGGCAGAGACTCACAATATGCTTTTTAACATGGCTGAACCGGCCAAGTTTGACGGCTGCATGGGACAAATCCAAGAGGCACTAAATTCTGATGGCACTTTTTGCTAGAAAGAAGCTATCTGAGTGAAATATGGTGGCCTGGTCCTTATGGTTGTGGGTTTGTGTGTGTGTGTGTGAGAGAGAGAGAGGAGAAAAAAGCAAGACAGGGAGGAAATATGGGCGCTGGCGTTCATAGCCGCTTGGTGAATGAGTGTTTGTGTGTGTCCAGGAGTTGTAAAGTTTGATTTAATTATTCATGTGGAAGCAGTAACATTGCTTCCCAAACTCGCAAATGAAACTCCATCTTGCCAAGGAACTCATACAGGTCACAGTGACCAATTACTTAATGAAAATGATCAGGTTTCTAATGCGGCCCTGGCCAGAGCTCGACTCCAAATTCCTGCAGTACTTCACGTAGCTATAAAACAGAGTGTACCTCAGCCTTCTTCCAGTGGTTAGGCAGAGTGTGCCACCGCTGCAGTCTTTAGACCCATCAAAACTCCAAACGGCTGAACCAGCTTTAGGGAAAAGGATTATTACTTATTAAGAATGGCTAATGTATGATGTAAAAGTTGGCTGCCTCTCCATCTTCATCCTCTCCTGTCTTTTTGGCTCAGCTTCAACTTCTCTCTCTTGCATTAAAATGGTGAATTTGTGTAGTTTATGCTCATATTTTCAAATACTAACCTATTCTTATAGAGTATGACAGGGACAGGGATGAAAAAGATTCATTTTTTATTCTCTCGAGTAGAGTACTTACATGCCTGTGTTACATGGTCGTGAGGTGACCTCTTCTTCTGACTTAGTTTGTTTTATTTCTCTGTGTTTTCTCATTCTCTGAGATTCTTGTTATATTTCATAGTATTTTATTTTTCCCGTGGAGAAGTGTGTAACTCTGTTTTATAAAGCTGCAGGAGATGTAAAGTTCATGAACTTACAAAACCATCACCCGTGAGTTCTGATAGTTCAGCCAAAGTTTAGTTGAACTGCTGAAGTTCTCAGCAGTCTGAGTTTGCAAAATAAAGAGGAGGTATCGTATAAAGTCTTTTTAGTACAAATTTTCCCTCTTTGGTTTACTCCTGTACAGCTCAGCAAGGAAGCCGTCTGGGGAAACACACAGGGCTGAGGAGAAGACTTTGTTCTCCATCTGTTACATTAAAGCTGCGCAAGGAAGGGACAGCTATATGTATTGACAATAAAAAATGAGGACTTTCTCATTGTAAATATAAACATATTTTACAATCAGAGAGACTTGGGTGTAAAAAAAAAAACCCTGAATTTATTTTTTTTATTTCAGGTTCTGTATAAAAATATAATCATCCTCGCAGCTGCAAGAAATGTCTGCCTGACGTGTGATGGACAGTTGTCCGTCCTCTGGCTACTTGACACAACAACAGAGACTATTTTAGTGATGTTCGTCCTGACTCCTTCAGCACCGGGGACAGCGCCGTCTGCGCCCAGCCTCTCTCTGTCTCCATCTAGCTGGTCTGCCGACTGCTAAGACGGTAAATCCTTTTACCATGTTACACTGAGAGCATGCAACAGCAGCGAGCGGCGGCTGACACACTCACTCACACACACATTCACACACACACACACACACACTCAGAGCAGGCAGCGAGCCGGCTGCAGGTTCTGCATGCAGCACCCATTCTAAATATTTCTGCCTGGTAATACAAAACCAGGCATATTCTGCTGAATTATTAAATACCAGACTGCAAGGCTTAGGGTGTACAGCATGAGATAACCCTTACAGCCTGGTTTGGTTTGTGTGATGCTTTTCTGTGGACCAACAAGTGGGAATGTGTTGCAAATACAGAGGAGAATGTGATAATTGTCCCTCTGATGATTTTTTACATCATGTGTCCACTTTATGGAGCACAAACCAGGAGGGAAGATGATCATAAACTACAGTGATGCTCAGGATATATCTGGGCAAAGCATGATATCTGACAGGCCTGGGGATCTGTTTGGGTGACGTAGCAGTAAAAGTGATTTCTGATTATGCAGGGTGGTTATGGCAACATTGACAAAGTCGATCCATTCGCTCCACAGTGGATTAAGGTGATCGACTATGTGAGCAGGATTTAAACACCTTTCTACACCTCGATAATCCCATTCTTGTAATATCCTAACAGCCTTAAGGAGTGATCGATCCGCTGCAACCTGTGCGCATAGCAGGCAATGGACCGATATTCAGTCGAAGGCGGTGTTTTGGCTGTACAGTGACGTTTTAAGGCAGGTCCTGGTCAAACCTACCAATGATACAAGTCGGTCCTATTCTGCTGGGACTGATCGCAATGAACGGGTGTCGGAGCACTGCACGGCAAAGGAGCAACCACAGCGAGACGAGGCGATCAAGGGGATGCGGCATCGGTACGCGGGAGCTGTCCATCAGCACCAAATCCCCGACGAAAAGCAAGGAAGCAGCGCGCAGAGCCGAGACCCAGTCGCTCCCGTTTTCAGCCTACCGCCCCCGCCCTCTTCTCACCACCGAGACCGCACTTCAACCACCGCCGCCGCTCACCGCCAGAGCCTCCAGGAGCTCCCCTGTCTGAGCCAGCCCTCACGGAGACCTGTTCACAGCGGCGACCCTCTACCTCTGGCGAGCTACGACACCGCCCAGCGACCTTCACACCGAGACAGTGAACCCAGCACCGGGCAGCCGGCGCACCTGCAGCAGGATCCCTGGGCCCCGGCCGGCTTTCAGCAGCAGGGGCAGCCGCAGCAGCAGCAGCAGCAGCCGCCGCCGCCGCCGCCGCCGCCGCAGTCGGAGAAGCAGCCTGTTTTTCCAAGCTGCCACTGCAGTTTTTCCGAGCAGGAGGCGAGCTTCTCTCAAATTCAGCACCATCCTGTCGATTCTCGTCCACCGCAGCCCTCCCCACCTTTTCCGCCGCCTATACCGCCGCCACCAACATCGTCCTCCTCCTCTCTGCTGTTTTCCCGGGAATCTAAACGGGGGGATCGTCTCCGAAGGAGTGGCAATAATTACCAACAGGCAAGCATCGTGGAACGCTGCAGGGGAGGAGGAGGAGCAGGAGGGCACCGAGACCACAGGCAGTTGTTGCAGCAACAGCAGCAGCAACAGCAGCAGCAGCAGCAACAGCAGCAGCAGCAGCACAGTCATTTAAGACTCCAACAGAGGGACCCCTCCCCTGAAGAAATCCGTGTAAACTCGCAGAAAGGGCGCGCTTTAAATGTATGTGAGTCAACCGAGGCTAACAGGAGAGCATTCGAGTCTCAGACTCAGGACCTGCAGCAGCAACAGATCCCACAATTACGAGCGCAGCAACAGCTACTGGTGGGAAGCAGCTTGCCTATCAACTACTGCGCCAGCGGCTCAGGAGAGCTATGTAGGACTCACCAGGCTCCACTGCTGCAACAGCAACAGCAACAGCAAGAGCAGCAGCAGCAGCAGCAGCAGCAGCAGCAGCAACAGCAGCAGCAACAGCGGCAGCAGCAGCAAGGCGCACTGGGGCTCTGTCCCCAGCGTCCGCAGCACTGTGAACAAGACCGCAATAAGTCTGGGAGGATCTCCACGCAAGGCGATCAGGCGCAGCCACACAGCCGCGACTCCCGCGTAACCCCCCCGGTAACACAACAGGCATACGCGGGGAACTCGTCTGCGACTGTCAGCAACAGTAGCAAAGACAGCCCCAACTACGGCTCGAGCTATCACCTGTGGCCAGAGAGCCCGCATAAAGGAGAGGAGAGGATACGCATCGACCTCCATAAGGTAGATTTCTCTCCCATTTTCTCCGGCGATATCGCATCTGATTAACCTCTGATGACAAAAACATGCTGGCTTTAACATTTTCACTCAATGACCACGCCTGTCATATGATTTTTGATAGAGCACATTCATGTATGTGTATGGTGTGCACGCGCGTGGTATGTGTGTGTGTGTGTGTATGTAAGCGGGGGGGTTATTTGAATCGACATTCAATGTTAGACAGCTTTTCCAAAAAGCATCAATATATATAACTACCTCACATGTAACCCGGTGCGATATGTTTGAATTCTGACCTGGTGTTTGTATCATTTGGTTACACAAGCACGCGCATGCACGCACGAGCGCGACCGCAAACACGCGCACACACACCTGTTCCATGTTGCAGCGTTGTTTTTTGGGTAGCCCACTTAAAAAAAATATTCAAACGACGCTCCCCGGCAGCCGATTTAGAGACAAAGCGGTTGTTGTTTCCACAGAAGAGAGCGGGGGAATTTTAGCACCGTGGCTTCCAGACACCGTTTCTGACACAATGGTTCGCTTTATATCATCAGGCCTGTACCAGTCAGTGTGAGCAGCTCCTGACTGGCTGCTCAACACACTTCCAAACTCACTTTATACAGAGGTATGTGCTGTATGTGCTGCTTCCAGAGCTTCATCACACTCAGCAGTACAATACCATGTCACATGCAGCGTAATATGCGCACAACAGGTCTATGTGAGAAGTGTGATGAACGTAGAGGTAAAAGACATCATCTTGATGGAGTTATTACAAGTTATTACATCTGGCCAAACAAATGACAGCAAGAAAATCAAGAGGACAAGCGTGTCAGTTAGATAAAATACTGTTAGTAACAACATGAATATGAAAACATATTGATCATGTTAAAATATGTTGAGATAACACGCAGTATGTGTGTGTCAATATGTGAGACAGAGAGGTAAAAAAAAAAAAAAAAAGAAGAAGGAAAAGTTGTACTCAAGAAAAATATTTTAAGAAGTCTGAGCCAAATGTTGTAAAATAAATTAAGATTCAGAGCACTAAATCTCACAATAAGTGATTTGGAAAATGGTTTTGAGCACAAAAGATCAATGTCGTGCATTTGTTTAATAATTTGTTGATCAAATGAGTGAGATGAATGTTCTGTCTGGCTGCTCGGAGTTGTAGAACAAATTGTTTTGGTGCAATTTGGACCTTAAAGAGAAATGCAAAGCAGAACAAAAGTATTTTGTGGTTCTTAATCTGCTTTCTTTAAGTCAGAAGTCATGTCCATTGTAGAAATCTGCTAAATAAAACAGCTAGTCATTTGTCATACGATGAACATTTGAACTAATTCTAATTTTTCATGGTGAAATTTATTTTCCAATAAGCTCTAGTTTAGTCCTTGCGTTGTTTTTGTTTTTCCTCCCCCTGCATTCACTTTAGGTGCAGCCTATGTGAAGCTTTTATATCGCAGGTTAGAGAAGAGAAAAGACAGGGAGGCAGTGATGAGGGTGCTGCATCTAAATAAGAGCATCAGGCTCCTTTTTAAAATGCTGCAGCTGTTTTCAGGGGCCGAGCTGGCACCGGTAGCAAAAGGTGGCACATCGAACCACCTTGACATGACTGTTCTCGACTCGGCTCAGGTTTTGGAGCATCAGCAAAACACTGAAATGACCAAATGACTGAAGGCAAAGTAAACTTTTTTTCTTAAAGTTGCTACCAGCCTGTTTCAAGTTAAAATCCCAGGATTGTGCTGAAAGCTGAACTGAACCCAAGACATGGGGTTAATAAGGAAAAGGGAAACTTACTGTTGTAGTTACCTAATTGTAAAAAATAATGGAATCTGAAAATGGAATTTAAGGTTTTCCACAAAGTGTCCAAAGTCCCAAAAGAAATAATATAACATCATATGAGAAGGGTCCAGTTTTTGCATTATCTGCTGCATGGTCATAGAACCATCAAGTTTATGGTGAAACTAAATTTTATTTGGACCACCCATTAATTAATTTAAAAAAACCCAATACATAACATTTATCTGTTGAAATAAAGTGTATCTATTAAGAGTGTTAAAACACCATTATTGTTATATTGTAGTAAATAGAAAGCTACATTTAATAATAATAGTTTAAAATGTTGTCATACAGGGGTTTGGTAAATTGAAATAGTTCAGGTGAATACTTATTCCTGTTTAAATTAGCCAACAAACTAATGGACTTTTATGTCTTTAAAATCCATTCTTCTTGTGACATTTTTGCATACATATTTGTAACAGTCATTACCACAATATTCTCACACAATATTGCAGTTGCAGTTTTTGTCAATAAAGACCTTAAAAGCAACTTTTTGCAGCCTTAAAAATAATCATAAGGCAACATGACTTCAGTGCTGTAATTATCTGTTTTGTTTTGCAGCTTTCCAGCCTTTAATTTCCACTGTATACATGACATTTATTTATTACACAACTGTTACATAATCCAGTGTTAATCTTAGAAATCTGAAAGAGAAAAAAAAAAATCTTAGAAGCCCTCCCATGACTCTGCCTAAGTATCAAACCTTCTCCACTCGCTCAGATGTGATCGTGCCAAGTATTTTGATACGGCGAGACACGCTTATCTATTCATATTTGTGGGATCGTGGTTACATCAAATTGACTCGCCCTCAATGAGGCAGCCCCTTACCCCAGACCCCAATTTGAAATCCCTTAAACAAAACACTTGTGACAGAACAAGCCTGATAAAGTGTATACGATTACAGTATCCCACAGCACACCCTGAAACCCAATAGCTAGCTCACTGAACTGATGGCAGGTAGTACGATATTGTGTCCTGCCTCAATAACATCGTGCTTTGAAAGGTGCATTGCTGCTTCCATTGTGCTGGGCTGTGTAAGTACTCTAAGGCCTGCCACTTACTGCTATGGTGATATCTGCTGCAGGGACGTGGACGTACGTAAACACTGACAGCTCTCCCTTAACAAGGCGGATTTTTAAGGATACACAGACGTCGTGTTTAGCAGGAACCTGTGATTAATCACAGAGGTTAACAGGGTTTGAAAATTCTTTTTAAAATGAATAAAATGCTGGCAATTTTTGAAACGATAAGGCATGAAATCCACCATCAGAAGGCTGTTCATATTTTGTATGATATTTATGTGACTTTTGTCCCCTGCTGGGACTGTATGAGTGATTTGTGGGAGTGGAAGCCTTGAAAAATCCTTCTTGATGCTTTCTTGGTGAAAAATTGACTAATATTTTACCTCTGCAGCCCACAAATCATGTCGGTTAATCTGAATATTATGTGTACATATCAAGACATACTTAAACATTTTAAGGAATATGTGTGCTTGCTTTCTAATTATTACACCAAACCATCCTATTAATTGATTGATTTTTAACAAATTCATTAATTTACAAATAAATAGGCGATAGTATTAAAAATCCTTATTAATTTGTCCCAGAGCCCAAGGTCATATTTTCATATTTAAGGTCATATTTTGTAAAACCAACTGTTGAAACTCGAAAGTAATCAGTTGCAACAACAAAGTTAGTCACAAATTCTCTCATTTTAAAGGGCTCGAACCTTTAAAATTGTTATTTCTCTTTGAAAAAATAATTTTCCACTTTGTTGAAAAGAGTTTTACTAAATGGATTTATTATTTGGTTTGTAAAATGTGCTAAGTAAATGTTAAATAATCTGTGTAATAATCTCCCAAAGCCTGATTTAATGTCTTCAAATAACTTGTTTTGTCCATCAACAGTTCCAAACCCCAAAATTATCAATTCCCAGTTTTATAATAAACATAACAACAAATCCTCACATTGTGGAGCTGTAACTGCAGGACAGGAGGGTTTTTTTTGCTTGACTTAAACAGTTGGATATTAATATTTTGTTAATCTTCTAATCAATGATTTCAGATCAGCTAATCTGATGCAGCATTGTATTTAAGAATACGACAAATCTTTGCACTGTACATGTTAAATCAGATCAATGGTTAAAAGAAAAAAGAAGGATAAAAATATCCAGTTTTATGGCATCTCTTCTCCTGTCACATAACCCATGTTTCAGTGGGCGCACCGTGCTTGTGAGCTGCTCTGCTGTAGCTTTGTGTGTGTTTGTGTGTGTGTTTGTGTGTGTGTGTGTGTGTGTGTGTGTGTCAGGCAAGCCCACCTTTCTGGAGAACATAAGGTTATGTATGTGTCATTGCAGAATGGATGGCTTGAAAGAGGAGAATGCTATTACAGTAAAGCCTTTTGCGCAGATCCTGCCAAACTGCAGCCCAACACGCGTATAATCACCCCATATGATCTGCGAAAGGTTAACACAGTATACATCAAAGTGGCACTTGCAACAAACTTTGTGTCTCTCCGACGCTGTCTGGAGGACTCAGGGGGGTCGTGTTTAGTGTTGGTTGTCTGAGTGGAGCTTTGAAAAAGAGTCAGTAAATCATCTCGCTCACCAAAAACATGAACAGCGACATAATGAGAAGTGAAAAACACAACAACACTTCTTATTCTGTTTTGAATATTTCCAGTTTTGCCACTTTCACCCTTTTATTAGAACCTCTTGTTTAGTATTTTATTTTTTAACTGTCACTTGGAACTAATATCATTTATTTCAAGTAAATCTGTCCAGAGCACTCGTGTTTTCAGCCTTCCTCCTGTCTAAATTAAGGACCATGCTGAGGTAATTGGGCTCTCTTTTGGAAAGGTAGTTTATTTTATCAGTTGTGTTTTTCTGTTGGCTTGCTAAATAACGCTGAGGTAACGCTGGAGCTTGGAACAATTGATGTCGACAGATCTGCTTACAGTGTTGTGATTTACAGGCGGGCTTATGCCAAGAGAAACATTATGTTGATTTAAACTTTCTCTATCGGCCATCTCTCTGCTGTCGTTACAGGGCCCTGCGTTTGTTTTTCTCTCATTAGGCGTCCATGTTTCCACTGCCTTGCGCGCCGGAGTCCGTGAGAGCAGCCAACACCTTAAAAGTAAACAAACCCCTGCTGAAAATTAAATGTCAGACAAGGGGCAGATCCTAGTTCACATCCTCTGTGTGTGTGACGAAGGGGCGGCGCTGCTGTAGATCTCTAATAACGCCAACAATTGTATGAAGAGGGGTAGGTGTGAGCTGTGGGAGCCTCTTAGTTTGGGCTGCAGCTGGCAACACACAGGCAGTAAGTATGAACATGAAGCTCTTTTAATAATTGATTGCTGTTTTCCCTATTTTTTTTATTTTTTTTTTTTTGTCCGCTGTGTTTAAGTGCTGTGCTGCGCTCCTGCTCTGAAATAGATTTGTGTTACCATGTGTGTTGCTATGGAGAGATCAGCCTGGTATTGTGTAGCAGTCGCTCTCTCAGGGGGAATCGAGTTTGGTCAAGGAATCATGTGCCGAACATGACTGTGTTTTGAATTTAAGAGTCATTTCACACCTGCCGCACAGCAGTACACACATATAGCGGGGGTTTCACAGACATGTCAACATCACACACACACACACACACACACACACACACACACACGTACACGGTAGGATAGCCCACAGAAACACTGATACTACTGTAAGTGGTTCAAATAGAGCTGCACTTGATCTAGTTCATTCGCTTTGCGTTTCATTCGAGTGAGCCTGCACAAGGAGGAGTGTATTGAATTACTTGCAGTCCAGTTGAATACAAAGAGTGGAAAGAAAGCGTGTTGGGGGTCTCCTCAGTCACCGTGTGCCTCGCTGCTTACTTACTCTGCTGGTGGAGTCGCAGCATGGCAGATGTTTTCGCTCTGCCGGCAGTCAATGCAATTTGTAACTTGACTGCTCGACCCCTCATGATGTTTCTCTTTTCTAATGTGTGTTGTAACTCACATTTTCTTTTTTTTTTTTTCTTTACTCTACTTCAGAGCATGCCAAGTCTCTTTGCTTAATA
>JAUZTA010000005.1:7713928-7727693 GCA_034780835.1 Ctenochaetus striatus | reverse complement strand
TACATTTATTTGATAGTTTTACAGTCATATTAAACCTGACAGCCTAAATATATCACAATAGCCTAATTCACATACAATGTCTCACATACAGTGGCTGTATTGTGGAGTCAGATGTTTGCGATCGGTCGCAGTGCTGATGTTACACACTATAAATGTTTGAATATGATAAGTTGTACCAGGTGATGTGCTTTTCATGTGCTTCAACTCACACAGTCCAATCTTGACCCACACGCACATATACAGTAAGCTGCTCACTTCAGTGCACATTGACCACACACTTGCTGATTGTACCAGACATTTGAAGTCAGTCTGGGGAATATTATGTAAAATCACTTTGAACATCGGCTGCCTCTTCAATCCTAAGGACTGTCACGTCTTCATGAAACACAATAGCTTCAGCTTAAGGGCAGTGGCAGCCATTATTTAACGCAAGACATCCTTACTGATATATAAGGACATAAAGAATAGGTTGATCAGACTCAGCTCAAAGAGACTCACCCTCGCTACTGCAAAAAAAAAAAACACTTCTACTTAGACTCTGATGGCAAATTTCAATTTAAGGTGATATCCCTTAGATACAACATGTAAGCCTTTGCTATTTATTTTTAAACATTATGAGCTCCAACAAGATTGCATCAAATATATATCGCTTATCTCCATCACCACAGAATACTAAGTGCAGTGATGGAGGATTTTCCTATATGAATGTGGGTCTGCAGCTTCTGGTTCTCTTCTGTCTTTACCAGCGCTGAGTAATGATCCACATGCTGGTCAGGGATGGACGGAGGGGCCCTGATGCCTGCTGGCCTGTCAGAGAAATGTGACAGCGTCTAGTGTGCAGGGACAAACTGGAGACTGTAGCCTGCAGCTCTCAATCACTCCAGGGGCTGGCAGAGACACCCACAGGGAGCTGTCTCTTCTCTCTTTCATTTATCTCTTTCTCTTTCACCCTCTCTATCCTTCATGTTTCCTCAATTTCTAGGTCTCTGCCGTATTTTGTCGCTCTCACCTTTCCCCCCCTTCATGTTCCTCCTTTTGATTTCAGCTTTGTCAGCATCCGTTCACTGTTCACAGATTTTTTTACGCACTCACATTCACATGGATTTTCTCCAACAATTCCATCTCTTGTGCTCGTTTCGTTGCTGCACACTGTCTGCGTCAATATCCGACCTAATCCAGTGCCTGGCCGAGGCTCAGCTTGTTCAGCTAGCACACATACGCACACATCTGCCCACCCACCCACGTATACACACATAATTAAACAGGCTGGCACCCACATGCTCAAACTCACAAACACACACAAAGAGTTGAACACACTTGATTTTTATAATGCACACTTCCATTTTTAGGGTATATAAGCCTTCAACACTGCTGCACAGTAGCTCCATACAACACTGAAGAATGAGGATTTTCTATTAGATTTGCGCCGGCTGGAGAGAGAGAGAGAGACAGAGAGAAAGGGAGAGGAGCAAGGCAGAGAGTTGCCTTCATTTAAACTGTTCTGCACTGAGGCTTTTCAATTTGATTATGAGGCTCCATTTCATAGAGCCTGGATGCTGCGTGCCATTCAGAATGAAATTGAGCTGTTGGTCGGCTGGACAGGCAGCCTCCCTGTGTCTGCACCGTGGGGGCATCAGGGGACAACAAGGGCAAGGGCTTTTGCGGCACTGTTTGAGCTGGGTTCAGGGGAAATGTGAAGACCGGCGGAGCTGGCTAAGTGAGCGAGAGTATGGAACTGATTTACAGTAGCACTTTTGGACTGTGATGTGAGGACTCCTGAGTCTGTGAAGAACTTTAGTAGTTTTACAGAGGAGAAAAGTCAGGCGTGCATGCTGTGTCCTACTCCCTCTATATGGTTGCGCCTGTATGCCTCTAATATGGCTTTCCACCTGCAGCCCTGCAGTCTTTCCCTGATGTACAGAAAAGTTAGTGACATCCAGGACTGGTCAACAAGTTGATTAGACATTGCTGACTTTGCTAGTCTGCATCAGAAATACTAAACTTATTTTAACTTAAACTTAAATTGAAAACTAAACTTATGATTATTTTATCATTGTACCATTCAAGTTAGAGGATAATCTACATTATTTGTAATGCACAGCACAAAATGCCACATATTTCAACAGCATTTAACATGGAAAATGTCTCAAATAATATGTTTATCCTTATAGATATAACTGTGCTTAAATATGACAGTTTTCTGGTTGTTCTCTTACTTTTAGACCAGGCGACTCATCTAAGTTTGAATTCTGCTTTAAAATGAGGAGCATACCTGGTCCTGCCTGACCTTGTTCAGTGACTGATGATCACCAGAAACAGGTAACCAAAGCTGAGGATGTAACAGCAGCCCTGTTCTCTCGGTGTCCATCATCAATCCTGTGTATTTATGTTACTAGGACAACACTTCCCGAGTCTCTTTTCACTTCTTGGCTCCTGTGTTGCCCAATGACTGTCATAACACAGCCATTTTACTCTCAATCAGCTGTCATTTAAGTGGTCATTTGAAGCTGAATCGGGGTTAAATTTTGTTTCACAGCATTTCTGTTGCAAATATATAGAAATGCTTTAAGTGGAAATATTTATATTTGAGAAAACTCTACTGGATTTTTACACGTACAGCATTTCTCCACTCTAACTCAATATAGAGAGAAGCCCCTAGGATTTTTTAGATCAATATGAGGAATTTATGATGTGTGTTCAGTTTGAAATTCCTAAGCAAAAATCGATGTGAGCACATGCAGGGAGTGGTCTGTTTGTCCAGTCTGAAGCAGTAGGTGGAGAGAGTAGGTGAAAACTGCCAGTCATTTGTGGTACAGTCACGCTTGATTAGAGTTCACTCTGCTTTATGAATCTACACCTTGAACCAACATGAACAATATTTTTCCATTTTGTCACAGTCTTTGACTTGTGTGTTTTCACCAGTGGAAATCTACGGTCTGTTAAAATGGGTGACACCACCAGGTTTGTCAAAAATACCATGCAGTGGTACCAGGTAACCAAGTACATTTATTTTAGTATTTCGCTTGGTTAAAGTCTTTCATAGAAGGCAGTTCCTAATTTAGGACACAACTATGCCATCAGTCTCGCTCAGTGGTGAGAGTTAATCACAATTGATGGCTTTCGCTAAGCTCAGGTGGTAGTGCGGGTTGGCTGTTAATCATATGGGGTTGGCAGTTTGATCTTAGTGTGAAAGAAAAATAAAGTCAAATTCATGTTATGTAATAAAAGTCTGCAGTCAAAAGTAGTTCCTGTCTTCAGTATTGTTGTAAGATAAACTGTACAAACACACTTGTGTCCTCATGCGAAAGTGAATATGAGCAGTGTTTTCTGCAAACATGCACAACCTTTGTTTTAACTTAGCCGTCTAAGATTTCTTCCTCAGATATTTTAATCCACGACTCATATTTACATATCAAGCATCTCAGATTTGCTCTGAAAGTTTGACTGTGTCTAAAAATACTCCGAGCTCAGAGACGGACTTCAGAGTTATTTACCTCCCACACAAAAGCAGGAAATCTCTTTTAACGATGAATGACATCATGTTGTGACACTAAAAAACCAAAGAAATGATGATGTTCTGTAGCTGCTCGGTGCATTCAAAAGACTGACAGGCTGATTTGCTGTACAGCTTGACGCAGGAAAAAAGCAAGCTATTTACACCGTGTTAAAAGGCTAAAAATATTCCCCACACTGTAAAAATAGACTGCAAAAAGTACCCACACAGTGACACCAAGTAAGTTCAATCAAGCATCATCGTGTCTTTACTTAACTTTTTCAGCCTAAGACTTAAATAGAAATTTGGTGTCTCCCCAAACTTATAAAAGATACATTAACTACATAAGGTACAAAACAGCAATAAATAAATTCTCTGAGTTTAATCTCCATTGTGTTGTAACCTCATAAAATATGTACAAATAATTTTGCAACACATTTAAATGAGAAAACATGTTTTACTCTCCTAAATATTCTTAATACCTTCCTTAACTCTCCACTTCAATGTTTTGTTTAATTTTTACTGACCTTTTTTCAAATGAAGCTAACCTGACATGCTAAAATATGCGTAATATTTCATTTATGCCACGGTGAAAGCTTAAGAGAGGCATGTAACTGGCTAAAGTTTGCAACAATCTGCTGCTAATGATGAGTTGACCGTGAGACTTGTACAGTTGACACTTTTCATGTCAGAAGTCCATTTTTTTTTTAGCCTGTTTGAAAAGAAAAAAATACAACCGATGATGTTGCAGTGCTAGAAGACGATGGTGACAGCGCACCCTCTCCTCTGCAGCGTGCACAGGCAGGCAGGAGGGAGCGTGTTACCATGGTTACAGGGATGCTCTCTGTTGCTATGAACTTTCTCGTGCTTCTTGATAATAGATAATTAAGTAAATACACGAATGTCTGTGTAAAATCATGGAAACCAGATGCCCTGGTTATGCTACGTCCCCCAATTCAGGCTATGATGTCAGGACGAAGGCTAGCATGTTGATCGATGCTGATACAACCATTTTCTGAGTAATCTGAAAATGCTGTTCCTCTTCTGTCATAGCCTGTGCAAATCTTTTACCTGGGAACCAGACAGATCCACATAGTACATGGTTATTTGCTTCTGCAGATGGGTCTGGCCCCACCCACAGATTTCCACCAGACATGGCTCATGTCTGCTCAATCACAAACATTAACCTTATGTAGCAGAGCTTTGATAAGCTGACTGGCAAAGGAATGTTATGGTCCGGATGACAAAACCTGGATCAAACTGCTGATTAAACATGAATCACTATTCTGTTACTGCATTGCCTGTTTCATATTTAAAAACATTACCGACACACATTCAGTGTACCAAGAGATTGTGGTGACCAGGCCGTCATTTTATGCTCGCTTGAAATCAGACAAAGCATCGCCCCATCTCATATGTATTGCTCAGAGCTAGTTCACACATTCCGTTGCCCTGACTGGTTTTAGGTCTGTCAAATTCAGATGCATTTTGGTCAGAGAATGTTAAAATGTTCCTCGGATTTTGCAAATGAACTGTGAAGTACCAGACCAACTTGCAAACATGATTGGGTCTGGCAAGTGATGCTAGCAAAGCTGTTCTTCAGTGATGTTACAGATACTTATATTAAGCTGTCATATTTGTGAACTATTCCTGATGCTAGAAAAAAACTAAGGGCATCTAAGGTCAGATTTTTGTAATTTTATGCTGTGGTGAAATAATTAAATTTGTAGGTATATTGGCTGTCATGCTGCATTTCTTTGTTGCCAATAAGTTGTAATTTTTCAAGAATCTCCTTTTTGCAGAGTGAACAAAATCAGTTACAAGACTTTTTATCCACTCAGCATCATTAAGGAACTTGCAGTTATTTTGATTTGTTTGCAAAATTCAAAACTCCCCCTTCTATTTTTATCCTCAAATAAAGAGCAGCGTCTTGACCACTAATGCCTTATCAGCATCTGTTTCCACAGTATTTCCTGTCATTCAGACCTAAAGTTCACTTACTTCACAGTGTTCAAAAGTGTACAAAGGTCCTAATGGTGCAGATTAAAAAGCAATTTAATACAGAAAAGGGGATTAGAAACACTATGGGCTGCACTAATCCTTAACCTTTAGTCCTGTTCTCATGGAGCCACAATATGCGCAAGATGATAGCATCACAGGACCAGAGTTAGTAAATTTCCATTAGGGCCGCCCTTCTTTATTCCCACCAGCACATTTAAAGGCATTAGGCATGCTTTGTCAAGGCTAATAAAAAAGGCCAGCAGTGCTATCACACACCCCCGACTTGTTTCGAAAAAGCACTGTTCCATGTGAAGTTTTCATAACCCATTATGATAATCTGCCCGAGTCTCTGAAGGGCAGAGGATAGACAGGCAGATAGATGCTTCTGGGGTGACCGCTCTACAGCCTCTGCATGGGGAGAACATTTTCTGTCTGTGTAACCGGGACAGAAACTCACTCCTATCTGCCAAGAAGAGTAGAAATGATAGACGACTCAATGCGGGAAGAGAAGAGTCTGCATGGCTTCAGGTCAGGAGAGAAAAAAAAATAGGAACATTTTGTTCAGGTGATGAAGAAGCTAAAAAAAAGTTTCATAAAAAAGTTAAATATATCCTCTCATATCTCTTTCAAATTAAACATACACAATATGCATAGTATTGGTTAAACAAGTTTGTGTGTGGATACATGGATGACTCACTCTGTACTTTTTTTAAACTTGCTGCCTAAGTCGCTCTTAAAGGGACAGTTCACCCCAAATTTTAAATATACATATTTTTCCTCTCCAATTTCTATCTATTTAACTTCTAGTATATTTTATAAATCTTAAATGTCTTGGTCTGAATTGCTGAACTACAATTGCAACTTGTGTCATCACACAGGATAAAGGCTTGTGCTAGTGACAGCATCGCATGTGAACTATGGCATCCTAAGTGGTGCTGGGTGAGCTAGCAGTGGATGCATGCTGCCCTCCGCCCAGTGATACAGTTGATGGGTGTAGTTTGGAAAGGGGAAAGTATTTCTTACATGAAACTGTTCACAAAAAACTCTGTGGATTAAATGGAGTAACAAGGTCATGAATGCTTTTGAGTTTTTCAGGGGGCAGGATTTGTTTGTTTGTTTGTTTTTGGTGCCTTGATCACCACAAGTCAAGTGCCACCTAATTTCATAAGTTTTGAGAGAATATGCGGCATCCCCAAAAGGTGACATCTTCAAAACCTAGCAACTCACACTAAAAATCTAGATAGATAAATAGCACAGCAGGTTTAAGAAAAAAAAATGCATATGTGATTTGCAGTGAACCTTTCCTTTTACCTCAAAAGTACACATTATCCTTTGACTTTCAAAATAAAACGGTTTCCCTTGTTTGCCTCTAAAAATAATGGGATTCTCTCACATTTGGTCTCTGTGGTATGCCTGATTTGAGAAGGTCTGCGTTTCCTCTTCCTAGTTCTCTTTTGGGCAGACCCTCTAATCTCTGCAGGGGAAAAGAGTCTCTCTGATAGAAAAACAGGGTCATGCAAAGCATTAATCATTTATATCTAAATTTGTGCAGCGCAAAGATTCAATTTTCTGCACTTTGTAGGGTTCACTATTGGTTATACGGTTTTACTTATACATCAGAGTCCATTTATTATTTATTTGTTTTTGAGTCATCAAACTTTGATGCTATTTTATTGAAGGAAGAGCCGCTATGCATGAAACAAACAGTCAAATAAAAGGACTCGTTGACCGTTGTGGTTGGCCGTCCTTGTAATAGTCGTGTTTCTTTCACATTTCCTAACATGGACTTAAACTACACTTAATGAACAACCATGTCTCTGTTGCCAGCTGAAGAAAGATGACCTTTTAGTATTTAGACTGAAACGAGAACTGTCTATTTTGGTCCATACTGTATGTTTGGACACATGTCCTGCTGAGCACTAAATCTGTCTACTTTTATAACCGAATATTGTTTTGCAAGCTCCTTCCCTCTCTTTGCCCTCTCTGGAGCCACAGAGATGTAACTCCCACATCAGTGCTCTATTTAGAGTCCAAACTTGTGTGTGTCTCTTCAACCTACTGTCAGATTTTACACCCGTTTTGTTGTGATAGTATCATATTTATCAGTCAACCTCCTTTCCACAGGCCACTACTGAGCAGAAGAAGCTGAGCCATGCTGGATCCAAGCCCTCCCTCTCCGAGAGCAGCGGCCGACTCCCTCAGATAGCCATGAACACCTGCAAGTACAATGGCGGAGTGGTGAGACCACTAGTGGGCAGCCTGGCGTCCTCGTCGCGCCGCAACCTTGCGGAGCTCGATTCGGAGACGCAGCCCTTGCAGACGCTGCACAGCTCTGGCCTGGAGGTGGTGGTGTCCAAGGGCAACGGCGGTGAAGATCCCAGCAAGGCGTCCAACGAGAGCTTGGTCAGGGAGGGCAGTGGGCGTGGTGGAGGCAGGGCGCCGCAGAAGAAGAACAGGGACATTGGCTATAAGCTTGGCCACCGGAGGGCGCTGTTTGAGAAGCGGAAGCGGCTCAGCGACTACGCACTCATCTTCGGGATGTTTGGGATTGTTGTCATGGTGACAGAGACGGAACTGTCATGGGGGGTTTACACCAAGGTAGGTTGAGCATGTGTGTGATGCATGAGTGGGAGCTCTGTGTGTTGTCACTGCTATTGTTAACGTGTGATTTGTGTGGGGTTGGCAGCTGACAGATTTATGAAGAGTGATTATTAGCACAGACACTGACATACTTTGACAAACAAAGGTGATGGGAATACTGCACAAATACAAATAAAAAGCGGTGCCATGTGATCTGTACTATGACTAACAGTCTATGGCCTTAAAGTCTCAGATTTTTAAAATATTTATATTTGGTAATTTTTTGATAATTGGCCTGCCTTTGGAACTACTTTTTTTTCTTAAATATCCATTTTTTTATTGGAATCATTTCAAAGTTTGGAAAAAGGATTAGTTCCACTACTGGTGCCATTGTGGCTGCCTTTCATTCCCTGTGAAGCCAGCATCTAAAATCACTACCTCACAGCAGGAGAGGGAGATGGAAAGAGGGATAGTGGAGGAGAGGGGATGAAGAGATAAAAGCCTATAGATAGAGAATTTAAAAGATAAAGACAAGTGGAGATGAAGGGAAATGTTAATAAGGGTGCTTTTACACCTGCATCATCTGATCTGGACATTTGGACTCTTCAGTTGGATCCGGACCTGAATTACAGGTGTGAACACTCCCTGGACCACAGTCCAGACTATTTATGGACAAAACAATCGGATCGTGGTCCTTCTGAAAAGTCAGGACATGGTCTGTTTCCAAATGAGCCATGGTTCAGTTCACTTGAGGTAAGAATGCAATCAAACTCAATTTAGGACCCAATGTAGGAAGAAAACCTAAACAAAGTGGGTTGAAAACAGCTGCAGCATGATAATTAATTACACCAAAACATTAAAAAGTAGCCTATCTTTAAAACGATCAGTAACATGGGAGTTGATCACTACAGTCTTAAATTATTTCTGTTCCATCCCTAATGGCTAGTTTATCTGTTATTTTATGTAACGTTATTAAATACCTTACTCATCTCCTGTGTAATAAATATATAGAGAACATATCATAGGTATCTTTCAAAGCCCCGCCTTCTTTGTCAGTACCGTATTGTACATTTTCTCTGATTTGTGTGAAGCAATTCTACATTATTCACAAATTTTGAAATGTGCTCGTGTTCTGATTTTGTCGCAACATCAAATCATAATCATTACAGCTACTTATACAATCGTAATGCTCAAAAGTAGCTCCATTGTTTTTTCTGACAGAAGTGATTTTTCCTTGCAAATTTTCTGACCAATAGATAAACAACGACAGTGTGAACTCTTACTGGACCAAAACTAAATGCAACATTGTCCGGATCTACAGGTGTGAAAGCACCCTAAAAATAAAAGATGGGATTGACATTCTAAGTGCTTTAAACTGTCCAACAGCCTATTTGAACTCTAGATCGAGTGGAGATGACACAGGACACTACAGGAACGAGTGGACCCCTTGACAAAAACACTTGTATGACAGCAGGGTTTCAGGGTCATGGTGACCATGTCGCCCTCTTGACATGTTATTGTTCTTCCACATTTGCCAATCGGTTTTGCTGTCTCAGAGTATTTTGGAAAAACTACCGTTCACTCAGTTCACTCAGAGCATCCTGTCCCACAGTATTTAAGGGGCTGTTTATTCGGGAGCTGACATTGCAGTGCACTGCAGTGTATAATAGGTCACAGTGACTTTCATCTCTTAAAATAAGACCATCATTTTACCAACACAATCTGTATGTGAGTCAAAACTGAACAACACTGAGGATCCAACAAGTGGTCTTACAAGGACTAATTACTTGTGTAAATTTTATTTAAGTACATAACTTATTATTGTTTATCGCATTAAGTCCAAACCCCACAGTGGTTAAGGTTATTATAGTATTAAAATGTAGATACTGCTAACGTGTTAGCAGTTCCATATTTGCATATTCAGCATTAGCATTAAATTGAAGTCATGCTTTTCGTAATTTTCTTCACCAACTTGTAAGTATCCTATTTGTCTTTTGCTTACTGGTCATGTAATCACTAGCTTGTCCCAAACTTTGTCTTTTTATCAGCCAGTTGCTAACCTTAAGATAACACTGGCTAGTGCTTCCTTTGTGCCTCTACCCATCTGGTGCTAGATTATGGATCCCCCTGCTTTTCTTAAAGGACCAACCCTTATCTGCCTCTGGTTGGCTGATATTCTTATGAACACCCAATTTAGATGAAACTGTAATGTAGATAAAATGGCAGTGAATGTTAATTCTGAGGAACTGTGAGTCAAGCATAGAAGCCGCTCTCTGGTTGTGTCTTTGTTTTTGGTTTGGTTGGTATGTAAAAGCGACGACCAGCAGTGATGCTGATACAGAGGTTTGCAAATGTAGTTTTTAAAGTAAACAGATCTGACAGGCCAGGAGTCTTCAGTTAAGGCACAACAAGAACCAACATTAATTGGTAAAGGGAGGGGGTTGCTGCAGCAGCAGCCTACCCCATGGACGCCTGACCTGTCCACTCTCCCCAGCCCTACAATATTTGAGGAGCAGCTCCAGAGGAGGAAAAACCCTGACAGGAGCAGCAGTAGCCTTGCAGGAGATACGTGAACACTTAAGAGGCTGGTGTATTTACCGTGGAAACTGCAGCTCACCATCCGCTGTATCAGCAGCAATGCTGGCTGTGTGTTGTACAAACCGATCACAAGAAAAAGCACAGATGCAACTAGAGCTAAACAAAAATACAGTCTTGATCCTTGATTCAAACTTCCCTTACCAACGCAACCATTGACAACAACCAGAGACAGAGCAGGGAAGGTCTAGAAATCCACAGGAAAAATTCCACGTGGATTTCCGGATAGGAACACTGGATAGGAAGTGTTCACTTAGCTTATCGGAGTCTTCTTGTTCTGGTTAGAAATTTTGTTGATGGAAAGGAAGGATGAATCAAACAAAAGCCAGCAGCCAGTGGTTTCCATTTATTTCACTGCTTTATAAAATGAGTTTTCTGAGTCCTGAAATTTGCCTGTGTTTAGGCTTATAAGGCTGTTCTAAAGATGATAGTCTAACAACTACTGAAACAAGTTACTCGTTACTACATCAGTGGGTAGGTGTTAGTGCGGTTCTTCATTTGCAAACCACCAAAAAAAAAAATAGAGTGTCAGTGTTTTTTCACACATCACAGCTTCCTACTGTAGGCAAAGAAGCTTCCAGCACTTCCGTTTCTGTATAATGTCCTTAAGATTCAAGTTATTGTCACGTGGTGCTATGGCTGTGACAAGCAGGTTTTGTCAAAACTCTGGAGAGACGCTTTGGCACTAAAAGTCAAAACGGAAAAATCTTTCAATTCATTATCTGTAATTTTAAAAATTTTCTATGATTACTGTCTTGTTTGAAATATCAACAGCACTAATGTGCAGTACATTTGTACTTATTCTTTCTGTTTTATCAGTCAATTTTTTCTCAGTGTGGTGGTGCGAGTGTGTATCTAATGCACATCTGATACAGCCAGTCAGTGTGGTAATCTGTAGGAGGATACATGAGGTTTTAATTAAGTCAATAGATTTGTCTGTGACTGTTACGGAGTGGGGTTTAGTGCGTTCATCAAGCTGACCTCAGCTGAAATGGAAACGACCTCCCGTGTCCAAGTGGCAAAGCAGCCTCTGCCACATAAGACAGTAGCATGTGCTGCTGATGGTCCATTTTCCATCTCACATCACATCACACTGCAGACACTCGAGGCTCAGCCAAGGATTTCTGAGCCCTGGAGGAGGGAAGCACGTTAAGAGGCAGCGAGCGCTGGGACTGAAAAATCCTTGAACCTCTGGCAGGTGGATTAATTGGTTTACTCAATGTTATTTCAGCAGGGACTTCTCAAAACAATTTCAGACATTAGAATGTCTTGAGAACATGTCGCCAACCTGAGGGGCAAAGCAATCTAGTTGATAGCTAAAAATACATCCTGTAATATGGACCACTGAAGGACAAACTAATATTGAGCAACTCGCTCTGTCATTAAACTGGCGATTATGAAAGATATTTCCACTTGTTGTTTTCGTCATTTGTTTGTCGGTGTTGTTATTCCAAGAATGACACTAGGATCATTAGCCTGCTGCAGAGCGGCATTTTTACACCATGGCTGTTAAATTGATTTATCAAATGGCATTTTACCAACATAGAGGGGGGGAACTTGAGTAGTACAGGTTCTCATTTCCTAGATCTATGGTCACCATGTACGAACACGCACACACGCATGCACACATACACAACACTGCAGCACTGGCATCCAGCTGGCCTATTTATCACTAGTGACGCTCACCATGGTGGCCCCCCTGCTAATGCTAGCCTTGCCTTTTCTGCACCTACCATTAAATGGAAAGTCCCTCTGTTAGCGCTGGGCTTTGATTAATTGGTCGTTTAGATGGTGGTGAACAGCGTCCGTAGATAATATCAGGCTGCACCTCCACCTGCAGCTGCATTGTTTAGCAACATCCTGACTGCACTGTTTGAGTGTAAAACCCAATTATCTGGTCTCAGTTAGACTTTTAAGCTAATAAGTACTGTGTGTTGCCCCTTTGTGTGTGTATCTGTATTGTATATACTTGTGTAGTCGTGTACTTGTGCAAATGCATGTGTTTATATGCTGAACTAAAGATGCAGAGCTCTCACTTGAGTTTTACCTGTTTTTCTCAGCTACCTCATTTCACCTTGTTGCTAAGCAGTAATGTACGACTAAAATCACTGGTTGTGTAGTGATAAGTCACTATTGCCATCTATTGAGGCTAAATATAGACACTGAAAATACATCTTAAATGCACCTCTACAGTACATACAAGGGCCAGTTTATCTTGTCATTTTTATGTATGAGATCTTGTGTCCTGATAAAAATGCTGTAATTGTGTTTATCTAACGGGGCTTTTTCTATTGTCTTTTTTTTCCTGTCTTTTTTTCTTACCATAGGAATCTTCATACTCATTTGCACTGAAATGCCTTATCAGCCTTTCCACTGTTATATTGCTTGGTCTTATAATAATGTACCATGCCCGGGAAATCCAGGTGAGTTTACCAAAAAAAAACAGTTATTTTACTCTTTTTATCACTTCACACTAGATTTTCATGTCAGTGTTTTGAAGATGATGATAATAATTTGGAACTTTGTTAAACCTGATCAAAAATATTTAAAATATTCAGTTTCTATGAAAAATTACTTTGAAGCTGAAAACAATATGCACATTGATAATAAAATCTAAAATATTTTAATTTTCAGTACGGTACAAACAGAAGCTATGTACACAACACAACACATATATATGATTGAATGTAATGACGCAGTGACATCATCAAGTAATCTTTATACACTGTTTATACACTTAATACACCAGTGCAACCTAACTAAGTTGTCATTGTAAAAAAATATAATTTAAAAATATGAACATGTAGACAGTAGTTCATATTGCTTTTTTGCAGAATTTTATTGCATCTCAGTTTGTATTGTTTTTTGGTCATATGTTGTGCTTCTCCTTTTTTTAAGATTCTACTAAATTAAATTCCATATTCTGTATATTCTGTTTTTTCTTTATCTGCTTGATATGTACATCAGATTTATTACATTTAAATTTCAAGAAATATCATATGTCACTTGTTATGGCTACAATATCATACCAAATTGAACATTTCTAGGTGTCTTTACCTTCATGTTATACACATTTTGCTCTTATTCAACATGACT
>JAUZTA010000005.1:7681585-7696504 GCA_034780835.1 Ctenochaetus striatus | reverse complement strand
CTGGATAAAACATGATAAACACAGTCTTTATTTTATTTTACTTTTTTCAAACAAGCGTAGTATGCTTCCTCAATTTTGCATGTTTTGGTTGTAATTGCACTGACAAAGACCAGGAATGCTTGTATTTATATATATACATATATGTATCTCTTTATATGTATACATATAGATAAGTAAAGTATGTATATTTACGATGCATGCAGGCTGTCCTCTCAGTTTTCAGTGTCATCAGAGAAAGAGCACGCCTGATAAAATTGTGTTGTTCCTCCTCCTCCTCCTTCCTCTTTTCTCCCTATTGGTATCATCTGCTCCTCCATGACCTCAAACAACCTGTCTCTCTGTGCTCCACTCCTGCAAAACCACCCTCCTCCTCTCTATTCCCTTATTCTCTCTTCTGCACCACCTCCCCTATCTTCTTCTCTATCCTCCTCCTCCTCCTCCTCCCCTTCTCTATCTGTGCCTCCCTGTGCCTCCACCAGACTGCGCAGTGTCAAGATGGAGCAGAGGAAACTCAATGATCAGGCCAACACCTTAGTGGACCTGGCAAAGGTAAGCCTCATGTCCTCTTAAAGTGGATCTGATCAATATTTTTCCAGCCTTTTACCGTCTTCCACCTTTGTGTTTTTTCCATATGTTTTTGCTGTTTTAATTCCAGACTGGACGCCATATCGTCCTGATATTAAATGTGGATCAGCTCTGTCGTTTTGGGCCTCAGTGAGCTCTAAAATCATCAGAAACAATAATGGAAGCAGGTCCAGAATCAAAACTACAATCATTATAGACTCATTTCCTGATTTTGCTGACATCTTTCAGAGGTTTTCAGAAAAATGAACCTTACCTCCCTGTGTACATAGTATGAGAGGGTGAATGCAATCGTGCCTCAGTAGTGTCCGTCCAGCTATATAGACATTAGGTGACCTAACTAAAGCAGAGCGGAGAGGGGGGGGTTCAAAGGGAGACACATGACTGCAGCCTCATTTGATGTCGATGGCATTTGCACTCCAGTGTGTATTTTAAAAGGCGTTGAGGCCAGCTCCTTTAATGTGTGTTTACCTGCCCTCACTCTGCTCCATGGTCAGAACCAACTGTGCACACCCTACAGAAGATCAACGGCTCAGTGTCTCTTCTCCAAGGCCAGTGGAGAAGTTGCGCTTTGATTTCTGGCTTATTCATGAGACGCAAATCATGCTGAAACAGAACAGAGTGTATTAAATGTATCGTAGATTACTTATACGTATAAATTTGTCATAGTTTAAATGCAAGAATTACATGCAGATTCCAATTCATTAACACTGGCCCCTTTCCATCTGGCCCTCTGCGGAACAATAAGGGCATAAATAATAGAGGCTCTTTTCATTATATGAATGAGTTGCGTCAGGCATATACATAAAGCATATGCAGGAACCTTCTCAGGCTATAAATGGATTGGAGATGCTGGTTGTGAAACAGTGGGAAGATAAAATCGATGCTGACTTGCTAAAACTATACAGCTCCTCTTCACACTGCTTCCTGTCATTATTTCTTCCCTTCAGACTGAGTAAGACAGATGTAGACTTTCTCCTCCTGTAATTTATGATTATTGTTACATTCAATCTATACATGTTTTTTTTTTCTGTAGATTACATCTGTTGCATCTCTAATTGTGGATATCAAGATGTAGAACAGATTTTGTAAATTTTTTTTCCTCCCCGTGTCCTGCCCTTCTCTTCTTCCTTCTCTATCTTCCTGTTCTTGCCCCTCCCCAAACACATTTACCTTCTCTCCTTCATTAGACCCAGAATGTGATGTATGATCTGGTGTCGGAGCTGCAGGAGCGCAGTGAGGAGTTGGACAAGCGCATCGGCACATTGGAGGACAAGCTGGACTCGGTGACGGGCAGCCTGCAGGCGCTGCCCTGCCTCATCTCCCAAGCCATAACCCAGCAACAGCAGGACTTCCTGGACGGCTTTGTTCACCGCTTTCGGCCCGCCTCACTAGCCTCAGAGCGCTCTGAACGCTCTGAGCGATCCTGGACTTCCACCGCCCGTAGGCGGCGCTCTCCCTCCACAGCACCACACACCTCCTCTGATAGCGGATAACCTTAACAAAACCTACTGCAGTCACCTTCCAGCCCCACCTTTTCCAAACCAGCTCATCACCTCATTCTGTCTTATCCAAAGCCGTCCCTGTAACCGCTGGCGAGTCCACGTCTGGACTAATAATGAACCCATATCTTGACCCCCTGACCTGATCCTTGCCCTCATTCCCTGCCTCCCACCCATCCCCTCTCCCCTCCCTCCCCACCCAACATCAAATCCAAAAACCAATTCCTCTGTGACTGAGCCTCTCAGCACAGGACTGGATCAGAGCTACTCCAAAAGAACAAAGAAAAGCAAACAGACTTAAAGCAAGAAAAAACACAAATGCATCCAAAAAAAAGAAAAAGAGAAAAAAATTTCAAAATGACTGAAAAACCGAGATAAAGTAGAGATATGGTTTATGTTTTAGCCATTGTATGGCTGTTCAAGTTAGCTTTTTTGTAAAAGCCCTTGTATAGTTAAAAAAAAAAAATGACTGAGTTCAGGGTCGCTGGGGTGAGAGCTGGCTATCACACCGGAGAGTCCTTAACCACGATGGGGGAAGTTGGTCTGTGGAGCTGAGGGCCTCTGCTCACCTGCTGGTCCTCTGAGGCCATGGAGGACATCCGCCCATCCATCCGTCCGTCTATCTGTTTGTACGGTGAGGAGAGCGAGATAAACCATTGGATTTCCCTTTCAAAAGACTAGTGTAATAGATTCTTTCCCATAGGTTAGGGTGAAAGCTCTAGAAGAGGCTATGTGAGCTCTGACTTCAGGTCAGTGTTTGAAAGGGAGCTTGAGAGGGAGGGGAAACTGTCACACAAAAAGTAGAGCAAAGGGGATGCATATGGCGTCACTACTGGGTAGGAAAATTGTACACAGTTGCCAACTTCAAGGTTTCAGCTTCCTTGTTCTTACCAAGGGAAAATGAGAGCGACTATCTTTTTTAGTTACATATTGACATGTGATTTTTCAGTGCCTGAATGTATAAATAGTAGAGGGTTATTTAATTACTAATTTCAGAGCTTTTTTACGATGTTAACAGTCTGAATACAGCATTGCATTCCTTTTTCAGATACATTCCTCTCCAAAAACTTAAAGAAAATGTCTTAAAGTAATGCATAACATTGCCTCCATTACACAGCAACTCTAAATGTTTTTGAAAAACTTTAGTTACTTCTATTTCTACTAACACCGTCAGAAATGAAAAAGTTCGGAGAGTAAGCATAAGTGGGAAAGGTTGAGAGAATATATGTGAGTGTGTTTGTCACTTTTAGCTCAAGGCTGCACCCTCATACACACAACAATGAAATATATAGTAGTCTACCTTTCTCACCACCACTAATTAGAGCTTCCTGTGGTCTTCAGATAATGGCATGGCTTGAGGTCTGCTGGTATATACAGCCACACAGGCACATGTCTATGGTCGAACTGAGAAACCAACCCTGCCCCTTTGCATGGTTCTGTGCAACAATGACGAAGGAACACAATCTTCCTCTGATGGCTTGATGATTTTACATGATTTTGATTTTATTATGTTTACTATTGTTTGTTTGTTGCCTTTCTTTCTTTCTTTTTTTACTTCATTTTTTACTAGGACACCTAGGGATTTAAGAGTTGCAGAACTTAGAGAGTTGCAGTAATGTGATTCTGTGATGCATTCCCTGTTTAAAATATGCGATAAAGAAAAATCACTAGAATCCTTAAAGATTACAAATTAAAGTGCTGAAGAAACTTTAATGAATTGGTTCCTCTGCAAGCTTAACAGACCTGTTTGACATTTTTGGAAAAGGGCATTTTCACTTCCTAAAGATATAAGAGTGATACCCACCTCATGTCTTTACAGTAAATATGAAGCTACTGCTAGCAGCTGGCAGGTTAGCTTAAAGTCTGAAAACAGGGGGAACAGCTAGCTAGCAAATTTAATACAGTAAATCTTGTCTGTTTCATCCTAAGACAGGGTTGTTAAGTGGACTTTGTGACCTTCTTGCACAGCCATGCTAGCTGTTTCCCTTACCTTTCTGTCTGTATGCTAAGCTTAGCTAAGCTAACCAGGTACTAGTGGTAGGTATATACTTGCAGACAGGTGAGTTGTATTAATATTCTTATGTGACTTTCAGCAAAAATAAGCATTTTTTTTTTCAAAATGTCAAACTATTCCTTTGACATTTCAGCATCAGGCCTCCGTTTTTTCTTTCTAAATGACATCGAAACATTACGATAGAGCAGAAATTAGAGCATTTTAAAGGCATGGTGTATGACGCATCCTAGAGTTGTAATGACTTGTAGATTTTTGATTTGAAGATAAATATTTAGGATCTCTAATGTTTTGGGTTTTTTTTTTTTTTTTTAACATTTAAACAGCAGATCTGGAAGTCGTTGGGTTAGCAGGCTAGCATGCTGTCCTAAGTAGTTTGAATGGTAGATACTAAACAGAGTCCCAAAAAGGTGTTAGTGATAAAAACCATCTTCACGCATATGGCCCCTTAAGCTAGGAGATAAACAAAATCATTATAATTTCCTGGATCTTAATTATTTCTGCACTGCTTTGGGCTAAATGCGGTCTAAGTCAAACCCTGTGAGATGGTGAGCGAGTCCACTCTCCCACAGGCTCTGGACTGACGGGAGAGCACTTCATTTAAAGAACATATTCACTTTGCTACGAGTGCAACTTAAGCATGAATATTAGCGTTTTTTTCCTTTCAACTTGAGTTGATGAAGCATGTCTCTTTACGGCCCCCCACCTCCAGCCACTTCTCGTACAGTGCTACACTCCACCCTTCCACTACGAAGGGGCCCATCATGTCATTAACAGTCTCTATTACAATCAGTGTCATCCAGTGAGTCAGGGCTGCTAATGGTGGATTATCTGCTTGATTGCTGCCTCACCTGCCTGTTTGTGTCTAAGGTTGCCACCTCTTCATTACATCGGAGGTGTAGCCTCGTGTTTGTCATCTGTCATCATTAAGAATACTAGTCCCCCACCTCCCACACGAACAAAGAGGCTTAGCACGCAGCAGAGACCTCTGAGTGGTTTGAATTAAAAAATGCAGGTAGCGGGAGAACCCCCAGGTCAGGTTCCATGTTGCACTCAGTGTGTAATATTCAGTTACACCAGGAAGGATCACAGATGCTGGAGTGTCGTCCCCACAGAGATGTGACAGTGCTGGTGTTGGGAATTTCATCCTTCATCAAGCAGCAGGATGGAAGGAGAGAGTTGACTAAGAAAAAAAAAAAAAGAGAGCAAAATGAGAGTAATAGCTCATTTACTGACAGATGTCCGTTGTGGCCCAAGGGGAAGTTGTGAACAGCAAGAGTGGGTGTCCTGTAAATATGACCTCATTGTAGATGTCGCCAAGTAAACGGGACAAATGGTGAACCCCAGGGGTAAAGGTTGCAAGGTGCAATGCACAGCATGTTGTGAGTATGCAGTAGAAAAACAGTATCTGAAAAAGGATATGGAGGGTTTGAAATTCTGGCAATCTGAAGAAAGCATGTTATCAATTTCACCTTTTTTCTGCTGATTGAGGTCTGACCACATTCTGTTGGTTTTTTTTTTGTTTTTTTACTGTTTCTGTTATAAAGGTTTATTTCATTCAGTCCTCATCCTATCATAAACCAAATCCTGCCAAAATACCACTCCAATATTTAATAGTGACCTGATTTTCTCCACCAGAAAATAAAAAAAATACACTATCTTGTAGTGAAATGAGGGACATCCATGATGTTTTTCTGATGATGCTAGATGAGTCAAAGTGATTAACGCATCCCAGAGTCTTTTATTATATTAAAAAGTAGGCTTTCCTCATAGTGCAGGAATCAGAACACACTTTTTCTGAACAACAACAGAGTGAAAACGCCCCTAAAAGTGAAGAGATGTAACCCAATCATTGTTCTGTGTACACTGCCACATGATGCATAATGTACGTAGTAGCACTGGAATAAATCAACTTTTAATGGATGGCAAATGGGTTTAACATGTTCTCTGTATACTGTTCGCTGTTCCTTCATTTTGCAGGTGAACTTTTGTCTTTGCAAGGAGAGACACCAAGGTCAAATCATTAAAGACTATCTTCAGCTATGACCGTAATTTCTTCTTCTTCTTTTTTGTTGCCTTTTTTGGATGGACCTTTAAAATGAAATGATTTCCTTTGCTTTATTTTTAATTGAAAAAGAAAATAGAAGCCCAAACTCCTGCCTTGCGTGTCAATCCGAAACTTTTTCACACAATGTCCACCCCAAAGGGAAAGTGAATTGGCAGCAGCTAAAAATCAGTTGTGACACTGAAACATGGTTTGGCACATGTGTTGAAGGATATAGACATCACCCGTCTCTTCCTGTAAAACTGTGAGGCAGGGACATCCTAAAACATGATTACAGGAGGATGTATTGACACAAATATAAACTTCGCTCCAGAGGACACACAGCTGCTGAGGCGCTGTTCCAAGGTGAACTATGGGCTGCCCACAAACACACACACTCACACACACACCAACACGAGCACACACAGTCATTAATGTTCAAATAACAAGCTACTATTCATGTCCACATGCACAAACAAGGCTCAGCCTGGTTAATTACAGCCAAACCAGGAGGGATTTGGCAGCAGACCGATATCCCGCAAGAGTGGCAGAGTCAGTCACCCTGCAGTTGTTGCTATACAACCCCAAAGACACGCAGCAGTGGAAACACAGGCCACAGCTCCTCTGCCTCACGTCCCTCCCATAAGAGCACAGCATAATTAAATGTACAGATGCTTAGATCATTTATATATGCTAGGCAGTATTTGTGATTTCAAACACACATAAATAGATCAGGTCTCTTTTCAAGGTGCATGCTAAAGTAGACAATTGGTAGATTAAGCCCAGTTTAGTCACAGATGTCCAGCTTAGTTAATGTCCTGAGCAGGTAAGCTTTCCATTATTTCCCTCTTTAATGATGTCAGTCTCTTAATGAGCGCAGTTAATTCATCCAGCTGCTACTTATTCTCGTGCTCGAGTGTAAAAGAGAAGAAAAGAGGCATCAAATTACCAGAAATCTCCCCTAGAGGGTACTGAAGATCCAAAGCGAGAAAAGACAAGATAAGGTAGCAGTTTGCAGAGGACCAAGGATGACCCTCGGACTGAGGAAGGACACGGGGAGGAATCAGCTTGCAAGGTGTCGAGGATCATCCTGGAGTCTGGAAAAAGGTTCTTCTGGGACAGCTTGCGGCAGGCAGAGGAAGTCATTTATTGAATTTATTACAGGCCCCACTTTTCTCCCTGTCTGCTCAGGGAACTAATAGCTAGAGGCTGCATTATGCTTAATGCCCTCCCTATCACTTCCAACTAACGTGGTTTGGCATACACTTGGGGAAATCAGAGAGAATAGGAGTATTGATCTTGGTTTTTGGCCTTGTTTAATGTCTGATGCTGTAGTGGAATGGGTATGAAGGGCCTTTTCAATCCACCAAATGTTTTTTGAGTGTCATTTATTTCAGCATCCATCATTTCGCTCTTTCTCTTTCTATCTTTCTTTCGATCTCTCTCTGTCTACATCTCCTCCTCTGCTGCTCATTTCTCTCCCTGAGAGGTCCGAGGAAGACTACGCTGATACAAATGAGGTTGTCTGTTGCAGGCTGCTGTAACTTCTTTTTCTTTACTTTGTTGTAAGGGAAGACAAAAGCTCTTTTTGGAGCCCTAAATCCAATGTATCAGGACTTCAAGCATGAAAGTGTGCATGTTTGTATCTACAGTGTCTACATGTGTGGTCACTCTAATTTGCACTTCTAATGCACACATGTAGCCTCTCGTGTATCCTCCACTTGACAGAATCATTTCGGCTAAGGTTAGACACACGTATCTGTGATCACATTTCACATCAAGTGCTGTTTTTTTATCAGTTTATAGATTTACTTGGTCTATACCTCAGTCAATATGTGTGCTGAAGACTGATCCATCTCTAACTCTTCTGTTGATTCTTGAGCATCCTGTGCATTTAATGAGGCACTTAACATCAGGCTAGTGGTTTATAACTACCCAGAACCACTTTAAAAGGAATCTGACATTTATTTTTTGCCATCATACCACATACAGTGTCAGCAAAAACAAAACATTGTAAAGCCATTGCAGAACGTCAGAAAAGCATGGAGGTCAACGAAAAAAAAAAAAACTTAACAGGCAAGTTAATGCAACTTTATTAAGACTTAGATGAGAGAGTGATAACATTATAAAACAGTATAAAACTACTCTCAGAAGACAGTTTGTCAGGGTCAATTTGAACTTCTCCTCTAGCTCCAACATTTGGTTAAAATTTGTGCTTCGGATTTTTTTGGTTCTTGAATAATAATAATATGTCTTCACTTTCTTCCATTGTGCCATCTTGCATTACAATCTAACAATCACCTAAAATGACAGAAATCACCTTTAGGACAGTTTATTCGATGTGTGGTTCGATTATTCAGTTTGTCTGACGCTCCATCCGCCAACATTAAGGGACAAAACTTATGATGTTCTGTGCAGCCAGACACCAGGGGGCGATGGAGATGTTTTGATTTCACTTTCGAGAAACTTTAATGGTAGCCCAGCGCTTACAGTCAGTGTCATGACCTATATATCTAGTGCTAATTGGTGAATGTTAGATGTGTTAATATCCAGCTTAAAAGTATCACAGTCCCTAATTACAGTCTCACAGAGCTGTTAGCATGGCTGTCAACTCAGAGTCTTGTTTCACCTTCAGATAGCGCCTGGCTAGCTGTTGTCTCCCCCCCCCTTATTTTTTGTGCTAAGCTAGGCTATGTTTGCCTGCCAGTAGCTTTATACTTAACAACATAAGAAAGATATTGGACTTCTCATCTCACTCTCATAAAACAAAAAAGATATTTTGAAATAAAATAAAGTGAAATTTTAAAAGAGATTTCTTAAACATTTCCAACACACACATATTTTTATCTCTTTTTAAACCTTTTAATAAAACAGGAGTAGCCTAATTTAGATTAAAAAAATCTTTTTTTCAAAAGTGTCCTGGCCAAGATAGGCAGCATCAAAACTGGTTTGAAAATAAACGTAATAACTTAAGACAAAAACCAAAGAGTAAATCAAAGAATCCATCTGATCATGTACTTTAAATCCAAACTAAAATGCATGCAAACAGAATCATTTTATCTAAGCTAAATGCATTCTGAAAAAGAAAAGAGATTTTATAATAATTAACCTCTTGAGTCACAGTTTATTTCAAGTGTTCAACATATTTATGTAACACAGGGCAACAGGACATGTATGCACGCTCTTTCATGTACCTATTCTATATGTTTTTAGGCCTTTTCATTACAATCTAAACACTCCCTCTGACTCTTGCATTGTTCTGCACATTACGTTCGGCTGAACAAGCCTGCTGGTAGAGGACGAGCACGGCACCGGCAGATGAGGTAGCCCCGGGCCAAGGCCACTGGTGGAACTTACTTGAGAAAGTGGGTTGCATTATGTGTTTACTGTACTGTGTTGGATATGAGTGCTGCAGTGCTTGTGTGAGCGTGCGTGCGTGTGTGTGTGTGTGTGATGGTGTAGAGAGGGGGTGGGAGGGGGGTCAATACAGATGTCCTTGCCCTGAGCTTTCTCTACATGAATATCAGCGCTGCTCTGGAAGAATGGATGGCACAGAGTGACGTCATGTTATACAGCAGGAACAATTCCTGGAGTCAGATGTGGGGGGTTAAATCTCCCTGAAGACAGGAAGCAGCACAGAGTCACTGCTAAAGAGGAGCGCTGCAGTAAAACACATCACTGTTTACTGGTTCTATTAAAAAATAATAATAATAATAAAAAGCAGCTGCATTTTGCCTCTTCATATCATTGTAATATCTTCTGATATCGTCTTCTGTTTTATTTCATGAATGTGATTTGGTTTTCATGGACGCAGCACAGGTTGGAAACAGTAATGCAGCACAGAAAAGGAAAGTGGAGAAGCGAGAGACAATATAAGAGCTGAAGAGACAGAACAAACTCACTGGGGAGAGAGAGAGAGAGAGGGAGAGAGGTGGAGTTGTGAGGGAGAAGCATAGGGTCTTGCTGCCCTCTAGTGCCAAACACTCCCTGTGTGATAACAACACGATGTGACACAGCCGAGATGACAATGAATTATTCATAGATGACGGGATGATAAAGCAGTATTTCACAGATCTGAGATATGAGATGTAATTGATATTGTAGGGCAGATATCAAACACATGCTTGTCTCTTAAAATAAGTGTCCTGCTTTTGACATTTTGAGACGATATACTTTAAGAAAAACCAAACAAAGCTAGCTTGTATGTGAACCCAGGAGTTCTTGAAGTAGTAATAATAACCAGATAATCAACTTTTTAGCTGTATGGTTCCTGTTTTTGAACACCAAGCAGCATAAAAGGCTATTCAGGCCCTTTTTAGCACCTGTTTCGAGTTACTTGCACCATGTCAGGTAAGCTTACCACCTCCTCATTTCACTTTAATAATGTCAACAGTGTCAGCTGCTCTCTCTCTCTCTCCCTCTCGTTTTTTTTTCTTTCTCGCTCTCTCCCACTGATTAACCTTGTAGTGCCAGTCAGCAGCAGCACAGGGGCGGTTCAGGTTTAATGTTTAAGCTTTTACTCCCCCCTCTGTTCTCCACACACATTGGCCAATCGCCCTGCATGTGCTGAACCGGGCATCTAACACCAGAAGTGAGTCACTTGAGAGTGTTAAGAGGGCGAGCTGAGTGGGCCTGGTGGACACGGCGGCCATTTTACAACAGGTATCAGTTCCTGTTTCCTTACAGGTAGCCACTCTGACCTGAGATACAAGCTGGGGTTAAACCGGTAAGAAAAACGGGAGGTTTTGCGATTCTTTTCTGGTCTTATTTTAACCAAATAAGCTCTGTGTTATTAATATGTTCCCACTCGGATGTGATGTGACAGTTTCATAACTGTTGCCGTGTATTAAGAGCTCATGCAGCAGGTTGTGTGAGTCACAGCTCAGCTTAAACCCCTCTGTTATTACTTGAGCCTGAGCTACACTGTAGTCATGTTGTGCTCCCTGTCTTTACTGCTGTAGCAGAGCAAAGACAGGGAGTGTGTGTGTGTGTGTGTGTGTGTGTGTGTGTGTGTGTGTGTGTGTGTGTGTGTGTATTTAAAGGCCTTGTTTTGTTTTAGTGTGCCACAAATCACGCGCTGTATATTTAACATTTCAGTAAACCATTTTGGGAACAATACAGATGTGGTTAGAAATATTTTTTCTTTTAATGTCGCTTAATATGAGCATCTACAAGCAGACTTTTCAAACTTGCTTCAGCTGCGTAATTCATGATAATGAACAATAAACTTGCATTTTTTAATCTCTACTTTGACTGAATTGTCATCTATAGCTAATTTAAGATGAAAAAAACTAAGACATTTTATCTGTTGTTTTTAAATCAACGACTCATTCAAATTTAAAACTGTTAAAATCAATATTTTTATTTAAACAAACAACTACATGACCTCATTTACAGGACACTTGGTGATTAACATCAGATCCATGACTCTTTTCATTTATAAGTGGTATTGAGCTGTTTTTGCTTGATCGATCATCCTGACATTATGATCCGATCTCAATAAGGAAACGAGTGAGGCAGGTGTGACAGATATGTAAATAAACACGCATATTCTAGGTCAAGGCAGCACTGCCATAAACCGAAGCCATTCATTTCTGAGTTTACTGTTCTCTCAACTTGCTGGATGGAATAATAATGGTAAAATAAATGCTTACATGCCTACTAGACATTACTGATTATTTATTTTCCCCCTTTAGTTTCCTCTCCATGCCTCATAAGGATTGTGTGATTTCTTCATCCTCCATGAATCACCACACTCGGCCTGCAGCATGAAAAGCTGGGGAAGAAACTCTGACGGTGCAGTCGAGTCCTCCTCTGGTGAGAGGAGAAACTCCATCAGTGATCCACCGGTGGCTGTGTGGGTTACTCACACACCCCCACCCGATAATATCACAGATGATGGTGATACCAGCTCCACAGACCACACATCTAGTTCACCACCTGACAAAGAAAAGGAGAACAGTGACAAAACAGGGAGTCTGAGGGACAGGCTTAAATCCCTCATCCCTCAGTCATGGGGGACCCTCATCCGTAAACAGAAAGGGGAAAATGACAGTTTTAATGACACTGATGCTTACACCAGGAGCATCATCCAGATCCTTCCTAATGGGACCAGGGTGAGCCCTCCTGTCAGTCCCCTGATAGAGCGCAAGAACTGTGAATCACTGGCAAACTCCAGCCAGAACTCCTATAAACCTTTGCTGAGAGAAAGCCCCACTGATGACCTGCTCAGTCAGACCCCACCAGAGGAATCTGTGCTGACCAGCATCCACCCTGCAGAGTACTACGCCGAGAAGTTGGAGGTCTATAACTTAAAGTACTCTTATCTGAAGTCCTGGCCGGGCCTGCTCAGACTTCTGGCTGGACTTCAGCTCCTCTTCGGGGGCATGGTCTTTGCCTGCGTCATCGCCTACATCCAGAAGGACAGTGAGTGGTCCAACAGTTACGGACTTTATAACGGTGCGTATAACAATGGCCAAGGCCTGTCTGGGTACAGCTACAGAGGCCCGATGACTCCCTTCATACTGGCTGTTGCTGGAGTCGCCTGGATTTTAACCGTCTTTCTCTTGGTGTTGGGGATGACGATGTATTATCGCACCATCCTCCTCGACTCCCCCTGGTGGCCTCTGACGGAGGCCTTCATCAACCTGGCGATGTTCCTGCTTTATATGGCAGCAGGGATCGTCTACGTGAATGATTTGAACCGCGGGGGGCTTTGCTACACCACAATAGGCGTTAACCCCATCATGTCCAATCTGTGTCGGGTGGATGGTGGCCAGATGGCTGGAACTGCTTTCATCTTCATTAACATGGTAATGTATCTGGGAAGCTTCCTGGTGTGTCTGAAGATGTGGAGGCATGAGGCCACACGAAGGGAGAGGCAGTATTTGGAGAACAAGGTACACTTCATCAATCCTTCTAAAGATTATAGGTCCTACAATAATGGCCTATAATCTATAGGATTATAGATTATAGGTCATTATAGATCATCTCTTCTTACTTTAAAGTAGGAGTGAAATCAGTTTCATAAAAAGAATGTAGTGTCTTAATCAAGAATTACTTCCAGCTAGATATTAAAATTGCACCTTGTAAACTCAGTATCCAAGTGTGTTTAAATTCAACATGTAAAACTCATAAAAAAGTGCAACTTTTCTCTTGTACACTGTCACAGGATTTTTTCTCAGCATCCTGAAATGTTTAGTTTATATAAATAAAATTTAGAGATAAATATTATCATAGTAAGGGAAACTATTGCTGATTGCAAATAAGCCACCAACAGCTTGAGAAAAGCTCTGGCAGGTCAAACACAATGAAATTTAAAGTCGGTTAATATATCCTGCATTGAGCATAACATTGACGTGTCAGCCCCCTCTGATGACTGATAGCATGGCAGTCAACCAGGATTAAAATCAGTTAAATGTTGACCCACTGGCAAGAAGTTTTACAAAAGTAACACCAATACAGATGCTCAAATCTGACGTTATCACAGATGGTGTGATGAACCAAGTTAACCAACAAGTTAGGTTATTGAAAAAAGATGCAGTACTCTTTTATATTCTAAGACCTACTGGCTAAAAAGCATATCACTGAATTTAAATACAGTCCATGTTATTAAGCGTCACTGTGTGAGAAACATCATGGTCAGCCTATATATTTAATTTTAAAAAGAAAAGGTGAGAGTTCAGTAATGAATATAATAAATCCATATTCCAGCTAAAAGGGCCTCATAGAAAGCTGTTTGATCTTATTAGTTCACATTTCCTTGAATAATACATCTCTTTTACCTTCAGTCTCATGAGGAGTTTCACCAGTCCATCCCACTGACCCCACAAAAAAAGAAGCGTATATCATTCAGGGATGAAACGGACAAGTCTCTGAGTAAAGAATATGTCCAAAGGAACCCAGCCAGTGGCAACAGAGTCACAGCATCTGAATACACTCCCAAAGTACACACCATCGCAGACTACATCACGTGAGTGAGAAAAATAGTTCTCCATCTTCACTGGTCACACATACACTGTGCTGAACTCACCTGCATCAGACAGAAACAGACCAACAAAGACTCATGTTGTTATTCATCATTAAAATCCTTCACTGTAGAAAATATCCAGAGATCAGCTGTGTGGAGGAGAGAGAAAAGTACAAAGCTGCGTTCAATGACCAGTATCAGGAATACAAGGACCTTCACAAAGACGTCATCGCCACGCTGAATAAGTTCAGAGAGCTGGACGCCACGATGGAACAACTCCTCAGAGATGGGAAGAGCCGAGAGGTGAGATGGATGCAAAATGAGGTTCAGGATTTAATTTAGGGTGAGAAGGTTGTAGTTTATCCACCTTGTCGCACAGGAGTTTAGATGTGCTGATTTCTGCATGAAGCAGTGGTGATGCAAACTGTTGTGTTTTCTTTCATGTTTTGTGCAAAACCGTTGCTGATCCTTGTACCTCTCCTTTAGGATCGACAGAGGATTCAAAGCATTTTGAAGAAATATCAGGAGAAAAAGAGTGTAAGTGATGGGGTTTGTGTAAAAGTGAAATCATGTTTCCATCTGTGCACTCCAAAACAACTACAGGAGTCATTTTGATTTCCTAACATTTAATCCAGATTTGTGTTGTGTAAACACACAGACAATATTTGGTCTCTTCAGTAAATCTCTCTGTTGATGCAAACACTGTTGCTTCCATCATGTAATGTGAGCAACTCTGTGTGTGTGTGTGTCTGTGTGTGTGTGTGTGTGTGTGTGTGTGTGTGTGTGTGTGTGTGTGTGTGTGTGTGTGTGT
>JAUZTA010000005.1:7612241-7642988 GCA_034780835.1 Ctenochaetus striatus | reverse complement strand
TCAAGCTATGGTTCGTCATCATACAATAAGCCAGCATCCACAGGAACAGGTTCCTCAAGCTCTTCAAGCTATGGTTCGTCATCATACAATAAGCCAGCATCCACAGGAACAGGTTCCTCAAGCTCTTCAAGCTATGGTTCATCTGGGTCAACAAACAATAAGCCAGCATCCACAGGAACAGGCTCTTCAAGCTCTTCAAGCTATGGTTCATCTGGGTCAACATACAATAAGCCAGCATCCACAGGAACAGGCTCTTCAAGTTCATCAAGTTCGTCAACTGGGTCAAGTAGCTCCACAGGGTCAGGATATAATAATAAACCAGCATCATCTGGGGGACTTCTCTCCAGTTTGGGATTAGCAGGGTCAAGTTCAAACCCTAGCTCAGGTGGAACAAGCGTGAATAAGCCAGCAACTAATGCGAAAAGCACCTCAAGCGTTGGGTCATCCTCTGGGTCAGCTGCATCGACCAGTAAAAGTGGATCAAGCAGCTCTCCTTTTTCTTTTTTGAATTTTGGTAGCAGTAACTCAGGACAAAGTAAACCAGGAAGTGGAACAGGGAAAGTGCCAACGAGTGGGACTAGTTATGGGGGAACTGGACAATCAACTGGTGCAGGAAGGACGAGTGGACTGGTAGGCCCAGGTAAGAGGAACTTACATCCATTTGTTGGAGATGATTGTTATTTCATTTGAGTTGAAGCATTGAAAAAATCACCAGCAGCTTGCACCTTTGTTACTCTGAATAATCCACTCTTTTCTTTTAACCAACAGTCAGTGTTGCTCAGCACCTTCAAGATTTACAACGCCTCATCAACCCTCGCCCAGAGTAAGTATTCAATATCTTAAGCTACGGGTTGACAGGAAATGCAGAAGTGTTGTTGTTCTGAACAGCAGATGCAAAATTAATATCCCTATTTTTGTTGAAAAATGTCATGGGAAAAAGTACACAAAAGATATTCAAATTTCTCTTTCTTGATACTTAACAAATCTATATGTGTAATCTATATAAGTAAATGTTAAAAGACGGGTTGCAACAATGTAGTTTCATTTTTAAAAGAGGCCAACTGATTCTATAAATCAGTGGGGCAGTGTAGTTTTAAGCAAATGTTATTCAAGCAGAAGTAAAGGGGCTATTTCCAGTGGAAGATTAATATGCATTTGGTGTTCTAGTGAAAATTCACAGCAGAAATGTATGCAGGTGTGACTAGACATAAACTCCAACCCCTTATGTTGGCAAGTGCAACACAACAGCTCCTGGATGCATTTTCAACAATTTTGGAAAAAAACTTAGCTACACAACACAAAAGGACACAGTAAATCAGACTTTTGCAAAAACAGTTATTGTAAGTCTGATCAATTTATTGTTGCTTTCGGTTTCCTCACTGTGAATTTGTTGAAAATTGGGCAAATGAAGAATTAAAAAAAGTGATGTTTCAAAATTTGTTGCAATCACTCATCAGCATCTTTCTTTGTTTCTTTTTTTCAGGGAGAAACAAGATCTGTCCAGAATTTTGGGTTAGTTCGTCTTGATGGAAAAAAACCAAAAACTTCTCATTTTGAGTTCATATCAACATATCATATAGTTTATCAACATATCATATAAATTACACTGTGATGTTTATACTTTAGTTTGCATTTAGAAAGATCATTTGAAAAACTTTGGCACGTTTAATATATAATGTGAATTTTTTGTGTTGTTAATTAATATCCATATGATATGAAACTTAGCATGAATATGCATGTGTTGTGTTCTTACAATGTAAATACAGAAAAATAAAAGCTTTGTTTAAACTGAAGTACATCAGTTGTGACTGTCTCTCCTTTATAAACAGAGCTATTTAAGATATTATCCCCACACAGACCCGGAAATAACTGTTTGTCCCTATGTGCGTCACCTATTGTGTGGCTAATTGTCTACAAATGATTCCCCACCCCTCCTGTGATGTTTTACTGGCAACACGATCAATTCCCTCTTGCATGTTTATGTTTACCTGCCAGCCTGTCAGCAGGCCGCCGGAGGCAGATGGGAGGAACTTTTTGAAACGCTTTTGTGCACATGCTGTTATTAAAAACAATGTGCCATCACTTAACTGGGGAGAACACAGATATCCATACCCTAAATAAATCCATATAACTATGCTTATAAATAAAGCATGAGACGTGAAGAGTTTGGGCCTCGTCTTGACAAATCTCATCTAATCTTTGGTATTTGCATGGTTTAAATATCAAAGGGGCAGAATTGAATATAAAACAATTTAATAAGAGTTCTGTAACAGTTTTAAATTACATGTATATCATTGACTTTGTTAGTACATTTGTTCAGTAAAAAAAATACTTGTCATTTCTTTAAATTAACCAAACAATTATTACCATGTTGCCAAAATGGTGCGGGCAGACGACCCGTCATGAGAACAGACAAACATCCTGCCTTTTGCACCGCGAAAGGATGGGAACATTCTGTTAATTCAAGAACCAAAAGTGTGTTGGCGCCAATTAATAAATACAGTACTTAGACTTGAGCGATAGGAGAGCTCTTTCCTGTCTAAAGGATATCCTTTGTTTAACATCAAGTGTTTTTCCACATTTGGGATGTGCGGCTTACTGCAGGAGAAGCTGTGAGGATATTAAAGGTCAGCTCTTTGGATGCTTTTGGGAGTCCCTGTATTCGACAGACCAAGACACAGGACATGTTTAAATCTGGAAAATCATCGTGATGATGCTGGTCTTCGCAAATATGTTTCCTGTCATCTCAGTGTATTGTTTCTGTCAACTCATGGAATTTCTTTATTCCCCGCACACAGATAAAACAACTGACCATTGTATTAACTGATGCAGTAGACAATAAGAAGAAGTCTAAACCTATCAAGCGAAAACTAAACAACGTGAATGCATATGTGTATATATACATAGCAGTGTGGAATTTTATTGTTTTCCTCAAGTCTCTGTGTATTTTTTCTGGATCCTCCTGTACAACACACAACAAAAAAACATGTACATGTAGATAATACTGTGCTGTCAGCACCCTTGAACACAACACAGTCACAAAGCTGGCTGCACGGTGGATGCACATCTGCTCTGGTGCACTTAATCTCTCTCTGCCATGCTTGACCTCAGCAACTCACTTCTTCACAATGCTATAAGAAGAAGCTACTTCCTAGTCTTGCCTATATGACCTTATGAACCTCATTGTGTGAGCCTTTGATTCAGGGGTAGAGGGTAAATAAATTAAGGATAACAAAGGCATAAATGAGCATTCAGTGTTAAACAAACAGACACTGAAGACAGTAACGGAGGGAAATGCTTGCTGAGACAAGCGGTTCAATTATTTGTACCAATACTTAAAAGTACCAGATGCTCTTTCAGCTTGTGACTGTGCAACACACACTAAAACTTAACACACACTTAAGAGGAGGTTGACACAGCTATTTTGTATAATCACTGACCATAACCGTATAACACTTCCAAAAATGTTGGGTTGTTATTTAGTCATATAAGCAAAATTGAACTTAAAAATAAGTGTGATGTTGTTTAAAAATTCAGCCAACACCAGACAAAACCAATAGGCCTTGAACGAGGGGTGAACAATCATTCGTCTATCTATCCTTTTCTGTTTCTAATGGGTCAATATTTTGGCCACGTGTTCCACCAGGTTTAGAAACATACATGGTCAGTGTGACGCAGATTATTAAACTCTTCCCTGTCTGGTCCGTTGGGGCTCATGTGGACAACACTTAGACCACTGACGCACAGTTGGGGCTATTGTGTCTCTGTCTGTGCAGCCACCTCCCTCCCCCTGTTGAAGCAGGAAAGGGAATGAGTGCTTATGATTACAACCTCCTTCCTTACCTGGGGTTGCAAAACTGTGACCTCTTTTGTCTGTGGCTGTTAATGTTCCCCCTTTGCTGTGACTTCTAATTGCATTTCCTATCTGCCAGGCCTCCCTCAGTCCCACCGCTGCGCAGGCTGGTAAAGACATCAGGGGGTAAAACCCTTTCTCTTGAGCAGATACTATATTGTTGAGGACAGAGTTAAGCACTGGAAACAGCTGGAAGGGAAAATGTAACCCAGCGCTGATGTTGTTCACAAAGCCATGACTTTCGCCTTGACCTCTCTTTCCAAGAGTTCTGAAACAGAAAACATGAGCAGTTTAATGGCTTAGAAAGAATGGGTTAGACTTTCTGTGTTTGAGCAGATAGACTTAACGTAGCCTCAGTTATGTTAGCAATCCTACTGTTCTACACTTGTGTTGGAGATGGCAACATGACAAAAAACTGCAGGTACAACTTTTCTGATAACTACTGCAGTAAAACAATCAAACCAACAGCTCACAGCTAGAGCTCTTCTACAGCTTTAACTGGTATAAATCCCCTCCTGGTTGAATAATTGGTTCAAAGTATTAACAACTGTTTAAAAAAGCATCTATTACGTTGATTTAAGTTGAAGGTGTGCATATAATTTTTGGGAAGAAGTAAAATATAACCACAGCTAAGATACAACTCTACAAAGGGTAGATTTCAACATGAAACATTCAATAATTGTGTTAAAAAACAGTGTTACATGCTAACAGAAGTTGTAAAGAAAACAGATTTTACAATCTGCTCGGTTTAGTTCATTTTCATTTGGCCAACACTCTGAGTTGAGCCTCCTGCTGGATTGGGTGTTGCATGCGGAGTATTCAATCATCCCTAAGATATGGATAAAACATAGTAGCATAGTAGAAGCTAAAAAAAAATATTTGTGACCAATGTGAATGTATGATGCAAAATATATATACACTAACCAGCAGAAAGTCCAGTTTGCTATCAGTTTCACACTGGCATATCTGGAGGAATTTATCTCTCTGGACTGTATGTGCTCCTAAACTTTTCTTTAAATGTCAAACAAAACTAAATACACTGGAATGGAGAGACTTTGCTGAGGAACAAATGACTTTTTCTCAAGTGTCAGTTGTTGTTGTCATGAGCTAAGCTAAGGTAAGCCCAGAGCAGCCACATCAGTGTCCTATTTATCTCTGACATTGATTATCCATCAAATACCAGGAGTCTTACTGTTGCTGCACCACAAGCAGGGATCGACAAGATTACTGATCATCTAGTCTGCAGAGAAAGACTTATGCAGCCAAAGCCACCACGGCGACTCCGTTCCATCCCTCACACCCACTGAGAGACATGAGTCACTGCACAGAGCTGCTCCTCAGTGTCCCTCGAGATTCAGACTTTAGTTTATGTAAACAAACATGCTGACAGCAGCTTAAATCATCAGCTTGAGTCAAGCTTTGCAGGATGTCCACTCTCTGACCTTGTCAAACCTGGTTATAAAAAATATTTGCTTATATTGAATAAATAAGATATTTCTGGAGGAAACCAGTTGTAGCTGTTCCCCGGTAGCTAACATTTTTTTTTCAGAGGTTATCAGTTGTCTCTTTATTATAAGTAAAACAGAAAGTGAAAACAATGGAAGTAATGAGTAGTAATGAGTAGCACGCAAGCTGACTCTCACTGTTTCAGGTCTAAACTATAAAAACAAGTTTTGACAGAGATTGATCCACAGAACTGCACAATGTGGTCAAAAACGTATGTATTTTTTAAAGCTGATACATATACATACAGTATATGCATTATATATCTTGGTATTGTTCAGCTGTAGGTCAAAAACACATATGAGATGTCACGAACTTCTATTAAGACAGACTGTGGTCAAAATATAACTCAAAGACAGTGTTTCCTTCTATGTTTAAAAAATAAAAAATGCTTACAACATCAGTTTTGGAATATATTTAACCACATCGGCCAGTCCAGTGTTATTGTAGTTTTTTTTAAACTCAGAAATTTATAGAACTTCCTTTTCTGTCACAGAATTATGGTTCTTCTGTTATTTTCTGTCACTTTTTCTTGTTATTTTATAGTCATATTATCATTTATCTGTCCTCACCTTAAAAACTGCACAATGCCAAATTCCCATCAGACCACGTTTGCTTTTCTTTGCCTCAATAATTTATGAGGACCTTGAACTCAACCCTAAACCTTAAACCTTTCTGTGCCTTATCAGTTCCTGAGAAATCCCATTTTTCCTGTTTGGATTTTAGAGGAATTTTCCCTAATTTTTTATCAAAGTTGTCATGTTATTGTAGCGTGAGATAAATCTATAAGGAGAAGAATCAGCCAGTTATTAACATGAAGGATCATAGTAAAGTATATGTTTAAATAATGTGGCAGCAGCCTGGCACCACCTTTATGGCTTTTAAGCCTTAAACTGTCTACTGCCTCCACCTAGTGTTAGTAGTGGTGTATTGCCATATTGGAATTTGAGGGAAATCAATGTGTTATAAATGTGAAATTTAGTTTCCTTCTGGTTCTACCTAATTTTACAGGTTTAAAGTGTGCAGTAATTTACAAAGCATTAAGTTAATATCCTTCACCTCAAATACTTCACCGAAAGACTGAATTTAGTGAACACCTTAACGATCTGATCAAGGAGTCAGAAGGTAAAAGCTATGGCAAAGAAACAATCATTTCTTTCTGTTTTAACCTGGAGTATTTTACGCACAAATTGCTCAGAAAGTACTTCAGCAGTCATAACAGTTACTTGTCTGTTTCTCCTCTTTCATGTGCTTTAATCAGTTAAACACAGCAGATGTAGGACAGTTTGTCTGTGTGGATGTAATAGTGAGAGCATGTGACTGGCAGACAGACGAGCCTGAGGGTGATCGCCCCAACAGAAGGTATGAATGAATAATTGAGCCCAAGACATCAAATTAGTGATTCTCTGGCTATGTTTGGCAGTAAATTACTACAGAAGATTTTTTATTCATGCTGTTGGTGAAAAAAAGACAGGCGCATCAAACATAGCACCATGCATGCAGTCTTAATTACAAATACATTGCAATTAAAATGTACTACAATTACAATTATCCTCTCGTTAACTCTAAGGATGTTTAACGTTCAAAGTGCTTTGAAGACACAGTTATTAAAAAGGGCCACTTGGTAAAGAATGTTAATAGGAATAATTCACAGTAATTTATTTAGAAATTAGGTATCATGTTGCCTGATATGTTGATACAAATCTTCGATGTGTTAAACAGGGACAGGTCACATAAACAATGGCTGAAAGAAATTATAAATGTGGGTTACATATAACTCGTTTATTATCGAGCTATGTGAATTCAGTCATTCTGTCACAGTTAAAGCTGGAATACCAACCAGGCAAAGCAGGCAATATCCCTTGGGTGCTGCAGACCCAAAGGACCACAAAAAGCATCTGTTCACTGTACATCAGTTGACTTTGGTAATTTAATTGCACATTAGTCAAGAATTTGCTTCACTGTGCTATATTTTTGCTGAAAGTAACTGTTTGGCATATAGGAAATTTGCTTTCTTGCAAAGAGTGTAGTGAGGAAATTGACAACACCTATTTCTTTAAGTTAAATATGAAGCTATTGCCAGCAGCTGGTTAGCTTAGCTTAGTACAAAGACTGGAAACAGCTGAAAAAAGCTAGCATAGCTATGCTAGAACAAATCTTCCAGCAACTTCAAAACTTTTTTGAGACAATATAAAGCTGTGCTAACATTTGACCTATGCACAAAGTGCAGTGAAACAAAGTGTAAAAACATCAACTTGTGATTTTGTAGGGTTTATGTAAGGAACAACTTCCAGCTGCAGCGACTTCCTGGAATTTCCGCTCGATTTTTGCCATCCTTGTGTTTTGTTTTTTTAGTTCAGTTTTTGTACAGATTAAACAAACAAGACAAGATATTTAATGAGCTTTACAGGAGTGTTCACCAAGGTGAGCTATTTTTACCTGTTTTCAGTCTTTATTCTAGGCTAGGCTAACCTTCTCCTGACTGCAGCTTAATATCTTATTAACCCTTAGAGAGAAAAGCAAATAAGAAATGTGCATCTATATATTTTTTAGGTCAATCTGACAGTATATTACAATATACAAAGACATTATGAGCCATTCTAAACTATGCAGTAAGTATCAGTTAGTATCAATTTCAATGTCATGCCTAGAATTACAGGTACAGGCCCTGTTATTGCTGTTTATCCCTCAAACACTGTTACTTAGGTATATTGATGCAGAATATGTAGTGCATTGCAATAAACAGAGTCACTGTGGGTCATGTAGCAGGCATCAGTAGTGGCAGTTTTGTCCTGCTCAACATAAACACAGGTGAGTGAGCCCCCTGCAGCTCTGCATATGCAGCTCAGACTCATACATGTCACTCCTTACAGATCTGCAGCCCGCGCGGTGTTTCCCTAAACTCTGTCGTCACCACCCAGTCACGACTACAGCGCGTAACGTGTAGATGCCATGATCATGTTCCTCACCCCCCCTCCCTCCTCTTCCTCCACCTCCTCCTCCTTCTTCTCCTCCTCCTCCTCCACCTCATCTATCAGATACACTGAGGCTTTTCTCTTTACATGCAACGGCCATGCAATAAACGCGAAAGAGTCGTGCGTGCAGTGCGGTCAACCAGCCCCTTCACCACCACCACCACCACCACCACCACCTCCACCACCTGGAGTATTTGTGAACGCAACCATGCAAGCGGCGGGAACCGGAGCAGCTGACACCGACGCTACTGTAAACAGTAGCAGCAGCAGCAGCAGCAGCACCGCAGACGTCGACGACAGCGACGGGGCAGCGGAGAGGATGGAGAGGACGGTGCCAAGCGAGCAGCAGGACAGGATCAACAACAACAACCAGCAGCAGCAAAAGCAAACGTCCCTGTCGCCGTCCGGAGTGCTCGGTGAGTGTCATGGAAATAGAGTAAAAATCTTGTCTTGCGTGCGTGCAGCGGAGATCAGATGGAGCTTGGTACTTGTGTTCATCTGAAAAAAAAAAAAAAGAAAGGACGGGGATGAATGGGATTAGGCTACCGTGCACGGGCAATATGGTGCATTCACTGATGCTCGATGGACTTTGCTGAGTGACTCACGGGAGACTGATGGGGTCAGTCGTTCGTCGATGGGGTTTCATCTCGGTGCCTTGTTCTCATAGTGCGCATTCCGGCGGAGGCAGGCCCGGCAGGAGTCGGGCTTTAGCGCTCCGTCCACAGGTGCATGCGGGAGTCATGTGCGGCGGAGGCGCATGTCCCGACACTTGGTGGAGAGTACGGATTGTGTAGCAGGCTCAGATGTCAGCGGTGTCCGTTTTGTCTCAGGTGTTGAAGACTTGAGGATTTTACAGGAGAGGTAATATAGTGGTGAGTAAGCAGATGGTCGGTGTTTGGGTTGATTTTTTGGGGGGGGGGCTGCATGATGAGGATACTTAAGTGACATTGCAAATGTGATAGTTTATAGCCTAACCTTTATTAGATCCGTCTGGGGGGTTTGTTTTAACTTCACTGGAGGCTCTCAGATCATTCCTAACATTTTCAAGGCCCCTGGTTATATATCTGGGCCCCTGAATTGTTTGGTTTTATGCAGAATCAGCACCTCTGGCAGAGGGGGGACTTAGGCGGAGGTGTGGTCATCCGGAAATGATCATACAACCTTTTCAGTTTTTAACCTGAACAATGTCACTGAAGGTGTTGCCTTGATTTTCATTTGGACTTCAAGCTTGTTGGAGATGATCATCTATGTGGGTCAGTCCAAGCTGTTGGAGGCTTGCAGGAGGTTTGTGTATTGATATGATTTGGTGCTATGAGATTAGATGTCTTCCAAGATTTTGGATGCCTTTAAATCTTGATATGACACAAGTGTTATCTCATCGTGGTTTTTAAGATCTTCATTACAGATGTATTTTTTAATTTACCAGACTTCTAGCTGTTCTAATATTTTCCTTTACCCAACATGTCGTTTCAAGTACATTACAGATGATTATGTAACAAAAACTAAGTGGTCAGTGTTTTGTTAAAGCACCAATAGTCGCCACCACAACATGAATTCAAAATCAATAACTCAGATATCTGGTCAAAACTATGATATTTGCATTTATCCATATCGACTGAATAGCTTTATGTACACATGACAGTGTATGAAGTTAAACTTAAAACATTAAAATCGTAATTTACCGTTTAGATTTCCTTAGAGTGGAACATAATTTTAATGAACATTGTTGAATAAACAGGGATTATGAGTGACTGGTCGGTTGAACCTCTGAGAAGCTGTCATAAGATGCTCTAGCTATCATCAGTGTATGATGTTTATTAAAAACTGTTATCTGAGTTAAGTAAGGTCAGTAAGAGATTCATAATTGAGGTGAAAATGTATTTAGAAAACTAATTCAATTCATATCTTTCAACATTTGTATCAAAGCCTAATTATGAGAATTTAATAATTGTTATGTACATAAATGGAAAGTTTTATGTCAAGCTCAAGAGTACGAGGCTTTTCAGAGGCCATTCTGTGAGACTGATAGTGTTATTAATTCTGCAACCAAATTCTACATGATCATAAAGGATTATATTTCAAAAATACCCCACAATGCATCATGCCTAGCCCCTGCCAGGAAGCCTCAAAGACATTGCAGACACAGTGTACAGTGTGTACTGAAACTGTTACACAAAAGGAAGAATGAAAAAGATGTCTCTAATGCACTGCACTCCCGTTCTTTGGTCTCTGCTGCAGATGCGTGTTTAGTCTTTTTGTCCAACATGTTATTGGCGCTCTGAATGGATGAATTGCAGCAGCCTGGCACAGAGTTTCGCAGTCAGACACATCTACGTGTCACGTGACCTTAATGAGCAATGATGTCAGCGACAGTCAGTGAGACGGTCACTTTGAAGTATCCCGAAACATTCAGCAGATGTAAGACAAAGAAAAAGAGCATCCAGTGTCGGTGACTTGACTCAGATTGCATCATTATGTCACAAACACACACACACACACACACATAGTGCTATTCTACTGCACAAGAAACTTGATCCTGTTACATTATTCTCTGTCATGTTATTAGAGATACAATATGTTTAGTGTGTGTTCCAGTCACTGAGTGTGAGGTGACAGAAACACTGACGGCTGTCAATGAGCGGGATGAGGAGGTGCTGTGATAATGCAGTTACGCTGCAGAATATTAAATCCTGATCGCAGACACGTCCCGATTGAGTGTCACAGTGCGATTCAGTGAACAATAAGGAGAGATTGGTCAGTCGCTAATGGGCCGTTTTGCCTGTGTGAGACCAAGGGTGGGACTTCAGAGCGAGAACTGACGTGTGAAAATAAGAAGAACAGCAAAAACGATGACTTCAGTGCTTACACTGCATTGTGGTAATGCACAAGTGAGAAAACACTGCTGGGAAGGCCTGTTGCTTTGACATGCTAAAAAGAAATAGTTTGCTTGTGGTTATTAACACAAAATAACCAACTTTACAGATCGTCTGTTATGTTTGGGCTCATGTTGTTTGCTAAAAGGCGTGTGATGACCAGTGCAGCAGCGTCAACCTTCACGCTGGCTGAACAATTGTTTAGAACATTTCTCTGCCTTTTTCTTTGTTCCCTGAAGTCCCCATGACGGAGCAAAAACTAGAAGGGGGCCCAAAAAATATGGCTAAGAAACCTCGTCAGGGATGAGTGGCAGAGAGCAACTAATGACTAACCTGTCATCTGTGTCCTCGATCACCCCGATGACAGAATATCACCATCTGCCTGTCTGCCTTTTCTCACACACACACACACACACACACACACTTTGCCAAGCCCTTTTTCTCACTTATTTCAAACTTTATTAACCTCACTTTGACTCACTCTCACCTTGTCACCCTGCTACCCCTCTTTTCCTTTTAGATAAATTGTTCGGGAAGCGCCTTCTGCAAGCCAGACACTACATCATGTCTCGCAAGTCCTGGCTCAAGATGGTGCCCACCGAAAACTGTGATATCCTGATGACATTCCCAGGTAGGGTGAGCTCCGGCCTGTCCTCCCTGTTCGTCCTGTGATGAATAACGCACTGTAGAGAGAATAGCGTACCCTCATTAAATGTCTTTGGTGGTCAGCCAGCCACACAGGATTTAAAACGGTCTCTGGGGACAATTAGATCTCATCCATTTACTGTACCTGTATCTACACCAGCCGTCTCTGCGGTATTTTAAAGGAAGCTGCAGCCGCAAGAATAAAAATGTAAATTAAAAGCAGTGTGACTCAGATGGATGAACTTCATGCCCACATTCAATGCACGCATGCAATGAACAGAGCACAGCCTGTATATTATGTTGCATGCAAACACACTTGACTTCAATGGGCTTCATCTTCAGCTGCTGAGTGCTTTTCCACTATGATGACACACTCTTTGTTCGGCATATATTGTTGAAGGGGTGCATATTTTACATAATAGCTTAGCTGATGTTGCAAATTTGATGTTAATTAAAACAAAGGGGGAACTGAGTCTTCTGATAACTTGCAGGTAAAACAGAAATAAAGCGCTTGTTGGACACAGACTCCAGCCTTAAAAACAGATTTTCGCTGCAAAGTAAAACAAAAATACTCACGTCAATGTGAGCGCAAAGGGCAGCTTGTGTTGACCGATGTTTGATGTCATGAAAATGCTCTCAAACAACAAGATGTCACTGAATTAATTTCTCTTTCTTCTGGTTATTGTGAACACAGATACGCTCATGTTTAAGTTTTAAAGGCTTTTAGCTCTTACACTTCAACAAACACTTCACACTCTTTCAGTGCGTCAAGTCGAGCTGACAAAGAGCTTCAATACGTGCAACTCCCACACACTTCGCATTTAAAAAGTGTTGCATTCAAGGACTGTTTACAGCTTGTTAACAGTGTTGTAACTGCAGTTTTTGAGTTGATGTACTCAAATGTAGCCTTTTCTATCATCTGCTAATGGAGCTGACAGTTATTAATGTTTATTACTGTACGTGTAAACTAACTGCAAACTGAAAATGAACAACATGCAGTGTATGGGATTTAAACAATCATAGCTGAGAAATGCAAGAAATGCTGTAAGACCACATTGTGAAGGAAATGGAATCAAAATCAAATCAAATTGTATTTGGAATCAGTACTGAAACTCCAACTTTGTTCTTGTTCTGGTGTACAAGGTCAAATATTGTGTTGCTGCAGAATCTAATTTTAGGTTATCTCGCTGCATTTAACAACTTTGTCTTCGAGAAAAAACTCTTACTTTATGCAATACATAAATAATAACAATAACCCAATCAATCAGGTTATTATGTTGTCATCGATAATCAAGGTAAATGTAAATTAACATTCATTATCTACTTAAATTTTTTTTTAATTTAGTCAAATTAGTAAAACAAACCATGTGTGTGCAAGGCCTCCTGAAGTAAACAGTTCACTTATATCGAACATACATTTACAATGTAAATGACTCGAGAAAAAAAGACTTTGACACTAAGACTTTAATTCCGGTGCAGTGGATGCTGGAAGGATTAAAGCCTCAGCACTTTTCGATATGATGTCAATTTTTTTAGATATGAAATAGTCTCATTAGTGCAGTGTTGCAAAAAGGACACAAAATAGCGTAACTGAGACATGACAAGCTGCATACAGTTGCCTGAAACCTCTAGAATTAGACTGTTATTAATCAGGGTCTCAACAGGAAAAACTGTTTGTGAGAGAATGTAGACAGGAACTTTACTGAAGTGACCTTTAATGTTATGTCTTCACCATCCCACTGCTTCGGTCTGGTAAAGTAAACTCATCATTTTCTGTCTTTGGCAACCTTCTTTCAAACGTGTGGAATTAAAGGAAATGAAGGAAAAAATACTGGTGCTTCAAAATGTTTGTTTTTATGTTAATTCTCACTGTTAATCAGTGATATACATTTGTCTAGAAATGATTCAAACTGTGCTGTCAAACTCCACGGTTTCTCCTCCTCTTCAGATACAATAGACGACCACACTCTGCTGTGGCTCCTGAATCAGATTCGCGTTGGAGTCCCACAAGTCAGCATTCAGGTTCGACAGCATAAACACACCCAGACACACGCCTTCTTCATCACGACAACATTTGAGAAGTAAGACTCCAAAACTCACTCTCTGATTCCGTGTGTGTGTGCGTGCGTGTGTGTGTGCGTGTGTGTGTGTGTGCGCGTGTGTGTGTGTGTGTGTGTGCGTGTGTGTGTGTGTGCATGTGTGTGTGTATGTGTGTGTTGTATGTGTGTGTGTACATGCGTGGGCTGCTTCTGTCTTTGTTTGAACTGTTCTGAGTGAAGACGTTTTGGTTGGTTCTCACTGTTCCAAGTAGCCGATAAGTGCTGGTGCTTATTTTAGGAATGGGTTTGAATAATGGTCAGGCATGGTGATAAAATGTTCTTCCAACTGGTTATTGGCATCATTTTACTTCATTATCAACTGATTGCACGTTAGATGCAACAAGATTGCTAGATTAAAGTCAAGAATGGCAAGCAACAGAGGCAGAGAGGCGAGTTGTAAACAAACCCCCAGTTTTGTCTTTTTATTTGCACCATCTCCTATTGATTCATAGATTTATTAGCCAAGCTTGAGTTATAGATCTCTTATAGGTTTTGCAGAAGAAGCCAGTATTTCAAAGCTGAGGGAGAATCAATCCATTATGTAAATTGTGGTGATCAAATGTAAGCATGTATGTTTGTGTAAATGTATATCTGCATGTGTGTGAACATTTAAGCTGATATGATTGATGATTTAGCTAATAAAAGCAATGCAGAGACTGAAAACATTTGTTTTTCATATTTTTCTTCAGGATTCTCTCATTTTGAGCCTATTAAAATGTGTAGATACTCTGCTTTTGTTTGCTAACACTTAAGATTGAAGACAAGAAAGTTGATATCACTTTAATATCACTCTGCATTAACCATGAGGCTTTATCCAGAAGTCAGCTAGTGTAGCATAACATAAATAACAGAAGCAAGAGAAAGGGTTAGCTCACTAGGAAAATTCTCTTTGTTTACATTAAACCAAAAAATAATGAGAGAATTTATATCACTCTCTTTTGTTTGCGTTAACCGCACTGTCTAAGCCAGGAAACAATCAGTTTACAGGATGTATATCCTTGTATAAAGACTGGTAGGGGAAAATCTCCTCGAATGGTGAAGAATTCCTTTTGAACACATACAAGTAAACAGTAACAGTAACCAGTAATCTATCAAACATGTGCAGTCCAGCCTCCACACACAGGTTTAATCCTCGCCCTCTCTCCTGACCCTCAGCTTACTGCGGGGAGCAGAGCAGATGGGCATGCATAAGGCCGTCAAACCGCAGTTTGGCGGCGGGATGCGGCGCTTTTCCTGCGAGGAAGACAACATCTATGAGAACATAGAGAGCGAGCTCTGCTTCTTTACCTCACAGGTCAGAGGTCAAAACTGTTGGAGGTGTGAGCTGTATGTAAAGGTTGTTGTTCATAAAGCTTTGGATGTGAAATTAAATTTTGTTTGTTCCAGCTTTTGCCGTTATGTTTCAGGAAATCAAAACAAGTTCGTTTTTGTTTATTTTCTTCCCATAACTGTGATGTTTTCAGGAGCGTCAGAGCATCATAAAGTATTGGCTGGACAATCTGCGAGCCAAACAAGGGGAGGTGCTTCACAACATTCACTTCCTGGAGGGACAGCCAATCAGTATGCTGTCATTTTGTTTTTTGATTGAACTTTTTTTTAATGCTGCTTCGCGTGTCTGAGTGGGTCTTTTTCTCTACAGTTTCTAATTGCATTAGAATTACATTTGAAGTATTTGCCTACAGTAAACAGTGCATTGATCTGTTCTGGAGTCAGCTTAGATACCATATGTAAATTAAAGATGTTTCCTCTTCAGTTCCAGAGCTGGTTGCTCGGGGGGTGATCCAACAGATGTTCCCTCTTCATGAGCAGAGGATCCTTAACCAGCTGATGACATCCTGGGTTCAGGCTGTGTGTGAAAGGCAGCCCCTGGGTAGGAAAACATCCGTATTTTATTTTGGAAAAATATTCTACAGGGTTGTAAATTGGATTTGTATTTTAAAATAATATGAACTTATTGTTATTGTAATTGTCTGGAACGGTGATTCTTGTTCCTCTGTTTGCTTTTTATAATTCCGTATGCTTTCCAGATGATATCTGTGACTACTTCGGAGTGAAGATCAGCATGTATTTTGCCTGGCTGGGTTTCTACACTAACTCCATGCTTTATCCTGCTGTCATCGGCTTTCTGCTCTGGATACTTGCAGAGGCTGATCAGGTAGTCCAAACCTCATGAGATTTATAGAACAAACTCTGTCTTTTCAAACATTTGGAGTGTTACTGACAATCTTTCCACGCTGTCACATTATAAATGAGCTGATGCTGATTTTTTTTTCTCTTATCTATATGTTCTTTTAATTTTTAATGACTGGAACATCAGGATCTTTCTGAGATTTTGATGTCTGTTTTGCCGTTAACGCTCTAAATTTTATATTATTTTATATATTCTTTGTCTGCTTTGTAAAGATAGAAGGAGAAGTTTTCAACAAGTGGAAGCAGCACACAGCGCCAGCACAAAACTGCAGGTTTTATAAGTATCTTTTGATTCTGTCACGCTCACTCACAGACCAGTCAGGATATCTGCTGTGTGGTTTTCGCCCTCTTCAATGTCGTGTGGGCCACGTTGTTTCTGGAGCGCTGGAAGAGGCGAGAGGCGGAGCTGGCCTACAGATGGGGCACCCTGGACTCCCCAGCTGAGTCCTTGGAGGAGCCGAGGCCTCAGTTCAGGGTGAGGACTGCAACGGAAGTTTAAGCATGCATGGATTTAAAAAAAAAAAAAGAAGTAGTGCTGCTTTGTTGTAGGCGTACAACAGCTTTGATTTACTTCCTGCAGCATTTGCTCAGTCTGAGTCTGAAACATTCAGTCAATAGTTAATAAACCTCTAGACTTCAAAAGAGTTTCATGCACCAGCAGACACATTAAGTATGGAAAATTCTTTTAGTTCAGTGCATCAGTTCCAGTTTCATCAGCTGAACTTGGTGTCAGTCTGTTGGAGCTGTTTATCACTGAACAGTTGCGCAATTCTGCAGGGAAGGCACACAATACCAGGAAATGTGAGCACGCAGGAGGACCGTGTGTTCATGCTCCACGTGCTCTTAGAAAAGAAGGGGGGCACAAAGCTTTCTTCTGCCTGACCCCATTTCCTGTTGTGTGGGGTGAAAAGAACAGTAGGGGAGGGGGCATGGGGGACCCCTATGAAAAGCCATGTTACCCTCCCTGTTTACAAGCCCGGCTAGCTCAGTCGGTAGAGCATGAGACTCTTAATCTCAGGGTCGTGGGTTCGAGCCCCACGTTGGGCGCTATAAACATTTTGAAGGGGAATGCTTGTAAACATTGCATGAACATGTAACATAGATGAGAACATGATGGTGTTGTTATAAGAAAGAGGAAATACATTTGCACATACATTCAAAATTCATGGTAGTTCAGGATGTAATGAAGAAAACAGAGCGACATAAAATGAGGAAAAAATGTTAATAAGAGAAAAGTGCAGTAAAGTTAGCAATTAGCTGTTATAAAACAATACAAAGTTTGCAAAAAACATTTCAAATCTGTGTCCCAGTTGAGATGATCGTAATCATGAACATAGTCTCTCACACTCTCTCTGACTGTCTTCTCTTGTCTGTGCTGTCTCTGCAGGGGGTGAAGCGCTGCAGTCCCATAACGGGCTGTGAGGAGTTTTACTACCCTCCCTGGAAGAGAGCTCTGTTTAGATGGCTGGTCAGCCTGCCCATCTGTCTGCTCTGCCTCTGTTTTGTCTTCCTCGCCATGCTCCTCTGCCTGGAACTGCAGGTTTGAACAGAAAACACAGAGTGCAAGTTAACTAAAGAGAAACTGAGCTGATACAGTCCATCACATTGATATTGTACAAGTACTAATAAATATACTTTTAGAATCAGCTTAAATCCACCTTTCTGGAAAAGCCATTTATAATACAGCAGATAAACAACAATTTGTTTGCTCATATCAGAAAGTTAAGATTCATAACTACAGTTTAGTCTGTGAGAGATATAAATTAAACAAAGCATCTTTAAAAACACCTCTTGCCAGCTCATCCTCCTTTAATAGCCTTTTATAAATAGCTGTGGGATTTGAAAGATATGAATGAATAGGACTTATTAAATATGTATCATTCTTCTAATGCACCTTGCAGGAAGTGGTGATGGAGATTCAGGAGCTACCCAGTATCACAAGATTCATTCCTAAGATACTTCTGGCCCTTACTGTAACTGTATGTGATGAAGTGTATAAGAAGATTGCCTACTGGTTGAATGACATGGGTAAGTGACACAGCATGAAATCTCTGGGCACAATAATGAATTACTATTATCTCTGTTATGTGTCATAGAGAGTATATTTTAGAAGAAAAAGATATCAACATAATATATGTGAGCCCCCCGAGTATGTGTGGATTTATATTTTTATGACACCTGAGCACTGATAAAGAAGCTTTGAGCTCTTTGGTGTCCTTTTAATTCTCAATAAGATGAGATATTTAAAGGTCAGTTGCTGAACACTGTCAAATGTTTCTCTTATCCAGAGAACTACCGACTCCAGAGTGCCTATGAGAATAATCTCATCATCAAGATGGTTTTTGTAAGTCATGTATCTTCCTCTTGTGTTCAGTGAAAAAAGAGTGAGTGGGTGTCTGACAGCCTGTAAAGTTTCCTTCCTGTGGTTGCTTTACAGTTTGAATTCATCAACTCTTACCTTAGCCTTTTCTACATCGGATTCTACCTCAAGGACATGGAGCGACTCAAGGAGGTAACAAAAACTGTTGCATCACAAACAATGACAACTGAAAACTAAGCTAAGCTAAGCTAAGCACCACCCCCTGCAGTAACTCCTTGTTTACCGGTCAAGCTTCATTTGACACATGGTATTTATGCAGTTAACCTTTAAAATGGTGATAATTTAGTATTTAAAATTTTTCGTAATTTTGAAACAATAATTCAGTTATTTGTAAGTTTACAAAATGCAACGTTTCTTGCTTATACCTGGAAACTACCAGCTAGTGTTAGCTGCATGAGTTTCCAGAAAGTACTACATCATAAGAAACTTAAAATGAATCATTTTAAAACAATAATCTTTCAAAAGTTCTGTTAAATATGCATCTTCCAGCTACGTACTTGATGTTTTACTCAAAGACAAAGGCTAATTATGAAACCCTGTGTAGTTACATCAGCTATCAATAGCTCCTTTGCATTGTAGCTATTGATAACTAAGTAAGCTAGTAAACTTTCCTCTCCCTCCAAACTCTTTTAATGCAGACTATCTATGCTGTGATTGTACAATCACTGTTTGGGGGAGGATCAAATTACAGAATAACACAATACAATTAATCAGCTGCCACAAAACTTCAAATCATGCCAGACCAAGTGAGGCTTTTCACAGCAAAATGTAAGTGTTTTGAATTGAAGGATGGTGTATTTTACTGCCATAGAATTCAATTCCCTAAGTAATAGAATGTGTTGTTTCTTCATTTAAAGTGGCAGAGTCTGTCTTCTATGATGAACGGTGTTTAGATGCTGCAAATGTCCTGAGATCATTACAGGCTCTAAACTGAATTTGTGCCTTCAGTCAGACTTAACTTCTACATCACATATCTTCGCTGAACACTCTTGGATTTTGTGCATGTAGCATCTCTTGTGCACTTCTAATATTCAGCACAGTAACAGATGTTGTCCTGCTCCTCACAGATGTTAGCCACTCTACTGATCTTCCGCCAGTTCCTCCAGAACATCAAAGAGGTCCTCCAGCCTTATCTCTATGAGCAAAACAAGCTGGGGGTCTTCACCCCAAAGGTACTGTGGGAGCTACTTCAAGCCATCATGCTAAAGTATGGCCGCCTGGCTTTGGGGAAGGCCCAAGCTTCAATGACAGCCTATTCCTTCCTGGGTCCCAGAGGGATCCCTGTCAGCCACGCTGCCAACGGCAACCCGGAGCCGAGGAGAAGAGGGGATCTGAAAGCTGGATTCAGGCTGACAGAGGAAGAGTGGGACATGAATGACAGCGGTCTGAAGCAGCGTAAAGTCAGCTTCACAGAGAAGGTCGACTACCAGGACATCACGACGGAGACGCAGACGGTGTATGACAGCTTCCTCGAGGACAGTCCCACACTGGTGGAGGAAGGGATGGATCCGTCCAGTATTTTCGACAGTTGTGATGAGGACAGTGACTGTGAATCTCTGACACAGGTGTGCGTTCTGTTTGTTATAATGATTTATTATCTTATTTTCTAGCTCTGTGGTTTTGGCTTCATTCTCTACTCTTTACATTTTTTATGAATTACATCATTTCATGCTCTTGGAGGCTGATCTCAGGTAGAACATTGCTAGATCCAAATAATCTTAGTATCTTAGTATTCAGCGCAGACGGTATCGTAGTTTTATGTCTACATTAGCAGGAGACCAAGGAAAACGGCACTGTGTCCTCTCCAAAGGAATCTGACTCTCTCTGTCAGAGAAGAAAGAACGGAAACGAGGGGAAAGAGGATAAGAAGTCATGGATTGATCCACCAGAAGAGCCCAAAACTGTCACTTTGACCCAGGCTGAGATCGAGAGCTGCATGCAGACATATGAGGTGTGACTCATTGTTCTATACACGGAAAATCAAAATTATCTTTATCAAAATATCCGCCCCTTAAAAAACTAACACTGTTTTATGATGCTTGACCTCAACAGGATACGCTTCAGGACTACCAGGAGATGTTCATCCAGTTTGGCTACGTGGTGCTCTTCTCCTCTGCGTTTCCCCTGGCGGCCATGTGTGCTCTTATCAACAACATCATCGAGATCCGCAGTGACGCCTTGAAGCTAAGCACCGGCCTGCAGAGACCCTTTGGACAGAGGGTGGAGAACATCGGGCAATGGCAGGTCAGTGTGTTTTGGTTTGGAAAATGTCAGCAAAAGTCCTCCAGGTTACATCAAATCAGATCAATCAGTCTGAAAATTCCTCTGTCACCCTCTTTCTCTCCAGACTGCAATGGAAGCCATGGGATTAATAGCCATTATTGTTAACTGTTACCTGATTGGTCAGTGTGGGCAGCTCCAGCGTCTGTTCCCTTGGTTAAGCCCTGAGATGACTATCATCTCCATCGTCTTGCTGGAGGTATGTGCTGCTCTGTGGTTTGTCCATGAAGTTAGTTCTAAGAGACCACTGATGATGACACTTTTAATATCACAAAGGAAGTACAGATGTGCATGGCCTGTTTTCTGTTGTGACTTTGTTTACCCTTCAAAGACAAATGTTTAACCCATTAGTGAACACAAAACCTCAAGGGTTTCTGGTGTGTGTTTGAAAAACACTGTCTGTTCCATAATGATTAAAAAAAAAAAAAATCAGAATAGGTCACAGAATGTGATTGTGCCTTTTTGTAACTCTGTGTTGTGCCTGTCCCTTTGTGGTTTCGGTGGTTTACAGCACTTTGCAATCCTCCTAAAGTACATCATCCATGTTGCCATCCCTGATATCCCTGGCTGGGTAGCAGAAGAAATGGCCAAACTTGAGTACCGACGAAGGGAAGCTTTCAAGGTATAGTTGTCATAGCTTGAAAGACCTTCGGCCAACACAAGGCTTGCTGCTGGCTGCACTTTGTGCAAATTTATACCATATTCTGCTGTATACACGTATCCCTTTTGTGTCCATTGGTCTCTTGGTGTATGGTGTTCAAAAACTGACACTAGTGCAGCCCAATAACAACGTAACTGTGCGTGTTTGACTTTGTCTATGTGTGCGGTGTTGCATCACATGTCTTGTTGGTGTCTCAGATAAGTCTTTTTGAAAGACAGAGCAGCACAACTTTGAGCAAAAGTCAGCATATTTAGTGCAAACAAGTGTCAAACAGCTTATCTGTGTGAACGAAGAATGCAACTAATTCAACAGTGAAGATGCTGAATGAATGATGGGCACAAAGGCTCTGTGAACTAAAGAAAAACATTTTGTACTTGATGCACTTCTACCTCACATGAATTTATATTCTTTCTTATCCTTTCTTTCTCTGCTCCCTTGTCTTTTATTGTATTTTTTTTTCTTCCTGTCTCTCTCTCCACCCTTCTGTGTCTTAACTCTGACATGCCTCCATATTTAGAAGCACGAGCAGCAGGCTCAGCAGCACTTCCAACAGCAGTTGAGACGCCGTCGTGAGGAGGAGGAGCTTCATCGTCAGGCTGAGCTGCAGGCCGAGGCGCGTCAGGAGAGCGACTACCACAAGGCAGACTCCCAGCACCAGCACCACCATGACAAAGCACCAGGGGGCAAGCCAGGGGACAAGCCCAAGAGACCCAGCTCTCTGCTTGGGAACAACAACGTGATGAAGCTAAAGCAAATCATCCCCCTCCAAGGGAAGTTCTCCTCCGGCACCTCCCGCTCACCAGCTCAGTCTCCAACAGGGGGTGAGGCAAAGCTCCCCGGATTTCTGAAGTTCTTAAAGTCACCCGAAGTGAAAAAAGAGCCAGCGGTGGCAGTTGGAGCGACTCCAGGGTCAACGGTGAACTCTTCAGTCCCCCCCTGTGGCCAGGAGAGGTCACAGTCCCCCAACAGGACATTCAGTCCTGGGAAGCTGTTCAGCTTTAGCAAATCAGAGGGGACTGTGGTGTGTGTGAACGGGACACAGCCAGTGACACAGCCTGCTACTGCTCAGCTCAACAGGTCTGACTTAAACACAACCCCAGAGGAATTACCCTCTAATGAGTCCGATAAAGGGGAGTCAAGACAGTCGACCGATTCGGAAAACTCTGGCTCAAAGAGTTAATAAATGTTCAACTGTACCAATGTAATATGAAGGCAGAGCAATGTACAAATGTTCAGGTGACATTCAGAGACAGTCGCACACCTGTACTGTAGGAACACATTAGACACAAAAACCACACGTAAGATCAGTGAGCGTTAGACTTTCACTCTAGATGCAACTTACGCCACACAAATTATTATACTGTACCTATTACCACATGATTGTCTAGCTTCCATGTAAAATATGTACAGCAAGTGTAACCTCTTGAATGGGGCTTGAGCAGGCTTGACTTAAAGGTTGAAATACTGCATGACTGCCTGGTTTTTAACAGCACCACAACAGATTACATTTATGTGAAGGATCTTTCTTTATAAAAACCAGGTCCTGAGTATCAATGAGCCTTTTTGTCAAAGGACATAAATAGGAGCTTCCCACTCCAGGTTTGTATCTCTTTCTGACGTCTGTATTAAATGCATGCTACGCTCTGTGCATGCATCACATGTCCATCATGTCTTTTCAGTTGTGACGCACTTTCAAAGCCATTGTATTCTTCCGCAATAGGTCCGATTATACTCACTGTGACCATAAAAAAAATATTCTATTTTTCTTAACTTTGATTTTCTATGAATTATTTTACTACATAAATTAGCGAATGTACCTCTATGATGCAAATAAATCTCACATTGAATAAACATCCATCAAGAGATAAAGCAATGACTTATTTTGTTAAGTCAATGAATATGACTTGATGGTACTAAGAAAACAGGACATCTAAACTTCATTTTTAAGGAGAGCATAGCACTTATAATCAGAACAGATTACAGTCTAATATGCAATCACACATCAGAGATCTACAATATATGCTACAGGAATAAAGGAATTTCTTTCAGTGTTGCTGTTTATTACAAGTTACAGCCATTAACGTTGGTCATAGTGGAATTTAAACAAGAGTGAGACCTGAAATGAACAACAATGCATATTTACAATAAACTCAAAGCAAAGCATTTAACAGTAAACACATTACAAACTCAGTCGGGTAATGCAATAAAAGCAGAAAGCGGAATTCACACTCTCCTTTAAGAAGAGCTGGGAAAACAAACACTGCATGTCTCTGGTTTAAAGTCATACTTGGAAAACTCAACGTTGTGTATTCTACTTGATTTGTTTGACATAAGCATCCAATCTGAACATATACTGCATCATCTTTGAACAGCAACCTGTAAAGGAGTGAAAATGTACACTGAAAGACTGCACTTTAAGCTATGCCAAACATAATTAAAATGTGAAAAACAAAACTTGCAGCAGATTACTCTTAGAGATGCGGAAAAAGTGATGTTTGTAAAGATGTACAACAAATTCAGTATAATGTTTTCTGTTTTGGCCCTTCACCGCAAGACAGCAAACTCGCAAAACAAAATGAAACAATATGGCTGACATGGGAAGGAGAAAATCAGAGTGAGTTAAACTTTGCTACCTGATAAAAGGGTCTGAACATTCACAATGTACATCTGTACAAATATACAAGCCTTATGGAGCATTATGAGCCTTACCGACTTTATGAGCAGCAAACACGGATTGTGTTTATTTAGTCTCGCTGTCAAAAGCCTCTAAATCCAAACACACATTCCCTCATTATGACTTAAATGATAAGCCTATCTAAGCAAATGCAATGGCACATATATAACAAGTGTTGACGGCAGTCCTCATTTGTAGCCTACACACCAGTACAGTTTTAAGACCTATAATCGTCACTTATTCCATAAAATTCTGTGCTAGTCATGCAATTCCAAGGAAAAGAGCAGTAAAAAGCAATGATCTCAAAGTACTGAGCTTCACACTTGAAGTATAGCTACAAAATCTGCAGTATGCTTTAGAAAAACACCTTGCATCCTTGAGTATGACTGAATTGGCTCAAATGTGTCCTTATTGAAAAGAAATACTAATATGCATTCATCTCAACAGTGATTAATTTCTTCACCTGAAATAACAATATAAACCAAGTGGGCACTCTAATGTGAAGTGAAAACGCACACTTCTTTTTAAGGCAATAACTCATTTTAGTTTGAAAACACAAGAGCATTTCCTTTAGCCCTTGTGTTTTCAATAACAACCCCTGAATAGATCATTAAATCTAAGCAACAACCACAATGCTTTATCTTCAATTACTGTAATGACTGTAATCACATAAAGACTGAGCTAAAATAAAAATTCAAGAGTCACTGTCATTACATAATTCAAAACTAAAAATTCCTACTGGAGTAGGAGCCACAAAAGATGGCATGTCACTGAATCACATACAGACTTAACTTAAATCGTGCATAGCTCAGAGATGGTATGAACTACCACAGCTCTAAATCCTTAAATAGCAGCAGAGGAGAAATGACTTCACCCCCTGCATATTTTTAAGAAAGCTTTGAGAGCACAGGATAGAGAAAATCCAAGGGGGGTGAGGAATAAAGAGGTAGATGTATGTTATTTTCAAATTATTCAGACTAAATTCTGAGGCAGAGGTTTCTTGGAAGTGAAGAAAATATTGTGAGAAAGTAGCAAAGTTTTTGGTTAGAAGGGACTTCTGAAGTCAAATATTGTTTGGATCAATGCCATGCCAGCTGTGGTTTGAAATGTATCCACCCTAGTGTGCTTCAGTGTCAAGGCCTGGGTTTGCAAACATATATTCTGCATCTGTGTCTGCATTTTATTTTTAGAAATCAGTCTCTGCAGAGTGTGCCTTCACAACACAGCAATTTATGTATCCTCATTCAGCTCCCGACTGTCAGTTCTGGCAATTTTCCGTGGGGGTGCCGTGTTCTCCCCCTCTGCTTGATCTTGCTCTCGCTTTTTAGCTGCATTCTGATAAAGTAAAAAAAAAAACAAAAACATTTGACAAACTTTCCCCCCAAAAAACAGAAGATATCTACTGTTGGATATTAAAAAAATTGCAACAACTTTCTCCTCAATTATGTTGATTTTTTAGAAGAACTTTACCTTTTTGTCCCACTGTTGATGAAGATATCGCAGTAGGATGTTTGTTTTCTCCGTGACAATAACTTAGGAGAGATAACACAAACACTAATTATATATCATGAGACACATAAAATGTAAAAGGTGCAGAAAATTAAGAATTTTTAAGATTTACTTGGTCTCCTAAGGGGCATTATCTTAATAAACAGACAAATTTAAAACTGTTATCAGTTAAATTAGGGTGTGGTTCTTAAATAAGGCCTGTAACCGAGACCAGTGCTAGGCAGAAAAGTTTTGAGCTTGGGAATTGCTCTCTTCCTAAGATATAAGTACATTATTTCATCAATTTACTTACTCTGCTCTGATGGATATTCCCGGGTCGGAAGATACACAGATGGTCGACGATTCTAAAGCAACAATGAGAAGCATGTTATGTTAATGTATCAGAAGACATTGATGCAGTACTACCACGTTTTTGGTAGCATTAATTTTCTTTCAGCATTTAGAGAATAAACAAGACAACTTACTGATGCTTTACATACAGAATCTGCATGAAACCTGCTGAAATTATTTTTGTTGTAGACAGGCAGTCCCTTCAGGAAATCTCCCTGTATGAGAACAGAAAAAAGTTAACAAACATAGCCAAAGGAAAGTCCAAGGATGTAAGGCCAACTACCATAGACATAACTGTAACAGTGAACGACTTTACAGTTTCCTAGAAAACATGGCAGCAGTAGGTCGACGTTAAACGATATGAACTAACTTAAACCAAGTTTTCTGTGCCAACTAATATCTAACATATAAGGTGAATGTTACCTAACGACTAAACAAAGAAACAGTATAAAACCTACCTTGTCCATTTCCGTCCGAGTCGGGCTCCTCGTTTTTTTATTATCTGAGCACAGCGATGGTTTAAAAAAAAACGAGCAAATGCTACTGTTTTAGCTAGTTAGCCACTAAGCCTTGATGCCTTTAACGGTATCGTAGCCAAGCTACCGGGTTGTTTACCCCTTCAGCAGCTTCTTGCGACTTCTATAAAACGGAAACTACATATGGATTTGATATCATCGCATCACATCATCACTAATCGGTCGAAAACTTCCACTCGTGTAAGGTTAATTACATAAAAACCGAAACTGAAGAGCCTTGAGAAGCTAACCGCTACTAGTTCTCAACTCCATTTTTGTTGCTAGTCTGCTCGGGGGCGGTTACCTTTAAGGGATTCGACTCGTTTCATTTGCTGAACGGTGGTAGAATCGCGGAGGCAGAGAAAAAGCAATAAGCTGATTGGCTGGAAAGTGATTAGGTAACAGACTAACCTCACTGAACGAAGGTTGTGGAATGAAAACAACACAGTTCTAATAACCAACCCCCCTTTCTCTTTATCTCTCTAAATATATATATATATGTGTGTGTGTGAGTGTGTGTGTGCGCAGCTTAATTTATACAGTCATGCCACGAGCTGAGGACGACCAGAGGAAACTAAACAAAGACCATTTTTGTTTTATTTTGTTTTATACATTTTGTTTGTTTGCTTGTTTATTCGTCTATTGGCATTATTATTATTATTGTATTTTTGTATATAAAATTTGTATCTACTCTGGCAATATTGAACCCATACAGTCATGCCAATAAAGCTTGAAATTGAAATTGAGACAGACAGAAAGCGAGAGAGAAAGAGAGGTTGAAAGAGAGTAAGAGAGAGAGAGAGAGAGAGAGAGAGAGAGAGAGAGAGAGAGAGAGGGAGAGAGAGAGAGAGAGAGAAATAAAAATAAATTTATACATATAGATAGTCAAATAATATTAATGATAGTAGTGGGACACCGAAGCAAATTTAGACGATCAAAACCTTTGTGAGGACAAGAAAAAACAGACCTTTTTGGAAAAGGAGAGATAACAACCAGTGGAAAGCATTGATATTTTATTTTTTCTAAACAGAAACACAATTAAATTAGGAGAACGGTTTCTATTTCCAAGTGAACCAGAATTATTGTTTTGATTTGAAAACAACAAACATGACACAATTTTTAAGGACACATTTTGTCTTTGTTCCAAGTAATTTTGCATGAGAGAAAAAAAAAGATAAAAATACTAAATCTGCCTAAATTTCTTAATTATAAGCAAAATATTATGGATCAAAAATAACACAGTGAAACCAACAGGCTTCATTTTGTGCAAGCTGTTTCAATGAGAGATCAGTTTTAATCTCCGTCCCGTTAATGGGGCATCGTGAACCAAACACACGCCCAGTATCACTAGTTAATCAAATACACAAGTTCTTAGCTGATCTCCGCCAGCACGACAGACTCAGAGTCAGACTCAGAGTTTTCATTAGAGACCTCAGTGTGAGAGGGATTTCCGTCCCTTTAACATTCGCCGCAAAATTACTTCGATGCCGCCTTTAGAACTGATCCTCTTGATCCAGCCGTGGGTCCTCTTGCGTTTGATGTTCTTGGGCTGATACTCTGTTCCTCTTTTTCGCGTCCGAACCTGCTGGTATTGCCATGGAAGCTGCTGAAACACTCCTGAGCCCTCAGCCTGCAGGGAAAGCGGGCCGCATATGGATATTTGAGGTCCTGCAGCTACTCTGGGCACAATCCAGTTGCTGAAAAATCTGAAGTGAGGGGCGCCAGTTCTAGCGAGGTTTCCTGTAGGTATGCTGTTGAAAGAGCAAATCATAATGATTTGAACAAATGTTATTCTTTTATATTTATGCTGCAATAATGCTGTGAATTCACTCACATCATTACACATTTATGGAGCCGCTATTTATAGGTGAAGAAATATCATGCAGAAGTCTTGCCTTGCTTTCCACTATCTTAACAATGATGAAATTTACGTACTTATTAAAACCAAACTGTTAAATTAACCCACACCAATCTGCGATTCCCAATAATCCCACTTTTACAATTACTTTGTGATTCTAATGAATACTGAGTATGAGTAGTATTCCATGAACAAAAGCGAAAAAAACTCAGATAACCTTAAGGTGATTAAGTAATTAGTTAAGTCTATATTAAGCAAAAGGACTGTATTTCGTAGAAGATGAATCACAAAATAATGCGTAGATCTAGCTTTGTTGCACATCTATTGAGAGAGAGTGGCATGCCACTAGCAGCCACTTCTTGGTCGGCTAGAGATGAGCCTACGATGCTCCCTATTGTACGTTTAAGACATTATCTCTAAAATATAATCCATCATCAACAAATGTAATAGTAGTTCACGATTATTTAACTTTCATTGGGCTATAAAGGGACAATCCATTACCAAACTAATGTCAAAGAACAGATAGCTGGCTTCATGCTTAACTAGCACGTTGCTAACTTACTACAAGCTTGCCAATGTTAGCGTCGCAGACAAACACTTCCGACTTTGCTGTTTGTCCGGTAATAAAGTAAGTGGAATCTGTTACCTGGTGAAATTGATTATTCCACGCAGTCGGAAAAAAGACGACAGTGTACTGTTCATTTTTAGATATTTATAACGTTGACAGAGGCATGAGAACAGTGAATGTCACAGGTTTACCAGCCTCGCTTGGAGGAGAAAGCAATTGATTGGATCAGACCTTTCAGCCAATTGAAATGCGTGTTGTTGAAATGTTATTTTAGACCCTGAGTACAATCTTCAGGTTTCAAGCGACTGAAGCCACCGTATGACATCTACTAATCGGCCAGGATAAAAGCCACAACTTTTGCGATCCATGTTTGCGATTTGTGTTTGCCAGATTTCACGAAACGAGGCTGCTCACCTCGTTTTGGTGCCGTCCGTCAGACGAAACCAAACAAGGTGAGCAGCCTCGTTATGTGTAGTCTGAGAGGAAGCTGTGCCTGGGAGGTTGTACTCAGGGCATAGAGTATGTTGTATGTTACGGTTCTTCTCATGGTTCTTTCCCCATTTGTGACACATATTCCTCGTTCTTGAAACACGGTGTTTACAATATTGCAACTATAAATCAGTCGTGAACAACACTTCATTAACTTTCAAAGTGGCCCCACTCTCATTAAAATACTAAACAAATGTACAAATCCCTCCAACAGTCTACTTAATTTGTGTTATCGTTGTTTTAATGTCTCATTTGGATTCAGACCTAATGTAATCATTCAATTATAGCGTCAAAAACGCTTGTAAGCCTACGGAAAGGAATCACAGAACCAATTTCATACAGTTTTCATACAAAACAATCAGTCCAGGAAAAAAATATTCCAGTATTTAACCTCTTACAGTTTAATTCCAAAGTAACAGTAAGGTGAAGCAGACCAGATGAAAGTCTTAATAGCGTTACACAGCAAGTCTTAATACGACCAGTTGAGGTGTTACTGTGTATTATAACATGCCTTCTACCTCAAATCTGGTCATTTTACTGCCCCTACGAGGATGTTTTTTTCAAGTTTTAACCTTGATTATTTTTAATATTTTCACATGGAACACATTTATAACAGAAAATTAGATAGTGCATCATCGATTGAAGATATTTCTAATAATTCGAATAGTTAAATTATAATAGTCATGTATATGTGGGAGGGTGAGGTGTGAGAAAATGTAGGCCTAGTCTTTTGAAAATGACGATTGTTATTTGAGTATTAATATTTAAAACAACTCTGAAAAAACTTTGTCTAGGCACAGTATGATACAAGAGTCATATACTGTATGAGCTATACATGGAGTGCTGTTTGGTCTCAATGAAGTTAGTTTACGTGTGTTGGAGGGCAAAGGTATCTGTCATGTTTACTGGCCTAATGGATTTTTAAATTATTTTATTACGGCACAAATGCGCGCCATAAAGCAGTGATTGTTATTTACATCAGCTGTCAAACAGTAAACACACAGTTGTTGGCTCACAAGCTCCCCTTCGCGTCACAGCTGGCCATTCCGTGTCAGGCACCGGGTTGTCCTTGTAGTCTTGTGCCAGTTCGTTAATGTGAACAGAAGGGTAAAAAGAACCATAGTCTCTATTCCAAATGGATTAAAACTCAAAGGATACTTCTCCTTTCAGTGATGCAGTGACCGTAATGACACATTTTCCAAGATCATGCTGATGCAGTGGAGGTGATTTTTAGCTCTAAATTAAAAATGAAATCACACATGCGTGCCTGATCATGGTTACGTGGAGATTTATTTGTTTTTTTTTTTTTTAAAAAAACAATTTCTATATAATGTCTGTCACTATT
>JAUZTA010000005.1:7598251-7609902 GCA_034780835.1 Ctenochaetus striatus | reverse complement strand
TATCTATCTATCTATCTATCTATCTATCTATCTATCTATCTATCTATCTATCTAAAAAGTGCTATGACTTTTACTGAGAAATCAAACACACTTTGAGAATAAAATGAATATCTCTGCAGTTTTTTAAGATTGCAGCTTATGGCGTCCATGATCCTATGATCAATTTTGATGCTTAGGGAAGAACAGCCCTCAGTCAACATGAACTTAGCTTCTGAGTGTAACTGGATAGCACTTGATTCACTGACCTTCAGACCATACTTCCATCACCAACAACTCACACACAGAATACAGAGACACTTGTCCACGTGAATCCAGCTAACTATGTGCACTAAGAGTCTGTATTATCAATTTATCTTACACAAGCTATAATTAAAGCCTTAATAACTGTGTTTAACCAAGAGCAGATGGAACACAAAGGCACTGTTAAAAGTGTAATGTTTGTTATGAATTCGTCACAGATGGTGCTTCATTACATGACACATATAGAATATCTCAGCAGCAGTAAGTAGGAGGTATGAAACACAGCCATGATCAAAACCACATGTTACATGACACGTCATTGGCATCGATGTGCATGCTGCTGTCAGTTTTACAGTCTCTCTAACCAGGAAATGATAAAGTCTTACCATGTTAGATGAGACTCTTCCTATTCTGTTTCCTACAGATAATCAGCTGGGGTTTGTGTGAGAATTAAGGACTAATGATGTTTTATTTTCACAACTGCTAAAATGCACTTTTGCTCTGAGTGACCTTGACAGGGTCTGGGTTACTTTAGGGATTGTTTTTCCCTCATTCCCACTGGAAGCAGCATAGCTCGGAAACCAACTATCATAAGGTTATGAGACATATATTTCTACACAGTCATGCCTTATGAGTGGCATTTTCTATTTATGTATATCCTGATTTGGATCATGTGAAAAGGACTGGTTATTAATAACAAATGTCTGGGTCAGCGTTCTCACCAACAGTGAAAATGTAGTATAGCACAAGTAATATTTTATGCTGCCTTTTTATGAACTTTGAACCCCTGAATCTTAAGCTGCTTGGTCACCCAGGTGAGTGTGTTAGATGAGCTTTACAAAGACTGGTGGAACACTTATACTGGGTAGGATATTGTGAATTTTGGTGATGGTACATCCTTGCTCTTTTTGTGTTTTATAGCACTCAACGCCGGCTGTGGTCTGATGGACAAAGAAAACTGTTTCATTATAACTGCGTTGCTAGGAAACAGCTTGAGTCCAGTTTCATAGACGAGCTGGGACCTATTTTCTTCCTGTTGAGCTGTTGACATTTGCAAACGCTGCGACAGCAAATAAACCTGGAATCATTTAGAATGTGTGTGTTAAAAGCTAGTCATAGAATCATAACATGCCTCAAAAACCATTTGTGATATTTACAGACCTACGTAGTTAGCTTTTTTTTTATGATTTATAACAAATTAAGTGACGATCTGCTTTGTTGTATCTCTCTGCTGTTTCTGCAGGGAAGCACCATGCTGACCAGTATTGCTGAAGGCATACTGTGCTGCCTGACTGGGAAGGCTGCCAGTCTGGTCTTGCCCCTGGAGTCGTCACAACCCTCCGACGGTTTTGAGTTTGTAGAGGTGAAACCTGGGAGAGTCCTGCGAGTGCGACACATTGTCCCTGAGCGTCAGCCTGTAGTAACAGAAGAGCAAGTTGACGGAAAGGAGGAGACAGATGGTGACTGCGATGATGGCCACTCTCCTGAGGATTTAGGCAGCAGTGTTCACTGCAAGAGGAAGATCACAGTGTACCGCAACGGCCAGCTGGTGATTGAGAATCTTGGTGATGTTTTGCATTCTGAGATCCTGCAGTGTCAAGATGGAGATCTGGAGCCTTGCAGCACTGTAGAGGTGGAGCTGGCTGACTACAAAGAAACACCATCTTCTCCAGACCCCAACCCTGTTCCTCCTCCAGTTCCTCCAACCATCGGGGAGCAGAAACCTGCTCCGCCCCCTCGCCGCCGCCGTCGCAAGCCCAAGCGCACAGTGCTTATTGACTCAAAGAGGGTGATCACGAGCTGCAAAGGGACGCACTCGGACGTAGCGCTGTTCTTCGTGCACGGCGTGGGAGGTTCGCTGGACATTTGGAGCAGTCAGCTGGACTTCTTCTCACGACTGGGCTATGAGGTCATCGCGCCCGACCTAGCGGGCCATGGAGCCAGCACTGCCCCCCAGATTGCAGCAGCTTATACTTTTTATGCCCTTGCAGAGGATCTTCGTGCAATCTTTAAGAGATATGCTCGTAAACGCAACATTCTCATTGGCCACTCATATGGGTGAGGATTTGTGATATGCTTTAGTTATGAACCGTTCATTATTTGAAAGAAATATTTTACACCTGATCAAAGTGTCCTCTCTGGTAGTTCAGCTTGTGATTAACATGATTTACTTATGTCTTTATATTTCTTTCAGAGTGTCATTTTGCACCTTCCTGGCCCATGAATATCCCGATCTGGTCCATAAGGTGGTAATGATCAATGGAGGGGGTCCCACTGCTCTGGAGCCCAGCCTATGCTCCATCTTCCAGCTGCCATCTTGTGTCCTGCACTGTCTGTCTCCCTGCCTGGCCTGGAGCTTCCTCAAGTAAGATCTGCACAGAAACATTCCCAATTTCACACCAGAGAAATGTGTCACAACATAATGACAAATAACCTAAAACATTTTTGCGCTAAAAAAAAAAAAAAAAGTGATCATCACATCAGGTTTCAAATAACTCTTCCTCTCTTTTTCTAACCTTTAGAGCTGGATTTGCTCGTCAAGGTGCCAAAGAAAAGCAGCTGCTGAAGCAGGGCAATGCCTTCAATGTGTCTCCGTTTGTCCTGCGGGCCATGATGAGTGGCCAGTACTGGCCTGAGGGCGATGAGGTTTACCATGCTGAGCTCACTGTGCCCATCCTTCTGGTTCATGGCATGTGTGACAAGTTTGTGCCCATGGATGAGGATCAGCGCATGGCAGAGGTACAGTACATCTTCATATATGATGAACACATTGTTGTGGTTGGTGTGCGTTAATGTGACCTGTTGTAAAGCTCTGCCTTCCTTTCCCTCCTTTTGCAGATCCTCCTGTTTGCATTCCTAAAAGTAATTGAGGAGGGAAGTCACATGGTAATGATGGAGTGTCCTGACACCGTCAACACCCTCCTCCATGAGTTCTTTCTGTGGGAGCCTGACATGTCCAGAAAAAACAACAGCAAGACAGACACAGAGAAGACTGTTGCTCTCAGTGACCTTATCCACACACTGAAAATCAGTAAGCCTATGGACAAATAATCAACAAGGAGTCCAGTTTTATCACAGAACCAAGCAGAAGGCCTTTTTTGGCGTGTGTTCTAAAGGCTGCTCCCCGGCTGAGAGCTGTTATAAACGGGGCCACATCTTAAGGATGCGGATGGCCACTGGTGCTCAAAGATAAAGCAGGACTTAGACATGGTGCCAACCAGAGAGTGATGGGACGACATAAAGATGAGAGGAATGGATGCAAATACACAGTCAGTTTCTGCTTCGCTTTTTGATACCAGCTTGTGCTCCATCATGTTGCATCATGTTTGTGACACCTGGAGAACAGAGGGACTATGTGTCCGTTTGTGATTTTTGTGTGAGGTGTTTCTGGTGAAGAACTGACTACTGCAAGATGCAGAAAGCATAAAATGTTGATGTCCTCACCTTTATCTTAAATATTCTGTCAAGTACTGCAGAGCTTCTGTTTTACCTTTTAAAAAATGTGCTTTCATTGGGAAACTGGCAGAATAATATTAAATGAATTAAGGAATTAAAGGTCAGACAACTGGATTGAAGTTGGTAATAGGTTTAGGTCATTGAATGCAACTGTTGTACATGCAAAATGTAATTAATAACTGCATACATAGATTACATTATGCCAGAAGGAGAAATGCAAAAATTCACTGTTAATCTGGAGTCCAGTCCAGCTGCATATTAAGCACATTCATCCCACCACATCCAAGTGCAGTGTACACCATCTTAATTTTACAACCACAGCTATCGTCAATACAAATTGTCTCTTTCCAAATTACAAAAACTTATTTTCCATATATTGAACTCTAATATAAAATCTAAACCCAAAAAGCAGTCTGTGTCTATGTTAAGCTGTGTAACCAACTCATAGTTGCATGAAAATTAAGTAATATTCAATGAGAAATGTATGTGAACTGGTTTCAAAAACAGATGTAAACAAACGTGGATGCCAAAAGATTCTCTCTTATTCTAGCAGACATTTCGTCAAGAGTGTATTATATCCTAAGGATACAAAGTACCAAGGCCCTGCATGACTTCAGAATATTAAAAGGGTATGAGATTTGTTCAGATGGTTGCAATATATTCTCATATTGAAAAACTCTGAAAAACTCACTAATCAAATAAGTGTTCTTTTTAATGTGTACTAAATATTATTTTGACTATCTTCTGAAGTAACAGGAACTGCCATAACAAATTGTGGTTATATTGACTGCTTTAAGCTGTTGTGTCCTTAAGCTGATAAATGCAAAACAAGAGTATCTTTCCCATTACTCTCCCGTCCACCTTATTAAGCTTATATTGTCAGATAGAGAGCATGAGCTAACATTATGCTCAGTAAAAGACATTCATTCGTGGGTGCTGCTTTGTCTCACAGTGGGACAGAAGTTGCGAGTAAAAGCACAGTTTAACATGTTGCCTGACAGTGCTTATCTGCTGTCTAGATAGTTTATGGTGTTTTGAGTGGCAGAAAGTGTAAACTCATGGATGAGACAAAGTGTCCAAAGCTGAAAATCGTACATGAGTCAGCCGAAGGAAGAAGCCCCCTTAGAGGAAGAACACTGGCACTGACCATGCTGGCCTGTTACATATGCATTTTGACAGAATGTGGACGCAACAAGACTGGTCTTATGCAACTGGAACAAAATAGAAAGAAATAGCTTGGAAATAAAGTTAGCCAGTACTGACACCTGAAAAACATTATATATTCTCTATGGACTCTCCAAAAACCAACAAGTGCTGCTGATGCAATGTACTGTATGTCTCCTTTGAAGTAAAAGGTCAGTGAAACTGTATGGACTACAGGGTGCACATATACTTCCTCTTATGCTAAAAGTGTGCATATACAAATTGTCAGTGCTCAAATGTGCTATATCTTTTTGTGGTTAACAAAATGTGTTAATGTTATTGTTACATTTATTTATGGGAATCATAATATATGCACTGCCTGAATGTAGATGCATATAATGTTATATAGCCTATCAAAGCTGTTGGATCCTGTGTATGGACGTGCCTTTCTTGGCATGAAATAAAACAGTTGTTCACAGTTTACTGGGAATTTTGCCTGTGTGTTTGTTTGCACTCATATTTTTTCAGTAAATAACACTATTACAGTTTGTCAGAATAGACTAATGATTTTAAGATAACAGTAGTACAATTTATACAAAAAATTGCAGTTATATTTTTGAAAGTAAATAGATCAACGTATTTCCTGTAATTACACAAAGACTGGAGTTGTACTAGCTTTTGTGATTTAACACAGTAAAGTACCACATTCATATAATAAGAGTATCTTTCTTAAATATTTTTAATGAAGCAATTCTGCTGAGTGTCATCACAGCAGTCTCCCCAAAATCATTTTTATGTAAATATGCTACTGCCATTTTTTAATGAAAGCTTTTGTTTCTATCTGAAGCTGCTATTTAATTTTACTGTCTTTAAAAATATCTGTCAATCCCAGAGACAGTTAAATAAAATTATGTAGTGTATACTTTCTGAATAAGTGGGAATCAGGAATAAGTGGTTTAACTGAAACATAATCAATATATTTATATGTTTTGAAACGATCAAAATAGCCATTAAATGAGTTTTGCATATATAGTTTTTAAATAAATATGCCATAAAATCGACAACATCTTGATTAATAGGCAATAGTTAATATTTACAGTTATTATAAAAACATAAAGTTTAAACCCGTCATATGACGAGCCATCAATGCTGCCCTCTCATTGGCTGAGCGTGTTCCATGCGTGTTGTGGTAAACAAAATCCGACGTGCGTGTGTCTCTAGTGGGTGCGTGTGCATGCGTAGAAGTGGTAATGGAGGATAGCGATCTGCTCACAGGGGGCTGAGTTAGCAAGCTGTCTTCTTTCTCTTCTGTGCACAACTGCTGTTTCTATCGTTTGTGAGCTATTAACAACGCAAGGACACAGAGTCTGAATCAACCGAGAGGAGGTGGTAAGTGTTTGCATGTCGACTTATCTAACGGCTGCACGAGAGCGTTAGCCTCTTAACTCACAGCGCTAATCTGATGGCTAAACTAGCCGGAACTGCTTCACAGCTAATGTAGATGCTAGGTGTCTGGTGTAGTCTATTTCCTGGAAAAGGACTATAGGCTACTTGGCGAATGATAGTTTCAGTGTTTTGTGTTGTTGGTAAAACTTATTTCAAGCATTTATTTAACGTCACTTATAGGTATAAGCGGGTTTAAATTTTCTTTAACTTGCTAATATTCATGATAATATTATAGCTAAATATAACTTTAACCAAATCTGCTAACGGCGCGCTACATCAGTAAACCGGATAGGATGTAATGTTTAGCAAGTAATACAAGATATAGTTCCCTCCCATCATGGTGTAAACCTGAACTAGCTAGCTGTCTTGTGGGTAAGTTACTGTCTTCTTTTAAACACCATAAAAACAAGATGACAAGTTCATTCTCAGTGTCATACTCAAACTTACATTGTCTTGTACGTGACCAGAACTAAAAGGGACTTGAAAATCAGTGAAAACATCTCTAAGCTATCGTAATGGCTAACGCTATGCTATGTGTCATTGCATGTTCGTTTAAAAGAATTAGCTCCTGTTACTCCAGCAAGTTAGCAAGTTAGCTAATCTGTTAGCTTGCTGGGCTTCCACGGCGTAGACATATGGAGGCAAATTAAAGAGACCCGGTTCTAACCAATGAGGGGCGGGTATAGCTTTTCCCAGCCCTGTCCGAGCTAGCCTGTCCCCCGCCATAAAGTGGAAACGTACACAAACACGTAATATACGAGTGTGATATGAAGGTAGAAATGTTTAAGTAACGTTTTCTTCATTGTGTGGAACCACTGATATAAGAATTATACAAATAGTTATCTAAATTGCAATGACAAAAGTAAAGCATAAAAGATTAATTTAGTGTTTAAACTTAACTGTTTGTACAGTTAGCTGGCCCTTTGGGAAATTCTGAAAATAAGCCAAAATAAACCATTTAATATATATTGATCCACTATTAAGTATTATTTCAGTTCCTTAACTGTGGATATTTTTTTGCAAACATTTAGTTGAGCTACAGGGATGCAGAGCAAAACTACTGATTACAATTAAAGGTGCATGGCTTTTGTTGAAATGAGTAACAGAATAGATTAAATAAAATAAATTAAAATGATTAGATCATCTGAATTGAAGTGTTGAATCATTAAAACTCATAAAACAACATGTCTGCCAATTAAAATCTACAGGAGGTGCCATTGAGCTTTGGGATGGCATCCGACACGGTTTCCCATAACCATGGTTCCAAGGGGATCATGACGTTTCACCCCACAGCGGAGGAATTCAAGAATTTCAGCCGCTATATTGCATATATGGAGTCCCAGGGAGCACACAAAGCAGGCCTGGCCAAAGTAAGTACTTATGTGAACCTTTACATTACACATGTGCTTAATGTTCTTCCTGGCTGTGGCTCTCTCTGCTTTTACTTTTCCATAAAGTATTTGTTGACATACTTTTTAGTAAAGAGCGGTTAACAAAGCTCTTCAAATTTGTGAAAAACATTTAATTTCCCATAAATTTTCACATGTAGAGCCCCCTGTTATTTTGTTATTTATCAGCTCTTAAAATGAAGCAGTAAAATTAGAAAACTTTGGTCCTCCATCAGCAGTAACTTAACACCACTCTGATACAGTTGAAAGCAAACCTAATGAAAGAGTACAATAATGCAGATTTCTGAGGTATAAACACGGACAGACAGCAGTTTCCTGCAAAGACATCAGCTGTGTCTCAGAAAGCACTTGTGTTAGTTGGAGAAGGTGAGTAGCTGAGGTTAGCCGTAGACCTCACCACAACCTGCTTGAAGGAAGATCTGGCATGCTTTGGTGTCACTTCAGAGATGGTCCTTCTCTGGCACAGCTGGGCACAACCAGGCACGTTTAAACAAACCCAAACAACGTGTCATGGATTAATACATTGTTCCGACGGCCATATTCAAAGCCTATGTAGTTTTGGAGGCCATACTTAGTAGAGACAAAAATGGTGAGCAAATGTATGATTTAAACCCAGCATTGTTTCTATTTTTCTCTTAAGTTATTCAGACAAACATAATAATTTAAGCTCCATCACTTATATGTTGCAAGCATCTTTACATAAGCTTTCAAAAAATAAATTCTGTTTACTTAAAAAAAATTCTGGTTAATAAATTTTGATAATAAACATGGTTAAGAATGCAAAAAGCAAAACAATTTACTTTGCACTTCCCTCCTCCAAGATTGTTCCACCAAAGGAATGGAAGCCCAGACGCTCTTATGATGATATAGATGATTTGGTGATACCTGCACCCATTCAGCAGGTGGTGACAGGTCAATCAGGCCTCTTCACACAATATAACATTCAGAAGAAGGCCATGACTGTAAGAGAGTTCCGCAAGATCGCCAACAGTGACAAGTAAGAAGTTAAGAAATAAATAACATGTCAGCTTGCCCTCTTTTTTTTTATATATTCAGTAATTTTCTAACACCAGCAGTTTAATCTACACAGCTGCTCTTTCAGCCCCTTTGATGCTGAAGTTCATTTATGGTGTCTTAACTTATTGACCATGTTTATGTCTTTGTAGGTTTTGTAGTCCACACTATGATGACTTTGAGGAACTGGAAAGGAAGTACTGGAAGAATGTGACATTTAACCCGCCCATATATGGGGCAGATGTTAATGGAACTCTGTATGACCCTGTGAGTTGACACTTCTTGGATGTGCTTGCTGCTGTGAATCAGTATTGATTGATTTTCCAATTATGTGATGATGATAAATGAGAGATGCTCACAATGATACAAATCACACTGTTATTTAAAGCTGTGTAGAGTCTCCTCTGTTGATCTTGTGTTAATTTGCTTTCCTCCTGCAGGAAGTCAAAGAGTGGAATATTTGCCATCTGGACACCATTTTGGATACCGTTGAACGAGACAGTGGCATCACTATTGAGGGTGTTAATACACCCTACTTGTATTTTGGCATGTGGAAGACCACGTTTGCTTGGCACACTGAAGACATGGACCTTTACAGTATCAACTACCTACACTTTGGAGAGCCAAAGTCATGGTAAAGAAACAAGCTGTTGTTTTCCTGATCAGATGCATTGTTTCATTAATATATTATAATACTGAATTACCTGTGAGCTGGGTTTTGGATAGAACATCTTCCCTACATATGAAAAGGGTTATCATTTTTAAAATCAATGACTCTCGCTAACAGAAAAGGCAGACTTTCTTTACATATTGGTCATTTTATAACTGATGGAGCAGAGGATTATATCCTGTAATACTTTGTTTCAAAAACATTGCATTAGTTAGAAATTTCGACTTTATTTTTCCATGGAATAATGCAATATCATGTGAAACACATCATATAACATCAGTTTTCTGTAAATAAGAATACTTCTTTGAATATGTGCAGGTACTGCGTTCCTCCTGAGCATGGGAAAAGACTAGAGCGTTTAGCTCAAGGTAAGAGACCAGTTGAATATTATTAAAATGTATAAAAAATAAGACTGTTAACTATCACTGACTCTAACCTCTATCTCCTCTTCTCTTCTAGGATTTTTTCCTGGTAGCACTCAGAATTGTGAGGCATTCTTGAGGCACAAGATGACACTTATCTCTCCCTCAATACTGAAGAAGTATGGTATTCCTTTTGATAAGGTATGCATAGAGTATTGGTTGATTTGTATTTGAAACATAGGACCTCCCCTTCAAACACACTATATGAGCTAATGGTAGGCAATAGAAGTACTAATTGTTGACTTTCCTCTCCCAAAGATTACTCAGGAGGCTGGTGAGTTCATGGTAACTTTCCCCTATGCCTATCATGCCGGTTTCAACCACGGTTTCAACTGTGCAGAATCCACCAACTTTGCTACAGAAAGATGGATCGAGTACGGCAAGCAAGCAGTTTTGGTGAGGATATGAAATGACAACTTAAAAAAAACTAACCTCCTTCTACTAATATACATCAGGTTATGTCATGCTTGTAAAACTGTAAACATACAGGTTCATATGTTAGCTATAGTTTTGTAGATGTGCGTGCAACAGTGTTACCTAACAACAAAAACATTCATCATCTAAATAACTGTCTTCTTGTACCTTTCTTTAGTGCTCATGCCGTAAAGATATGGTGAAGATTTCCATGGATGTGTTTGTGAGGAAATTCCAGCCAGATCGTTATGAATCTTGGTTGGCAGGGCGAGATGTGGCACCTATTGATCACTCACGGCCCACCCCAGAGGCTAAGGAGTTCCTGGGGGAATCCTTAAATGATATCACCAGCAACAATAACAACAATTCCACAGAGAGCTGTGGAGAGGATGGAGAGCGGAAGAGGTGAGTCACTGTCTGCAGAAAATAACAAGTATACATGTGCATTTGTTTCAATGGTTTATTCGGTTAGACATTACAGCACATTCTCAGTGTTATTAAGTGCTCCTAGGACATGTGATAGTTAAAGATTTAGCTCAGTTGCTAACAGAAATTCCCCAAGCATTTACGGTCACAATATTTCCCATGTTTAGCATATTTTGTTTTCTAAAGCAAGTGTTGGTCATTATTCACAATCAAGTCAAAAACATGAGCTCACATCAACTTGAAACACTTGACAACAGTCATACATTTCCTGTAACTAGCTGACTTTAAGTGGCACAGCCAGGCTTTGGCTCTGCCTGCTGTTTCCATTTTACAACAACAACAAAAAAATATTTTTATTAAAAATATGTAATATTTAAATTTTTATATATTTACAATATACTCAAATTTGGACAAAACTGTACCACAGATTTAGCAGTACAGGTGACTGCTATAAATGTTTAAGCTAATGTTCATGAAGAGTGATCCCATATTCAAATTAGTTGCTGTAAACCTAAGTGCTTGTTGCTATTGGATTAAGGACCCAGCTGCAGCAGAGCAAATCAGTTCTAATTACTCTAGAACAAACAATAGCTGAGGTTACGTGTGGACTTCTTCATTTACAGTGAAATCATTCAGTTGTCAAGTTAATGGGTTAATTCTTCAAATGGGAAATGATCTGGGTTAGTTCGGAGTTTTATTCTCTGCCGGGGCCAGCCTCTCCCTGAAAGCCACCACAACACCTTCACTTCAACAAAGGATTAAATAAATTAGAAACAACACTTAAGCATCAGTCCTAATACATACCATACATCTGTGTTTGTGTAATACATCATTTAGTCAGAAACTAAAAACAAGCAACCCACCACACCATTGAATATCTACTAAAAACACAGCTGTAAATACAATTACAAGACACAAAAACTGGATAGCACCAACAAAGAAATTTTGTCTGAAATTAATCCTAATCACAGTTCAGCAAAACCAAAAAAAAAAAAAGAAAATCAAAATTTT
>JAUZTA010000005.1:7512734-7537475 GCA_034780835.1 Ctenochaetus striatus | reverse complement strand
GAAAAAAAAATGTTGCTCTCTCAAACCCTCTCAACTCTCAGAGGTGTAACCACAGTCGCATATTATGTAAGGAAAAAAATAGAAAAAACATGCATCCGTTTCTGGTCAAGCGTTGAAAACAAGGAACAAACAAGGAAAAACTGTGCCTCAACGTGAGAGAAGTCTGTTTCATTCACTCACCCAATGTGTTTTACAACAAATAGTGCAATATTGTGTGACATTAACTCATTGATATTCATCTAATTTTAATGGTTGGACAAAAAGTCTTTGTGTCCCTTTTCCTTTCTTTTTGAACAATCCTATATGCATATTGTTTAGTGGCCTTGGGATTTATTTTAGTAATAATTTAAATGTATCTTTAATGATAATTTAAACATCTCTGCACATCTGTAGTGTAAACAATATAATGAAAGAAGTTAAAATGGCTGTGGCATATACACTGTGCTCTAATTTAATATGTTGTTCCGTCCATTACTGTTTGGATGGAATAGAATAAAGTATGGAAGGAAGTCTTGTTGATTTAAAATGATTACTTCATGACAATACACTAAGATGAGTGGCATGTACATTTTAGCTCATAAGTAGCCACATAAGCCTTTTAAAAGCAGATACAAAGCAGTATGACCCTTTTTTTCAAAAACCACAGGTTACCCAAGCAACGATATCTGTTTACTATGGAAAGTGAACTTTAAGTCTTAGAAACAACATAAAAAGAACTAAAGTGCTGTTTAAAGACTGTTATCCTGGCTCAACTAGCCTGCATAGACTAATGCAGTGGAAACATAAATATTAAGAGGTGTTTATGTTTGTATGTACATGTGCCTTGTGTGAACTCAGGAACACATTTACAAAAACTGACTCATAAATGTGACATAATTGACTCATATATTTTACTTTCACTTATTACAAGAAGACATGTATATAAAATAATAAAATAAAACTGTCAGAGAAACTTTGTTAAGAGACTGATATTAAAGGTTTAAGGATATGAGATCTTCAGCAAGTAGCAGCAAACATCACTCCCTTATAATTAACCCATGTAGTTCATCCCAGAGAGAAAGCTAATGTGGCCTCAGACAGAGTCCTTTGGGTGCTTTTATATCCACTGGTCCATCAGGGGATTTGTTTGTGTGACCTACACACTCACAGCTGGAAGGGATGCACAGCCTTTTCACTCTGCTTCTGCAGCTATGAAAGCAAGTGTATTTCTTTGAAAGGTTAGTGGGTGGTGCACAGTTGTGCAGCCGCATGTGACTCATACAGCCCGTTGTCAGCTTGCTTGACTATTCCGTGCTATTGTGGCTTTTCAAATGCCTACAGCTCTGTCTTGGATGGCTACAGAATACAAATTAGCGGGGTAATTTCCCAATCTGTTATTTAGTGTACACATACAAACTCCCACATGCTCACACACGCACAGAGTAATAAACTTTGGAGCAAAATTTAGACTAAAAAGGAAACTTTGCCAGTTTCCAACCAGCTTCGTATCATTAAGTTGTGGTATTTTATACAAATGAATGGTCATTGGGTCATTGAGTTTACATGCACAAATGCGGTAAGGCCAAAAGTGAGATTTAATTGCACTGTGTCACTGACCAGGTAAATAGCAGCCAGGAAAGAATTGATTCAATCACAGAAATATATCTGACACCTGTATTGTAGGTGTCAGTATGCCCCCTTACAGTCAGTTGCAATCTGACTTTTTTCACTTGACCCTTTGCATATCAAGCGAGTTAGCAACAGCAACTGGAGTCCCTGATGAGCGGAGTTTGCTAATAGTTCACCGTTCTGAGTTTCCCATCCATCCATGTATTTTAGGATATTTAACTTCCTTACTTTGTTTTGTTTTTCCCTATTACCCGTCATGATGATATCTCCTCCACTGTTTGCTGTATAACCTCCAGTTTACAAACTTAGATGCCTTGAGTAAATCCACCCCTCCTAGAGTATCTAGGTATGCTGGTCCGTCTCCAGTAAGACTAAGCCCATCATATTTCTTGTCTCAAAAGTTTTTGGAAAGAAATTTTAGTGGACTGTTTGATTTCCTCAATGAGAAAGTTCATGCCCAGACCTTCATTGCTTGAAACTGGACAAGCCAATAGCAGCGCACACAGATCACTCCTAACCAGCCGGGGTGTTTTGGGTTCTCAGCAGCGAGTGCTTTATAGTTGTTTAAGACATGTCGGAACTTTGAGTAAAAGGATATCTAAACCTAACCCACCTCTAGTTTTTCGTTTTGTCACATAGAACCTTTTTTTTTAATATCTCTGTCTTTCTCTTGCATTGATAGCCAGCTATCATGAAAAGACCATCTTTCAAGCCATGAAATACTTTTAAACCTTGATGCTGATCAGATCTCAGGCTTACAGACACAGTTCTCTCTGAATTTGTCTCACGTTTAAGGTCTACTACTTTTACAAATTGATTTGCAGCATCACAAGGCTTCTAACTTTAGTCCCTCATTACTTCAGACCTCTGTGATTACAACTCTGTCGCTCTGCTTTAAAGTCTGACTGCACGTACACAGCGACCTGGTTGATTGCCCTGTGCTGTTTACAAATGTGCTCAAACACAATTTTCACAATTGCTGATATATCCTTTTTTTTAAATCTAGTTTTAAAATTTTCCTCTCATGCACACGCTCTCAGTTCATGCACACACAGCCACAGTTGTTTGTATATGCAGGGATATTTTCAAACAGAGCCAGTGAAGGATATACAGCCGGTGGTAAACATGGGGTTCAAAGGTGGAGTGTCGGTGTTCTATCTCTCCTGTTTGTTTACAGAAGCTCTCCCTGCTCTCTGCAGGCCAGGGGGATAAATGATGGATGGAGATAATTTTAGGTAGAGTATACTCTCCTTTAATAGAAATAGAGCCTGGGGTTCTTCATCAGAAGTATCAAAATACTGTAGTGAAGCCAGTACTTTTAAAAACATTGCACATCTCTGCCAGAAATCCAGTGTGCAGGGAGTTGTCATTGCAGCAATAGCCTTCACATCACTAACAAATTTTCAAATGAACTTCTTCCTGATTAAAAAATGTTATGAGGCATTTCCTTTGGGAAATTTCTGTAAAGCAAACATTCTTTCAGATTGTATAAAAATTTAATTGAAACTCACTGTCACTAAAGACACTCTTTTAGACCAAAATAGCAGCTATATGGCTCTTTAGTGTGCCCAAACTTCTGTGCAGGAGCCCAAAGTAGCATGAATACATGCATTCATAAACATTTATATACTTGTAAACATGGATTTTGACCATGAACCAAGTGACTAACATAGGGTCCGGATGTCACTAATTACCAGGAGTGTCGTGTTTCAGAAATGAGTCATCTACCTTGCCAGCAATGATGAACAGTCAGACCTGTCCTCTTGGTTCCTCTAGTGGTATTTTCTGATGCAATGGATGTTTGGTAATTACCTATTTATGTTAAGTTAAGGAATACTTTAACTTGTCACTTCAAGAAGTAATTTGTTTTTTTAGCCAGATACCAAAGGGGTCCTGCCATTGGGCCAAAGCAGCAACCTGTTTCACATGTAACGCCAATTCTATTGGACCTTTGGTAAAACGAAAATAAAAACAGAATGGAATTTTTTGAAAACAAACTGTTAACCAATATTTGTTTTTCAGAGTTTTACCCTGTTAACCCTCTGAATAATATTTTTAATACAACCTTGTGTATTGCATAAAATCACATCACATTTTCAAATGATCACATTCTGGGTTTTTTTTGTTTTGTTTTGTTTTTTGTTTTAGAGATAGGGATTGTACAATTTTTTAGGTTCAGAATGCATTTAAGTGTTGGCACTGTTTTCACGCTTGCTGTCATGGGAGTGTGACGACAAGGCCAGGAACAGAGAAACCATGACCTCAAAGAGGGCAGGGGTCTTGGTATGTGTCAAGAAAAGCAAGGGCAAATTAGGGAATTCTTCAGATTCCTGGTTAACAAAAGGAAATAAAACAACCAGAGATTTTTACCCCTTCGGATTTTAGAAATCATGATCGCCTGCTGTGCACCTCATCTTTTACTACCTAACATTCTTTCTGAAATGGTTCCTCTTGTATGTGGTTAGACACCGCAACTTGTAAACTCAGAGGTCCAACATGTACACAGTGCTAATGACCTCCAGACAATCTTAATTGTGATTGTTAGCAGTTCGGAGCCGCCGTTTTTGTTTCTAATTTGCTTTAACTCTATCTTCCGGGATTTAGTCCACCTTGTTTGAGTCGTCCTCCCCATAAACATCAAACACAACCACATCCTCAGACGGTCGTTTATGGGACTGAAGAAGCCAGATCGGTCCAAATTGTATGATAGCTGTCTGTCAAGGAAGAACAGGCATCTGTGTCAATCCAGCCATATTATGAGATCATTCTGAGGGATATACAAGAATAGGTCAAAACTTGAAAATCAGGCATCTACTGTTTCTGGTTCCTGCTTGCAACCAAATTGAAAGCTGAGGTTTGTCCGTATTTGTTTACACTGAAGGGCTTTAAAACCACCCTCAGTAACCCAGCAGATGTGAAACTTTTTTGTTCTTCCCTTTCCCCTCATATTACAACTCGGTTCAGTGCTCCTCATTTCTTCATTCTCTTGGGAACTGTAAACTAAGCTTTCCGCTTCTCTCAATACAGAGAAACATTTTAGCTTAAAGGTGAGTTAAGTTTTATCGGCTGCATTGCAAACCATAAACACAAGGATGGATAAGTTTAGGTTATAAACCAGGCAGTTTCTTTTTTTGACATTTTAACATCTGGGGAGTAAAATGCTACTGAGGTGTATTTTTTTTTAGTTTTATGAAACAGGAAAAGGATGCATTTTCATGTTTATGCCCAACCTTATTTAAGTCTCAGCCCCTTACTAGCTTGTAGTATTTCTTTTTGAAGGTTTGTACTTGACCTCTGATGCCCCTAGCTGTTTTGAACATATATGTGATTCATATATTTTCCATTTCAGCACTATTTTCTTTTTTTTTTTAAACTCTCTGTATCACTTTTTCCATCTGTTTGATCTCTCACTTGCCTTGGCTTACAGCAGGTCTTTTTCTCACTCCCTGACATTGTCCTTCTCTAATCCTGCGCTTTGAGCTCCTTTGCTCATGGGTTGTATGACTATGATTTTGCCCACAGCTGTGAAATTACAAGACAAAGACATATAGCCTTTGCAAAGTATCTGTTGCAACTGAAAATGCTGACATAAAAAACTGGGTGTTTTTAAGGTATGAGATAACTCTTAGTGGTGTATTTCTGGAGCCTTTTTTGCATCAGTTACACATAGGAAGCAGTGTAATTTAATTTAAATTTTACAAGCTCTGTAACATGATCATATACACAAAAAATGTTGTGTGAGGACTTCATTATATCCCCCTTTAAAATCCTGAGTGTTGAGGGTTTTGTTCACAGCTTGCGAGCTTTACCAAAAAAGTTACACAAATAAACTTAATAACAACTAAGATACAAGTTTAGATGCCCAATAAGTGGGTTTTCAATCAAATACGATTTTTGCAAATTTTCTGTTTGTTTATAAAACAACTTGAGAACCTACCTGAAATGTATCACAAGTGGAGTTATAAATTCCTAGTTAACGCTCCTCTCACTGACTGAGGTCCTCCTCTTTACAGTCTAGCTCAATAAGTTGCAAACAATTAGCTCTCCCAGCTCAAGGTTGTTTTAACAGGTGCTTCACTGAACCACGCAGCTTGTGCACACACTTAAGTCTAATAATCGCGACCAATTTATCCATAAAGCTGTCACAAGAGAAGGGAACCAGCCATTTCCTCTCTGACCACAGCCCGCGACAGGCCCCAAACACCAAAGCTACACCCATCCATTCACCTTTTGAGGGTGTGCGTGTCAGCGTGGTGAGTACATGGTATAGGGGCACTCTGGGCTTCCTGTTCTGTCACGGGCAGAGCCACAGGCTGAGTGTTTTTTCTCTTGAAAACTAATACACACTCACATGCAGGTTAGTGGTCAGTCCACAGTGAAAGCAACATCCTGTTCCATGGTGGCTATTTGCTTTGAGTACTGCTTCAGCGGTGCAGTTGTGAAACAGTCTTTGAACAGAATTGCTCATAATTAACAAGTCATTCAACTTTTATTCTTAAGGTTAAAGATAAGATAAGTTAAAATTAATTCTTACTTAACTCACCTTGTATCATCATTGCATTTCTTAGTATTTACTCCCAGTAACAACCCACAAACAAACTCTTCACTGCTGTCACTTTGCAGCTCCTCTGGAGCAGATTCAGAGCCAAGTGAGGGTGGACTGTTATCATAAACTTTCCCTGTCCTGTCCATCCTAAATGGTGCAGGTTTGAGTTAGCGGCCTTTACTGTAAGCAACTTCCAACATTCCTAAATCATAACAGTACCCACAACCTCCACCCTCCTGACTGTTGTGAGTCCTTACATACTTATCGCTCTTAAATTTCTCAAAGCCACCTGTATTCTGCCAGCTGTCTGTATACCTTCAAAGAGATCCCCACCCCATGACATTTGTGTCTATGTACATGTCAAGTCCTTGCTGTTTAAAGCGAGGGGTGTGTGTGTCATTAGCTTCACTCCTTCCTAGAATAAAGGGGAAAAAAAAGCATCACCCTCTTTATTCAGCGTACACAGACGTGCACACACATCCAAACAGCGCTGCTAAATAGATTCTTGGCAAACACAAGCTGTGTTGACAGGAGAGATGAGCTGCTGTTCCTGTTGCAGCTTGCCGAAGGCACAGAGCCGGGCCCGCGTTCAAAAAGAGCCGCCACTGTTGAAGCCACAAAGCCAGCAGACTTGTTGCTACTGCCCCTGCCAAAACACACAGACACACACATACACACGCATGCACAAAGTCATGCATTGCCATATCAAAGGCAGCCGGGCGGGTGCTTGACTATTTGAACAGGTGATTCCCATTTTCATCTGCTGACCCTATTGGCCTGGTGCCTTTTAGGAAGTCGGACCGTCAGGCAAGTCAATCACGCACTGTGAGTTCGTTTCATGTTTGTTTCTTTATTATTTGAAGTACTGAAGTGAGGGGACTGATTTAATTTTCAAGGTGCAATCTTGTCCATTTTACTTAAAATGTCAAAAACTCATAGTTTTTTGCATGAGGGGAATGGACTTCAATTTTCCATGGTCCTTTTTTGGTAGTTTGTGTCTCATTTTCCTAATTTTCAGTGGTTGTTCTGGTATGGCTGAGCTGAACAAATGCACATTTACAGAGTTACATAATATTATAGTTCTGCTATCTGACATCCGGACCCTATGTTCTGCTGGTCTGGCCTGTCTGACTGGTTGCCTCAGCCACTGATGATGATTGCATTGTGAAAAAGACCGTAGGCCATATTTAATGTGCGGATACGGTTATGGGGTTTGTGATTTCCCAACCGCACAACATCAGGAGATTCTAAATGTAGACTTGAGGTTAACAAGCACATTTCCACAATTAATAACAATGCAATGTACCAACATACTAACATGCAAACACTGCCACTGAATGAGCAACTTGGCTGTCAGAAGCACAGAGGTTGTGATTGAGAAACAGTAAGTCCTGATAAGAGAATCAAGAAGAATCCTAATAAGGACATCCTGGGAAAGAGCTCAAGATCAACCCAACAATAGAAATGTTTGCTTCATCAGTGTGTGCAAACATGGTTTTACTTGCTAAGACTAAATCATCCTTAACATCATTAGATGATTATCATCAGTCTTTTCTGTCATTTCTCTTTCTTTAGTCTGGTTTTGAGTCAGTTGGAAATGCTCTATAAACTAATAATAGTCATTTTTTAATTTATGTTTTAATTAGAGACAGTTTATGTCTGATGTTACATGAGAAATAGTACGCAAATTCAGTGATGAAATGTGTGTAAAAAAGGCTTTTGGGATTACTTCCCACAAAAAGAGACAAAGAAGGTAGTAATTACATTTTGCTGAAGAAAAAGATTTTCATATTTATCAGGGGACCTCACCCTTTTTTCTACAAGAAAGAGAAAAAACCTTTTAGAGGTGGTCTGTTAAGGTCTCTGGGGCAGCCACCCCCCTCACCCACTGCCTCATTCTGCTCCTACCAAGGGTCGTAATTACTGATGTCCTGCGAGCCCCTCACCCTGACTTCATCCATTAAAGGCCCAAAAGCCATTCCCTAATCAGAGCTGGTATTGGGTCTGGCTCCTGTGTTTTATGTCAGCGTAACAGAGGATAATCTCACTTTGATGTTTGGTTGGTAAATTGCAGTTGGCCGTCCACCATTGGGGTGTCATCATGTCAATGTCACATCTGTGCTTAATGCACAGGAATCTGACCTTGCAGAGAAACCTTGCAGTTAAGTGTTTGTGTTGAAAAGAACTCATACACAATTTTCTGTTTTTCCTCCCTTCTTGTTTGTGTTTCTGTCTGTTTCCTTGCCAAAACCTCAGAGGGGCATAGAGGGTTTTTGGAAGTCGGTGGCTCACTATGTGCCTCGGGAGCCAACAGAGATAAGAATCCTCAATCCCTACTTCATCCAGGAGGCTGCCTTCCAGTTCATAGGCCTGCCCTTCAACAATGGTCTCATGGGCAAAGGGGTAAGACGTTTGCAGGCTCACACACACACACACCCACACAATGTCATGATCTTTCTTTGCAAACTTTTTAAAATTTTTCTTGAAGGTTTCAGGATTTACTGATAATAAGTAGGTGATTTGGAGTTGACAATCATTGGAACAAGCCAACAAAAAGGCACACACAGAGCAATTAGATTAGAAATTTTTAAATGGAAATGAACAGAAAAATCTGATGCTGGATGAGTGGATACACACATTATAATCAGTGATCAAAGCCAGAACCACTTAGCTGAAATCAAGGTGTATGTTACTATTGCCTCTTTGGATAAAAGATGGACAAAAACCCCAAAATGTTACATAATCAGCTGTTCTTTCAGTAATTTTCCCCCTATTTTCAGTAAAGTTAGAAACTTATGTAACACATGAGCTCTTTGGCAAAAGTTTTGGGAATTATTTGTATTTTTTCTATCTAACTATCTAAAAATACACGTGATCTGCTGTTACTTAGATATTTCTGCATTTTGTTCTTAAGCTTTTCTTGAAGGTTGCACACCTCCAGTATTTTAAAAATACAAGGAAGAAGGGAGAAAGAAGATTCAGAAAAAATAAACAATTTCTCAATGTTGAAATTGCGTGAATGTTGAATACCTGCTATGAACCTGGTATTTCAGTACTCTGTTGTTCTTATTCACCGTTAGAAGTTGGTGAGGCCTTTGCTCATGAATCATGTCCAGTGTATCAGGTCCGAGCCAAAGAGCAGAGAGCTTTATATGGTAAAAAAAAAAAATTGACACGTTTTAGCTTGTGACCAGCTGAGTACAGAGCAGGAAAAAATCTGCAGTAATGATCCAGGAGGATTTGAAATCAAATATTGGGTGTAACATGGTTGTGCATGAAATATCCTGTTTGCATTCACATATCAGTGAGTTGTGAGTATGTGTGTTTGTTGGTAAGTAGAGGGAGGTGTTGTCAGAGAATGGGAGAGGACATGAGGTGTGTATCACTGTAGCTCTGCCCTCTGGGGCCACCAGACACCCCTTCATGAACTCCGCTCTGCAACATGTGTTCAACATGTGGACATCTGGCCTGTGTGTGTGTGTGTTTCTGTGTGGGAGAGAGGGAGCGTGTTGGTCATCTGTGTGTGTACATTTTATGTTAGTGTCAGGGTGTTTGCAGTGCTGTCTCATACAATACAGGCTGCAGAGTTGTATGATTTGGCTCATTCATTCCCAAGAACACTTTCCTGTCTATCTTCGAATCATTGTAGTTTATGTTTGTTTGTGAAAATTAATGAGTAGGTCTATTTGTTACACTAGTGTTTATGCTAAGTGTGTATGTGAGTGTTTGTGTGTGTAAATTCATCTGTATTAGAACACGCAGTAGGGGGTTGGACAGCTGCTGGTTCAGTTCCATGTACCCCGAGGGCTGAAAATCAGGGTAATGATTTAAATGGGGCCTCCCTCTACTCTTTCTTCTGCACCCGCTATTTTTTTTAACACACTGACACACACACACACACACACAGGCACACACACACAGCCCCTGTACCCCCCAGATCTTTAGTGGCCCAAGGCGGTAAGGAAGCACTGTTCAACCCAGTAGATCACTGCACTGCAGCAGGGGTCTGCAGAGGTCGCGTCTTAAAGGTAATAGTTAATCACCAAGTGCTCAAAGTCAGTTAGCAACGGTGGTGCAGAACAAAGACGGAGGTACAAAAGAGGGCGGGACACAGATACATGAGAGGCAGTGGACATCTGAGCCTGTGTCAGTAACCATGATCAGTTCTGAAATGTTGTCCTTTTGTTTTCGAAATGAATAAAGAGTGTGTGCTGCAATGTTCTGACAGCCTGTGCCTCCGTTTTTACAACAGAACATTCCAACTTTGGGAGCAGTTGCTATAACGATGGCACTACATAACTGTGATGAGGTGGCGGTGGCTGGTTTCGGCTACGACATGAACACACCTCACGCACCCCTGCACTACTACGAGACAGTCAAGATGTCTGCCATCAAAGAGGTACGATTCTGCACTGCACTGTTTTTCAGTTTGTGTGTTTTATTGAGATTCCCACAAGAAGTATACATATTTTTTATGTATTCTTACAATCTTGATACATTTGTATGTTATCAATATCCTCTTAAATGACGAGAACCCTAAATTAAATGCTATGTGATAGTCAATATCAGCGCCATCATACTCATCCCATTTCTTCTAGCTTCTCCCTAGCCGCTCTGTCAGCTGAGGAATAATTGGAGAAACACATAACTGTAATCTTTAATGAGGAGGGGCCACCACTCCTGTGGAGGAGGGAGGTGTGAATGAGCCTTTGGCAAAAATACTTTCCCTACAAAGTGTTCACTGTGTAGTCTGATGATAATATTAGTCTAGGAGTTGAGCATGAATTAAACTTCTCTGATTTTTTGCTTGCATGCAAAGATGTGACAGTTTTGAGCTGGATGAGCACTGTGGCAGATCATGTGGAGCAGCACTAATTGGACGTGTCACTCAGGACTGCTGCTAATCAGCTCCTTGTACTCTGATAGATAAGGTTATTCAGATATGAGGGTTTAATGGCAGGCTCCTTTGTGCCGTGAAAACCGTGAAGGTGGGAGAGAAAATGCCTGCGGGATCTTGTATTGTGGCTGTGTCATAAATAGCAGTTTCTTTGTATGATAATTGCACAGTCAGTTTTTCAGTGCTTATAACATTCAAATTATCTCAGGGGATTAAATATAGAGACTAGTGTACAATCTTCTGCTCTGTAGGGTTTTACATATAGCTTCCTGTTGTGTTAACTTAAACCCCATCAAGTATACATTTTTGAAGAAAAAAAAGTTTAAACATTCAGGTCTATTTAAGTTGTGCTTTACCACTCGGAAATAGCTTATGCTGATCAACGGTGACCAGTGGATGTGAACAGATTACAGAACACTGAAACAAAACCGTAGTTCCTGTTGTGTTTGTTTTATGGCCATGTTTAATGGCATAATACCCAAAACCTTTTAGCTTTATTTACATTTGACTGAAAACTCTATTATTGTTACTGTGCAAGCCAAAAACAGTGACCATTAAATATTTTATTTACTTTGAACAGAATAAAATGAAAAAAACAAACAAAACAACCAAACTAAAATGTTTACAAAATGATTAGACTGAATTTTATTCAGATTATGGCTAAAGTTCCTTGCTTTTTTTCTTTAACTGCAAATAAACTATACATTTATTTTATGCCCCAGATTGTAGGTAGCAAAGGTAAACAGTACATAAAAAATAATCTCTTCTTCATTATTATTATGATGTTTATTTATGTCTTTGGTCAAAAGTGTGTGTTTTAATGGAGCACAATGTTAATAATAATAAGATGCATGTTTTATCCTCCTTAAAAATATAAACAAAACAAAAAATGAAATAAAGTAAATAAATCACAATGTGAAGAAACAAAAATCAGATCTTCACTTCACTCTCTGTTTTGATGAATAAATTGGAGTACCCCAATGGCCTCTATATTTGTATATGTGAAAAGTTTTTAAAGATTATAGGAAACCATCTGAGGTACTCAGCAGACCAGGTTTATATACGCATACAGTCATTTTCTACCACAAACTTAAACACTAAGATTAGAATTCAGATAATAAAAATTATGGCTAAATTAAAAATTATTACGAAAATGACATCTTTCATGCCTCGAGACTGAAGCAGGACTGGTCTTTCATCAGTCAGTCACTGCATCAGCATGTTAACCGTTAGCATGTCGTTTGAACAGTCTTTTTGTAAACGGCCTTATGACCGATCTCTCTCCTCCATCAGTGAAGTCTTCCTCTGACTGTTTACACTGAAGCCCAGTGGAATCAAAGATGTCACCTCTATGCTGACGTGTGTAAACCATGAGCTCAGTATGATGATAACCTTTGTCTAAACTCTTCATGAACCTTTGGCATTTATTATCATCATCTTCATTAACATTGTCATCATCAGCCACACACGGCTAATTGATGGGAATATTTTGGCTTTTACATCTGGAACACTTCACCACCTCTCCTGCCCGGGGTTGTTTGATTTTCTGGAACCAAGTGGGGTCTGAGCTGTAAAATTATCCAAAGATTAGTCTACTGCCTTGGAGGAAGAGCCTATTTCCTATCTGGATTGATGCTTAAAACGTCCTGTGTGTGCGATTTAGGATGATCCATTTGTACAATATGACAGAAATGGAATCTAATATTCATAATTATGTTGTCTGTAGTGTATAATCACCTGAAAACATGAAGTGTTGTGTTTTCATTACCTCAAAATTACTCTCCAATATCAACAGAAGGAGCAGGTCCTCCTCCAAAGGGCTACGTTACATCACCACGTTTCTACAGTAGCCCCGTAGGGAAAAACAAACCCTGGCCCGGATGAAAACAAAAATAAAATAAATAATAAAATAAACAGGCAAAATGCACAAAAACTGACCATAGTGAATGTAACATACAAATAACTTAAGACAGTGTGGTGCCACCAAGGTCACCTGCTGTGATGTATATAACGCTTCATTTTTTTTCATGATCTCAGTTCTGATATCACATATCGCAGTGGCTCATATTGACAAACACACAAAGATTACCTCAGCTCCACAAAGCTATTTGGCATCTTTTAACTCAATATTTTGGTTTTATGACCAAATCCAATGTTTTGATTCACCCTCACCGTGCTTATCAACCTTATTTCCAGCTACAGCTGTTTTTCTACAAAAATAGCTCCACTGTAAACAAAAAAAAATCCACTTTACTTGCCAAGCACTTAGTCGGATAAAACTGTCAGTTGACTGTCTGTCAATTCTACAATAAATGGACATGATCCCAGTCATTTTTCTGACCTTGATAGTATTCGTTGTGCTCACATGTATGCTTTTTTACATAAGAATGTCGCAAATATTTTAGTCGGAATGAGCACCAGCCTTTCCCCTGAAGTTATGAAACTTGGGCACAGCACCAGTCAATGTTTCTCACTGCGCCTGAGCCTAATGAAAGTCATTTCTGGTCACACCGCGTCTGTTCTCTCGTCATCTCTCTGTGCCAGATTTTCATGGTGGGTGTGGCTTAGGCCGCTCCTCCACACAAAATCAAAGTGACAGTGCACCGGGTGAAGTGAAGATAACCTATCACTTTAGTCAAATAGGTGCTTTTCCTGATGAGTGCATTATTCCAGCCAAAGAGTTCACAAGAATAAGTACAAATGCTCTTGTTTTTAAAGCCACACTTGACAGATCTGGTGTGGGAACATTTGGGATCAAAGCCAAATGAGATAAGAGAGCCCGTTAGTGTGAACGAGCCAATATGTTGACTGTTTTCAAAAACAGCAGCAAAGAGAAAGTGGCAAAAACTGGATTGCCTGCTAAGGAAATGAAAGACCCCTTATCTGTGCCAAATATTTTTGATATTAATTTTAGTTCCTATTTTTGTAAACAGAGCCTCAAAGTCCATTTTTTACTGTATTGGTTGTGTGGTTTCATGTGATTTATGTTTTCTTCGTCTTAATGTTCCTGTTTTATGTTTTAATATTCTTAAGAATTAAATGTTGCTTGCTGTATTAAGCTATATTTCATTATATCAGTGGTATCAAATAGCCCTGAAATTACAATCTATTTTATGTCAATTATTCCACATTAATATTTGTGACAGGTCTACAGAGGTTTGGCTATAAACCCAGACAGGCCTACAGTCTCTAGGATAGTCTTAAAGCATCAGCATAGAGCAGAGGCAGCTGCAGAACCCAACCTCATTTCTATTCCCTCCTGTATGTTTCTTCCTCCACCCTTTTGCCTCCTTCATCTGCTCTCTGGCTGTTTTTCAGTCTGTACATCCCAGAGCACCTCACAGGAACCACCGGCTCTGGTTACAGGTCGGCCCACTGGACATAATGCTCATAGCACAGCAGGGAGGAAAACCGATCCTGTGTGGCTTCACACACACATATATATATATATGCACTGCATGAACACCCATGCATACAGACAACATAGTGTTTGAAACCAAAAACTAACCCACAGGTTTCGGTGCATATATAAATGCTTATGCGGTAATGAGGAATTTTTTTAAAACCACTCTGAGTGTTTTTTCTTCTGATTCTCTCACAGTCATGGACACACAACATATCCAAGGAGAAGGAGTTCCTCCGCAAGCTGGTGAAGGCCAACGTCATCACAGACCTGACCAATGGTATCTGAGTTTACACCCACTCACAGTCTCCTTCTGCCTTTCCCAAAGGACTGCTGAACAGGAAGCAGGGAAACGGATCGACTCTGGGGGAAAGAACCCTTATAATGCAGGTGGCCTGTCCACCGTCTTGAGTTTTCCAATCAAAGGAGATTATTTAAAAATTTAAAAAAAAAGATACAAGAGGGTTTCTGTGGAGTGATGCACACATGTGCCTTCTGAACCAAAGACCCCTGCTGACTGAGGCAGGGAGAGGGGGACATGGGGAGGACTTGATCTTCCGGTTTCCCGTCATATCGAGAGACAGTCGGAGGAAAGGTCTGCCGGCCATGCGTTACAGCATTCACCTCATCCCCCTCCCCAAATATCACATGAATGAACAGAAAGAACAGAGGTGTAATGCTGACGTACAGATGTCAGGATTAAGCTCAACTTACTGGGGACGGGAGAGAAAGGAATGAGCAGAGGACGGTAACGATGCGTGTGTGGGGATGGGTTGAGTTTTCGCTGTGCCAAACGTACCTCGTACAGGGGAAGAGGTCGTCCTCCTCTCCTGTTGCTGCCTGAATGTATTCACTATCCTCAGTGTAAATATCAAAGATTTTTACTGTGCTTTTTAACCAGCTGCAGCAGCCTCCCCTACCCCCCTTCCCATCCCCCCCACCTGCCATTTGTCCATTCATTCAGTCACGTTTTTACCCTCGATTCGGTTCCCTGATTAACATTTGCCAAGCCAGATGACAGCAGATCCGTCTGCGAGGGTCCCCTTGCAAACAGACTGGTACCACTTGGAGACACTAACCTTCGAGTGTTTTTAGGAACACACAGACTTGAGTTTTTTTGCAGTTTCTTCCGTAAAAGTCATTTATTTGTAAGGAATTTTAATCAGTGACTCTACAAGTTCGTAAAGCTGGCTCTAGAGTGTTTGTGTAAGTCGCTCTAATGTCTGGATGGTTAGTTCTCCCAGTGTGGCTAAGAATTCACCAAAAACGTTAAGATTTATTTGAAAATTTTTTTTTTTTTTTTAAATGTTAAGTTTTCGCTTTTGTTTTAAATGATGATTTTAGCTATGTAAGATTGTCTTTGAATAATAACATTGAAAGAATGGATGAGGAGAACGTGTGTTAATTTGTTTTTCGATTGATCTAAATTATTTTTGTGGGACACCCGGCTCTGGCAGATAAGCCTAAAAGTTAAATGTCTCTCTTCTTCTTGTGTTGTTTGTAAATCTTTCTTCCTCTCTGTTCATTCATGGTGAGTTGGTACTGTCTTCATCCTTTCATCAGCTGTGAGCGTGCAGGCTGCAGCGCAGACATACGGTATCTCGTCCTGGCCCGGTCAAGGAGAGCAGATCCTTTATGTTTGTTTCCTTTTCCAACCTCCTGTTGCTGCAGATTTTCTAGTTCTTCAGTAAATAATGAAATTTCGGATTGTAGAATATAAATAAATATATATAATTTTGTTATTAGCTTAATTTTAATTATTTATTTTGTTATAAAGTCCCATTGTCTTGGTCACAGGCAGGCCTGCATCCCTTTGATTTGTTCAGTAAAATCACAAAAGTTTGTGTTTGTGTCTCTGTCCAACCACCCCCATGTGCTTCCTCAGAGACTGCATCATCTTCTAAGTTTGTGGCAGGAGCAGAGTTGCAATCAAATCCACTGATAATCTGTTTTAATTTGGCTTAGTTGGCAGCTTTTGTGTCTTAGCAGTTTCACACAATACATGTGCTATTTTGTGACAACGGACACATCAAAGACATTTTTTGAATTTTCTTATAACTGAGAGAATCTAATGAGGTGATAAATGCCATGCTTGATCCAAATCCACTTTTCATGTGCTGCTCAGGCCTCTGCAGAGGAAGGTCCTGCCACATGCTTCTCAGTATTTCAACACTGCATTTAAGTGTTCAGTATTACACAATCAAACCTTTTGCTTCCCCGATGTGAGAATGTCAACATGTCAAATCTGTTTGCTTTTTGTCTTTTTATCAAATGAATGCGATAATCTGCTTTATATAGTGATGGTGCATATGAAAACTGCTTAACCAAAGCAGGGTTTTTCTTATTTTACAGCTTTTATTGAATCATTGTCAAATGACAATTCAGTGGGGCTTTCACCTGTTTTCTGTTTTTACTTCTTCATTGGAAGTGCATTTTTACTGTACATTGTACACACACACATACAGGGTCACTTCCGTTGCTCTCAGTCAGTAAGCTGCTCTTATTGCATCTGTTTCTTTGCTCCATCACATGTTCCTCTCTTTGTTTAGTTTTCATAATCGCTGCTGAGATCCAGCAGAAAAGGTCCAGTCCCTTCAGGGCAGTTCTTCTGCATTTGAAGGAATGGATCACTTTTTGAAAACTAGGCTCTATTCAGGACTTTATTTTTTGAGAGCAAAGGTACATGAAACAGCTGACCATTGCACTATCATAAGGCGCTCTCAGTGCCTTACACCTCATCACCTGGAAACTTTAGTGGGGAGTCTGATATGGAAACTGTGGCTCAACCAGTTTGTAAGATCTTCACAGAATCAGGACAGCTCACTCTTCCATGTTTGATTTGGGACCAGTTCATTTCATATCTGTGCTTTATATGCGGTCTTTGGAGACTTGAAGCCCCATACTGGTGGTTTTGAATATTTTAGCCCGTAAACTACATATGTAAGTGTTAGCTTGATGGTAATTGTTGCAATGCAAGAAATGACAAAATTCACTTTTTGCTTCAGTTATTAATTCTTTGTCTGCAGCAACAACACGGCAAACCAAAAGTTGGTTTTCGACAGCTTTTTATTAAAACAGCAGTCCACCAGTTTCACACATCCAACAAACCTGACCTTGTGTTTTTGGAGCTGGACCGCATACTAGAAATCAAAGTCAGGATACTTTGCTCTCTGCTGCTACTAGTTTAATCAGTCTTCTTTTTCTTTTTTTTTTTGAACCCATAACTGTATGCAAGTGCAATACTAAATCACTGGAGTTCCTACTTAATGCTTGAATGTTGCAACATCCATGAATGCGCCAGCAAGTGAGACTTTGAAAGCGGTCCCTGGCTGACCCTGCAGGACCAAACGATCATTACGGGACCTGACATATAATAACGTACAACAGACAGGTTTGATGTTGCAGAAAGAAGACTGTCATTGATAAAAATATTTGAAACCAGCTGCAACTTAGACGGTAGAAATTAAACTAAAATCTTATTGTATGTTTTGGAAAGTGTTTGCTAATATAAACTATTTGCAATCTGTGCTCAGTGGGCTAACACAACAACTAACATGCCAAACCACCAGTATGGTCTTTAAAGCTTTGAGATTAAGCAGATCTTTAGTTGGAGTGAGTTCTTTTTCTGCTTTTTTTTGCTTCTAGCTTTGAAATTTTTATGAATGCTGGAGGAGTTCAAATGGATTGGACCCAAATCGCCTCTTCTGATTCTCATATTAAAGCTGAATGTATTGGCTTTCATCATATTTATTAACCTTTCTTTTATTTTTTTACATTTCACCATCATCAGTGGGAAGTCAACGTGATCAAAAGTGTTACTGTTTTTATATGCAGTTCTAAATGGCTTTCTGCAACTCAATAAATAAGTTTGTAATGGATATTTGCCTGTGCATGTTGTTTGCATCCCTCGACTGCTTTGTGGAGCAACTGGATATATTTTTACCCAACCACTCACCGATGTTTTTCCTTTTCGATTGTTTGTTTTGTATTTTTTCTTTTGTATATACAGATTTCTGTACACTGTGAATTTTCAGTATATATAGTAAATATTTTTGATGTAATTAGTCTACTTTCTGTTTTGTCTCAACAGACATACAGTACTTTTTATTCTTGCTTTTATCAAAGCACGACAGCCTGAATGTCTTGCAGACTGTGGTCATCAATGTCTCAGTCTAACAGGCTTAATGTTGAAGAGCCCTTATGTCACCATGTAATTCAGCATCCATCAGATATTCTGTCTGCTTTTTACTAAGCAGCACGGCATCCCGACAGGCTGTTAAATTGTCACAAAATTTAAACATTGGAAATCATGTAATGGGCATGATTTGTCAATTATTCACATGACAGTAATTATAACTTCCAAAGATAGACCTTGTGTGTTCAAAGAAAGCTGCGGGGATCACATTTTTTTGCAGGCTATCCCAAAAGTTAGAATTACCCTGGTTCTCTTAACAAAAAAGTCAGCGGAATTTGCCATCAGATATTTTTTCTTTCCAGAAAAAAAAAGGGAAAAAAATTATGAGACACATTTTGTTCAACAAGATAATTTTCATAAATAAAAAACACTATTAGGATTTTGAAGGGAAAATGTAACGGCCAGAAGTAAAAAGCTAATGCTAGGCTATAATCCAACGATACCACCACCATTACTTCAACATTACCACCTGTAAGCTTCCCACTACACTTTACACTACACACATTCTGACTATACAAGAGAACAATTTGAACATTTTAAATGTAAAAATAATTGGCAAGAGAGCGAGCATAAACACAACGAAGCTGACTTGAAAGTAGGTAAGTCAACATGTTTGAAATGATGACGTTTAAAATCCTTTAAAACCTTTGTAGTCTCATTAAGTCACTTGTAAGCAACCATCTTTTACAAAGCAAGTACGAGCTTTTTCGATTTGAGAGGGATATTTACCCACGTACAAACTGTGAAAGTTTACTTGGCTTGTACAAACCGCAGACCTTGTTTCAGGCAACTAACCTAAAATCCTATTTAAAAAAAACCTCACTGACCTCAAGACCTGAAACTGAAAGTTCTGCAATGCAAGCTCACATCCCTCTTTTAGTACTCTTCTTCACCACTGTTTACACAATTTTTGAAAATAGTTTCCACCATTCTAAGAAAAGTTTTCCAGCATACCAACCTTTCAGTGTATCATCATCTCTATCATCTTGAGAAACAACAGTTTTGCTGAGTGTTGCCAAAAAAAAGTTGGTCAGACTCTGTCGCTCTGAGTGTGTTTCAAAGGTTACGAACTGCAGGCAGCTCGCAGTAAAGACCAGAGTGGAAAGGGGGATTTCCCCTCGTGCTCTGTGCTCTGTATCTCTTACCTGCAGAGCCAGAGGAAATCATTTTTCAATCTTACATCCAGCGGACTTCCTCCCTAATGCACTCTCCTCTTCTCCTGTGTGTTTATGTCTGTCTCATTCTCTCTCCCTCTCCGACTATCACTTTTCCCACTTATCCAGTCCTCTTCGCTTCTTTTTCCAGAATTTTCTGTTTTCCTGTCTCGTACCATCGTACCATTGCGCGTTTCTTTCTCCTCACCTGGTAAACTTTGAGGCAGATCTCGTTTTATTGCTGTGGCCCCGGGGGACCCATTCGAGACCTGTTGCTCACACACAATAAACACACAGACTACTCAGCTGCAGCCGTGAAACTCTCACTCACTTTCACACACCGGCAGGCGGTCCAGCTGTGGCTGCTGTAAGTCAGCACTGGTGTGAGGTGAAAGAGGACAAGACGCTGAGGGCCTTTAAAGCACCGCTGGACCGTTCCATCCTGCTGTTAATGGGGTGCCAGAAACTTTTGCCCCCCCACAAGTCACGCCTCGCCGGTCACCAAAACCACCTCTCTCTGGCTACTCTCGACTCTACATGTTTCTTGACCTTAACAGGGTGGGATCCAATGCTCCCTTCCAGCAGCAGGGAGGATATTTGCCACCTGGGATCTCCCTGAGGCAGCTGGCGGGGCCGGGGCCGGCTGGAGGCGGTCGTTCCTGTTTGTCCAGCAGACAGGGGTATGAGCACGCCTGCACCTCCTCAGCTGACGGGCCTTTTATTCTCTGCGACAGGTTCCCCACCCCACCTCCTCTCAGTAGGCTTGGAACGGAGAGGCCACGACCCCCAGGCCTGAAATTTAAACTCCTCGTAAAAAGAGTTAAGAGTGGGGAGAGAAAACACCCATTCAGACACTGTTTTTTTTTTTCCTGTTTACTTAATGTGGGGTCAGCTGAGATGGGGGAAAACAACACTCCCATCTCCACAGTGTGTCCCACATTCTGTCAGTTTCCCTTTTGTTGGATGTGACACACCCACAGTGCTGTCATGTATCCTGTCAGCCTCTTTACTTTGAGTGCGCCATTATTGTTTCCAGCATCATTCTTTTAAAGTATGAATGATGCAAAACATTTCTGGCATGACCTTGAATTGATCAAAGATGGCAGGGCCTTGTTTTTCTAATTGTCCGCCACGCTGTGATGAAAACAGAATGCACAAACAAGAGCAGAGAAACATCTGTAAGTTAGAAGCTGGAGCCAATGAACGGTTACTCACTGAGGAACCCTACAGATGATCATATGTTCACCTCTGGGGTCCAAACTTGATATCATAACAAATATTAGATGGACTGCTGTGAAATTATATAGACGTTCCTTGTCCCCAGGTGATGAATCCTTGGGTTCACATGTGTGGTTTTGAGGGAAATGTCTTGATGGCTCTTGGAAGGATAGTAATGAAATTTGACTCACTTGTTCATATCTTCCTCTGGATGAAACCTTATAGGTTTGGTGATGCTCTAAATTTTCATCAAGTGCCACCATTAGGTCACATCTTTACTGGTTTAATACTGTGGTTTGACTAAATAATGACATTCTCGTCAGCCATGGTTGAACTTTTTGTTTTTGAATGTTAGCATACTAATACACGAAACTAGGTGTTTAAATAGTGAGCATTATATTTGCTTAAAATCAAACCCACATTACTTTCCAAATTAGATCACACTGATGATAAATAGATTTAAAAAATGTGCTGATCAATTTTCCCATAATTTAACTTGGCATTTCAGCTGTATTTCCTTAAGACTGAGGCCAGCAGGTTGAGTTGCAACATTGAGAGGGATTTATGTGACGTGGGGTTTGGGGATCCCTCTCCCAGGAAATTCATTGTGTCAAACACTGTTTTATTTTTTAATTCCATTGAATTTTCATGCACCAATATGTGCATTTCCTGTATCAGTTAATGTTGGAAACAATTTAAAAGAAAAAAATCAGGCAGAAGGCAACAAAACCAATAATCAAATAAGTATAAATATGTTATGTAGTTCAAAATACAATGTAATATGCATGCATGCATGCATTTTGTATTCAATAGTCATTCTCCAGTAACTTAAAGTCAACTTTTAACATCTATCATTTAACACTTGTGTATTAATTTTTACGTCTCATGGAAATTTCAGTTTATGAAATTCAAAATTTCCAGCTGTCAAATCACATTCTGCCATTATTCGAAATGTCTTTAGCATTAGCTACGTTTAACTAGCACTTAATTAAATTGTCTGCTGCTAGCTTGGCTAGCTTGGCTAGCTATATATGGGCAGTAAAAATTAGCTTAACACTTGTAACATTAACAGCACAACTAAACACACTGAAAGAAAAAATATCATCTAGTGGCTCATTAGCTGCCATGAAAACTGGCAGTTTACTTGGTTTTGAGTCCTTCCACTTCTGGCTCCCCCATGATAATCAACTGCTCCCCCATGATAATCAACTGTCGTCTGTGCAGAGCTGCTTCTCCTGTCTGTTTTATGGCAGATTGTAACCATTACTTTTGAGGTCACACAGTAACTGCATACTTTACCAGAGGCATTGTTGTGTCTATAAATTGCATTCCAGCAGTTCTTCAAAATAAGTCCTATAAAATTCTCATGTTTCATGGGGGGTGGGGGGTGGGCTTGAGGAATGTAAATGCTCTGAATATTAAGGGAGCCATGTCCTCTTTGGTCTTTGCATTCCCCAACATTTATGCCTATAAAGGCTTGTGTGACATACTGAAGCTTTACCACTGCACAAAGTCTAAGCTCTCTTGTTGTGTTTTCTGCTCTCTCTCTCCATCTATCCAAATAATAAGGCTCTAATCAAGCCGCGTGCCGACACTTTGCTTTATGATTTGTTTGTATGAACAGTGATACAACAAATCTGCTGACTGCCTGCAGGAATGTGGCTTTGAAATGCTCCGTCGAAGTGTAAATTACTCTAGATTTATCTGCACTGCGTTCCCTTGTTTAAGCTAATGTGGAAACACGTTACAGAGTTCACAGTCTTGCTTTCCCAGCAACGCTCTGACTTTGTCCCACAGATTTGACTTCGTTTTACAGATTTGGCCTGAAGGCTGTGGACGGTGTGCTGGATGAGGGGAGTTCCCACTTGAAAAGTGAAAACAAACTTTTAAAGCTGGAACATGCCCAAGTCAGAAAGGTACTTTTGGACAGAGAGTACAAACGAGATAGGAGGGGAGAAGCGAGGGCTGTGGCCTTTGGCTTCACAAGAAACCAGAGAAACTGTGAAGGAAATTTGAAAATATCCTTTAACTTGTCCGTCACATCTGGAGCAGTCACTTTCCCTTCTGATTCTCCCTTTAGCATCACCACCCAAAATCCAAACCATTCAATCTTTTCTCCCATCCGGTCCTGAACTTGGACAGACTCAGCACCTCCTGAGGCCCGAACCAGCACCCTGTATCCATGGAAACAGCTGTGCACATCCCTGAGAGCCCCAGCACCTTCTGCACACAAACGAATGATAAAAATCTAAAAACCACATATTTTCTCGTTAAAGCATGCTCTCCTCATAAATTCAGTTTTATATTCTTACAAGGAAATGAAAAATTCCACAACAGCCATTGTTTTCCTGCAGCTTGCCAGGGACTGCACTCGTGTGTGTGTGTGTGTGTGTGTGTGTGTGTGTGTTTGTGTGTGCTGAGGATAAATGTGTGTTGTCCCTGCACAGGATTTAACTGTCAGCGCACAAACAGTGTCATGCTGCAAATCCGCCTCACAACGCCAAACAAGTTCATTGCCGTTGCTCACGGTGATGGATGATGTACACACACTTCTGAAACATACACACACTTCTCAGATGTGTGGTCCGGCTTGCAGCGTGGTGCCCTCTGCTGAAACTCTGCCACCAGCCTGCTGTTTGTAGTAAACACAGTGTTCATTTTATTGAGAACATTTTTCACTCAGCAGGTCATGTCTAATCTTTTTAAGAGCATGATTGGCATTAATTGGCCGGCAAATCAGTTTGATGTTGTGTGGTGTTTGTTTAAGCAGTAAAATTTTATAAAGCTTATTATGCAATGTTTTATTTATCATGGATCTCAACAAGTTATAAATATTGTTTTTTTTACATGATTCCAGTCAGCGTCCCTTCCCCTCTGTTGTTCCGAAGCTCATCTTTATTATCTGACTGTACATTCCTGCATGTCATGCTCCTCAGCTGTGTGCATTGTTGCCTTGTTGGTCTCTGCTATTAATAGTGGTGTGGCAGAGACCGGGGAGCCTCCCTCTATTTGTCTCTGCCTCTGCGTGGAGAGTGGGCCCGGAGAAGAAAGTGAAGGAGCTGTTTACTCAGCCTTTGTGCTCCTCGGTGTTTGCCCTGTAGGGAGTGTCTCCGCTAGGAGGGTTTTTCACCAGAGGGTGGGTGGAGTGGGGTGGCAGAAATCGTGAACTCTTAGGTTGGAGAGGGTCCAGGAGCTGCGCTGGAGGCAGGTGCATGGTTGGTGGTGCAGTGAGCAGGGGGTCTGGGATTTGTCAAAGGAGTCCCGGCTTCCTCATTCATGCTCGCTGCGCCCATCCCTCAGGCCTGACAGCAGGTGACACAGTGAGGTGAAGAGGCCAGGGCAGGACTGACAGGGCAAACATATGAGGCAGGGTGGCAAACATACACAAGTGTGTGCGTGTTTACAGTATGAAGGCTTACAGGTGCCTGCAATCAATCATGAATGTGCACATGGATTTCTTGGCAGGCCTACTGGGCACCAACCCAGGGTCACATGTCAGGGCCCCCCTGCCATGCATCCCTTAAAGTCAATCAAACAACTGTAAAGACAAACTGACTACAAAGAGACAGGGAACAACTACAAGGAGATGTGGATGACTGTAAAAAGACACAAAATTACCACAAAGAGAGACCAAACGTTCACAGAAATACAAAAAAATGACAGTAAAAGAGACAAAATGAGAACAAATAGACTCTGTTGCATCTTTTGTAGTCACTTTGT
>JAUZTA010000005.1:7499635-7510060 GCA_034780835.1 Ctenochaetus striatus | reverse complement strand
ACACACACACACAAACACACACAGAGCTGCATTCATTCCCCTCCTCTCCAGTTCCTCGGAGGGGATCAGGGGCAGATCAAGTCCTTTAAGCTTCAGGTGTTTTGACGTGCAGAAAATCAAGCACATTTCTTTTTACTTTCAGATGAATTTGTGTCGATTGTTTAAGCTTCTTGAATTAGAGCCAGTCGATGCTTCTGCTTCAGACTCTGAACTCTGGATTTTTATCCTTAGTGAACTCACAGTTTCAGGTTGCAGTACGCTTTGTCCTGTATGATGCTATTTGTCATGATTTGTCCATTCGAAGATGTTAAAAAACTACATGATGCGTCACTGAACTTTCATACTTAGTCTCTGACTCAATGGGCCACTGACTCATTCAGTCATGTACATACAATGTTACTCAGACAAGAGGTTTAGTAAGAGGACGGGAGGCCTCTAATGATCAGAGCTTGCTTTAGTTTTTGATCTTTTTTCTCATCTCTTCTTCATATCTCAAAGCTGTACTTCATGAATCAGTGTGTGTGTGTGTGTGTGTGTGTGGGTGAGCTTTGGTATCACCTGAGACATGTCACACATCCCCAACAGGCGTCCCTTCACTAAATGTCTGTAAAATGTGTGAAAACATGTCGTGAAACAACCTTGTTTTTCTTCACTCATGTCGTCTGAGATCGCCAGTTTGTTCTCAGGCTGAACATGAGAGTATCGCTTTCTGCTTCAGGCATCTCACACTCAGCCGTCACGCTGCCACAGCTTTCACTTCCTCCAGTCAAAGGTCATGGGGTCAGCGGCCTTGCCGAGGGTCAGGTACGGCGGGCCGGCGCGCTCTCTTTACCAGCAATCTCCTGATGTGTGGTCTGGTTTGTTTTAACTGGCATGTGGCTTTACGAGAGCTAGCGTGCCGTTTGTTGGTGTATGGATTTAACTCTTTCTTGTTCTAATGCTGTTCTGAGTTTCGAGTCAGATTCACAGAGAGGCAGTGAAACACCACAACTGTTACAACAAAATAAGTTATCATTACTATCACTCCTTTACAAAGAAATATCCTTTATCATTGATAAATATGTTTGGTGCCATTGTGGCTGTAAAAAGGCTGTTTCTTTGTTTCTCTTTCTTGCCCTGCAGTCTTCATTATTCACTAAGCTTCAGCTACAGGGCCTGATGCTTCATATATTACTTTCATGTTTTTCATTTAAAACTCTGAGATGTATCAAGGATAAAAACCCTCATTTTTAGAAAAGATTGCATCTTTCTCATCAAAATACCAAGTAAAACAAAAAAACAGAAAGGAGAAATGAATTCTATAAGCTTACTTTTGTAAATGTTAAATAAAAACAAAGAAATGTGTTTCGAATCAAATAGTGTTGTCTTTTTCTGCTAAGCTTTATGTAGCTGGTTTTACTAAAAAGCTTTAAGTTTTAGTTGCTTTGAGTGCTGCTGCTAATTTTAATAGTTACAAATTTCTTAAGATAAACTTGGCAAGACTTGGTGTTAAAATGACACGAAGGCTAAATTTGTCTCAGTGTATAACTAACTTTAGAATGACTATAAACTTAACAACCAAATGAAAATACAGCATCATTTTAGCTAGATTCAGAAACAAAAACTTCACTCACTGAGCTTAAAATAACCTACTCAACATTCACTCTTAATATTTCTCTTAAATCTCAACATTGCTTAGCAGGCTCAGCCAATGTTTAAACAACAAAAAGTTTAATATTCCTCCAAAGTCTAAGATTTTTCACGTGTTCAATACAACATTGATGAGCTTAAACTTCTGTAGCTAGAAAAACATTAATTAATAGCAAATTACAGTTTTATTTCTAAGTTAGCCTTTCTAAATGACAGGAAGAGCATCCACAGCTAGCTAGCTGTAGCTAGTATGAGAATACTTGAAACTTCCTCCATGTTTTGAAAATATCAACTGCTTTATTTAAAATTTCCAGACTAAAAATGCTTTGTGCAAGCACTACTATTTACTTACCAAGTCTAAAAGTACATTACTTGCTGTAATTGATCTTCCTTTGGTTTTTTTTTATCATGTTTTTAAAAAGTAAGCTAGCCCACCATTTAGGCTATATGTTCAGTAAACTGTGGGACTTGTTAAACCTGTTGGTAGGTATAATTTAACCATGATATGATATTTTTAGACCACTAAATAATGTGTTGTAAGTAGTTAAATTATTAAAAACACCTGCATCTATAATATTTAGAGTTACCAGGTTGCGTTTTGTATTTTTCTTCTGCTGATTCTTTTAAAACACATTCCCATCAGTGCTGTTTCTGCATAGTTTAATTCTTTGTGTTGTAAATTTTTTTGGAGCGGTTTGCATTGTTGACAGACCTGAGTCTCATAATGTAATTTTGATTGGTTTGTAAAAATGACTCATTAAAGAACAAAGGGCTAGCCAAAATTTGAAAGCTCAAAGTGACCTTAATGCAAAAATAAAATATATGCATTGCCCAGAGGCATAAAATTATAAGGCACATATAAAAGCGTTGTAAAACGCAATGACGGGCCACGAACAACATATTCTGATGTTTTGCTCCTCATAGCAGCACTAAATGCAGTAAAACATTTAGCTGTTTAAGTAGAGTTCAATCTTTCCAGGTTGGTATGAATCTGTCATTAATAGACGGATGTGTGTGGGAAGCCTCGTCTTCAGCTGTGTCTCAGCCGCACTGTGTAACGAAACTCCAGTGGTTTTGTCCCAGGACTAATGGGGAGAGGGCAACGAAAGAGATTGATTATGCAACCTGGAGTGCCACAGGGCAACTTCAATCTGGAAGTGCTTAAAGTACGCAACGAACCACAGTGATTCCTTCAGGGCAAATTGAAGGAGGCATGATCTGACAAAAAGGAATTTCAATTTGTTAGATGTATTTCTTCAGACAAATGCTTCCCATGCTACCTCTGTTTTCTGGGCGTTTTGCTTTTTGCAGAGATGGACAATCTGGTTCAAGTACACTGGGGGAATTTTTTCTGTCTCTGATCTTGAATTGTTTTGTTGTTGTTGTTGTCGAGCTCTTTGACTTCTTCAAGTTCAAACAGCTTAAATTATTTAGAACAAAGCAGCACTTAATACTTTTGGAGCCGCTGATGAAACATAAAGCAAACTCCTGTCCTTATCGTAAAATCTCCCTCCTTGAAACAACTTTTTTTTCTCAAAATACAGAAGAATGTTAACTAGCCCGGCGCAGCATTTGGGTCTGTGAGAGCGTTTTTGATACAATAAGCTGTATTCTCCTGAAATTAGCAGGTCAGATTCATTAATCATAGCGTCTGAGGGCTGCTTTGAACTATCAGGCCAGGTCATTAAACCCAGTCTGTCTGGGGCATGAGCGGGCGACACGGAAACACTTTGGAGAGCACTGGTTCACCCACACGACACACTAATAATGACCAATGTGTGTGTGTGCATGTGTGTGCGTGTGTCACAGATGGCCACTTTTCTGAGTGCTACTCTCGGCCTCAGTGTGGGCTTAATTTGGAGAAATAACAACATGAGATGGGAGCAAGGAAAGGTCGCCAGGGTGGGAGAGGGGATTTCAGTGGGTGAGCTCGTGGATGTGGTTTTGTATGAAAGCTGAAGTATTCTGCGTGTGTGTGTACATAGCTGGTTTGTAGTGGGAATATCAGTTTTATAAAGTGTGTTTGAGAAAAAAATAGGCAGGAGAGAAATAAAGACATAAACTGAGAGTTGCTTTGGGTTCAATGTGTGTGTGTGCTTTCTATTACTCTTCATCTGTCTCCATTCTTTCCCCCTGTCCTCTCTGCGGCCTTTTAAGCGCTGCCGTCCTCACAAACACCGGAAAGTGAAATCCTACCCTCTGATCATCGCTCCAACACAGCTAAAATGTGTTCCCATTTAAGGTGAGGCTCAACCAACCGCTCTCTGTGTGGCTTCCTTTTAAAACCAACTTAATCAGGCAGGAATTTGGGTTATTAGGGTCAGGGACACTGGGGAAACAGCCTTAGTGAGCAACAAAGTGAAGAAGAGCGAGGCACCGAGGACGCAGATGTGTCGCATCAGGAGGATGCCTCACCTCAGCGTTCATGGGAAATGGTTCCAGTGCAGCAGATGATGGTGTCTTGTCTAATTTACCTGATTGGGTCACAAGACGCATAAGTCTCATGCATTGTGGGCTCCTATGTGGCTAATTAGTGCTAACTGCATGTTAGCTAAACTTTCCAGTGACCCCGCACACTTAATCTTGTAAAGGCAGTTGTACATTGTGGAAGTGGAAAGTCCAGCAGCTGGTTCATAACATTGTGTCCTCACTGCACTTGAAACCTCTTTCTCTCCTTGCTGTTGAATTTCAAAAGCTGTACTTTTTTATTTGTTAAAGGATATTTGTGGTTTAATATAGTTTTGGCCATCACTCCTGCAGCTAACATTAACACTGTGTTCAGCAGTTTAATTGCCAAGTCATAGAAACACGTTGACATTGCTTTAAGGAAGTCCAAGAGAGCAACAAACATAACCGGTCAGACAATAATTTCTAAAATTTGCACTCAGTGATTTTTTTAAGGGGTTTTAATTACTGAGCGTGGCACCTTTCACATTAAACAAAGTAATTTTATCCAGTGTTAATATTAACATATTTATCGGAGCAGCTTTAAATCAATTCCCAAACTTGCAACATTTATTAGCAGGAAAAATGAAAGTAGTAGAAGGATCACACAAACTACCTGTTAAACATCTGATGTTGTTTACAATAACAATAACAGATTTTTAAAGAAAATTTCAAAAACAGTTTTGATTTCACCTTCATATTAGGGAGTATCTGGTTTAAGTGCTGGTTTGCTAAAATCTGTCTGTGTTTCTTGTCCTGTGCAACCAGTGTTAAGTGATTTCACTACTCTCTAAGATATGTGCAGTAGCACTCTATCATAACCACTAGAAAAAATACACAAAATTTTAGAAGAAAGACCCAAGTTGCATAAACACAAGTGCCTCAAATACAGCTTTTTTCAATGTTTTTTCCCTCTCACAAATCAATACATGATGGCAGATAATCCGATCATCACATGTTAGTCGTTGTATAAGGGTTTATTCTAGAACTGATGTCACGAAACCGGGTTATGATATTTGCATAAGTATCACATGGTTACCACCTGATAAATATCACGTGACAGAAGTATCACATGATTTATTTCAGGTTGTTTAGTGACTCTAAACTAGTTAAGTGTACAAGTGTGTGTCTGAGGAGTGATTATTGTTGAGTTTGGCTTACCTCTAATGAAACTCTATTGACAGATTGATGGGAAAATCATGTGATGAGCAGGAAAACCGAAGTCCCAGCGGGAACTGACAGAATGGCTGCCATAAGCATACCAACAGCTTTTTTGGTGTATAATTTATCAGACAAGTAGTAATTAGTCTGGCATGTAGCAAAACAAAACACAGACGTAAGAGTTGGTGTTTGACTGGCAGATTTAAAACCACCTAGCTGGAAAAAAGGGAGTGTCTATGACACCTGAGCAGGTCATTTCAGGATTGAGGCAGCTCTGATTGTCTGCTCATCGGAAGGTCGGTAGTTTGATCCCTGCCTTCTCCAGCCTTCATGTGGAAATATCCTTGGGCAACATATTTCACACCAAATAGCTCCTCTTTACCTTTCATCGGTGAGTGTATGTCTATTTCTGATGTTGTTTCTTTCATCCAAGTCCTCAGGGTAAATCCATTCTGTTACAATTTACACTTTTTTGCAAGAGACTGTGGACATTTTCTTATCTTCACCTCCCTATTTAGTTTTCAAATACCTGTATGCCCATCAGATAGTTCCCTCTCAGCTCTCTTGGGTTCAACTCTAGGAAGACTGAAGCTTTACACTGAGAGTATGTTGTCTTTATTAGAGCCAGGCGGCTGTGATGGCTGTGATGGCTGAGATGACGACAGCAACTTTGTCTTCCTCAGTCTGTCGTAACAATGCCATCTGGGCTGCAGCCTGAGGTTAATGTGCTGGTCACAGATGACACTTTTACACCACATGGAAACATGCATTTTATTGAGTTTGTTGTGACCCACTGATCCCGGTGCTTTGATGACATTCAGTAACTCTCCATCGTACCTCTGGCAATGTGAACCTGCGCATGTGTGAGGGTGTTAATCCACAACTGTTACACTTCAAACGCATTGTTTTCCACTGAAAGTATTTCATTTCCCTCAGTGAAGAACCATTAGACACAATCCTCTGGAGCTGCTCCTTTCTTTGCTGTAGAGAGAAGGCTGCAGGGTCAGGGAAGTAAATCGCTAATCACTCAGTTTATCATTAGGCACCCAGAAAGTTTTACCTCTATTAGGTACTTCCAATGAGGTCCAGGTTGCACTGTTTAACCCTACAGGCAAAGCTTGAAAGGGGCACTGTTCTCCTTAATCTGTAGGCAGTTAACTCTGCACCAGCTGACAATTAGATAGATAATCACCGTAATACTGAAGATCTTCAAGCTGATTTAAGTATTTACCTATCAATTTTTTGTTGGCTACTATAGTGCAGAAAGCTAGACATATTGTATTAATATAAAGTGATCACATTAGCCAGCAGTTACCTCTTAACCAACTCATATGTTGCAACATTTGCGCGTACTTGGAATTGTGTTTCTGTTGTTTTGATGAATGGAGGTCTAAAATTCACCCCCTATTAGCTTTGTTTTAGTCTTGATCATCTCACAAGAATAATATCTACCTTTTTAGTGGCTAAATGATCCTTGTTAACCAGTTTGTTGCTAACTCTGTCTGCCCACTAAAAACAGCTGCCTGTTGTGTTCAAACACAGGTTTATGAGAGTGGTAAGAGTAAGTGGCCATAAAAACCAAAAAAATGAGCTTAAAGATGATAAAATGCTCTGTGAAGCTGAGTAAAACTGCAGAGTCGGGTCGTAATTTGCTATGTGCTTGTTATTACAAGTGACTTCTTGCACATTACACATGGCTATTTGAGGCACTGTTTATAAAAACTATTTCCAGGAGCGGCTTTAAAATTTAAATTGTTTGAATTTGGTGATGCAAATTACTCACAACTCTGGTACATTTCTGGCTTCTACATGAAAAATACAATATGACTCTCTGGTTAATCATTTAATAGTGCGAAATGTTGAAAAAATAGTGAAAAAAAACTAATATTTTCCTAACAGACCAATATTTAATGATCAATTTTCATAAATGTGAGGATTAGCTGCTCTTCGGTACAATATTGTACTATACTGAACTATCTTCTCATTATAAAAAACTGTCAGCTGAACATTTACATACCTCTGGTTGACTCATGAATTAAATGATATATTGATTATATACATTCTTGTATGTTCTATGCCATATTACTAGCCCATTAGTCCCAAAACAAGACTGTGTCAAGAGTCATGCTAGCAGCTGAGGGAGGTTGTGGCTTTTGTAGGAACACAAGTGCTTTGAGCAAAGTGCCAATATAAGCATGCTAACATGCTTGCAATTGCAAAACCAAATGTGTGTCCTAAAACGATGTAGTTATTACCATGTACAGGGTCTCAGTTTGGCATGTTAGCTTGCTAACATTTCCCAATTAGCACTAAATATACAGTACATCTGAAGCTAATGTGAATGTTGATAGTTGTGCAGGTGGTTAATTGTGCACCAACATGTTTGACACACTGCAAAGTTTATCTGATGGTGATGAATAGAAAGTTGTGGGGTTATTAGAGTAAGAAGAATTCATCCTCTGAAGGAGGATTTATGGTAAATAATTGCTGAGATATTTGAGTCCAAAGACCAAACTGGCTAACCTTGCCGTTCTTACAGCATGGCTTTAAGTGGGTAAGCTAGCCTGGTGGTTCTGGGTAGTGAAACCCAGCTCAGCCTGGACCATGTTATCCATAGTCAGTCACTCTGCTCCTGACAGATTTAGTCCTCTCCGTGCACCAGAGTTTTCCTTCCTGCATGTTCATCTCTCATGCTTTACTTTCTCTTACTGGCCTAAAAGAATCTCAGACACCTACAGACTCCGATGTTGTCGGGTCGGTTAATAAACCTCCTGGAGAAGGGTGAGGTCATACAGATTCACTCCTCTCTTCACCAAACTCCTCCAGGCTCTACAGTGTCCACACCTCTGATTACCTCTGCCTCCTGTGTGTGTGTGTGTGTGTGTGTGTGTGTGTGTGTGTGTGTGTGTGCTTAAACTGTGAGAGTAATTGACAAAGATGGGGCGCATCTTGTGTGTGGCAGAGAAAGGATTATGAAAAAATATCAGCAGACCAAAAAACATGTGTGTGCCAGTGTATGTGAGCACATATGTTTGTGTGTGTCTGTGTGAGTGTGTACGTTGAGGGGTACTTCGGTGCGTGTGGGGGGGCCTACCTATCTGAAGCGAGGCATGGGAGCTGCTATCTGTTTCTCATTTTGCAGGCGCTCTGCGGTTTTCCAGCAGTGACAGGCCTCGGAGTGGAAACTGGCACTAACGAGCAATTACATCCTGCCTGCCTGCCAGGGATTATGGGATTACGCACTGACCGGGCTCCGGTCTGCGCTCCCTTTCTGCACTCTCATTTTGTCATTCCCTCACTTCCCAGTGTTACCTTATCTCTGCTTTTAGACTTCTTCCATTCAGTGGTTCAATTATCTTTTTCTCATTTGTCTTTCCCCTGGACAGTAACCCATTCTCTATTTTTAATTCTTCTGACTCTTATCATGTGATTTCTTTTATTATCTCATTCCCTCTGTCGCTCCTCCTCCAGCTTTTTCTCCTCTGACTCTGCGGCTGCCTCGTATAGCTGAGGCTGTTTTTAACTGCTGAAGAGTGAAATTGTTTCGGCAGGAAGAATTAGAAGTGACATTTAATGTATATGAAGCTTTCAAAGAGGTGCAATGAATATGAGAAATAGGAGGAGGAGATGAGAGTGAAGAGACAGTGGAGGAAAACATGACTACCTGACACCACATCAAAGTCTTAAAACTTTATTTTCATAACTTAGAGTCACAAAATTGTGCCAAGGGAGGCCTCTTGTACAACTCTTATCAACCAAACGCTAAAAGCTAAAAGATTAAAGCAAAGACATAAAACGAGTTTTTACACTGTTCTGCATGCATATATGCAGAGCTTTGGGGCACATGTAAGCACTGCACGAATCATCGTGTTTCGTTTTGTGGGACCTCCGTAGATTTCTTTCGGTGTCTGGTAGTGATCACACGGCTCTCCTGGTGTTCTGCCTCTCTCTCCTGCATCTCCTCTTACACTGCAGGTGTCTTTTATTGAGCCAGCCGTGATTTACTGTACTCTTGTTTTTCTCCTTGCTCCTGCAATCAGGCACCGGAGTAGTGACAGGTTAAAGCTGGAGGTCAGAACATTTCACGTATGCACACATGCAATAGAGAGCCGAGTGTGTCTCTAATAGGAGGTTATTATCAGAGAAGTTTGGCTTTTAGAGCGGGGTAAAACACCGGAGAGCTTGGAGCTATCTTGTTTTTTTTTACAAGGTGAGAGGTTTACGGGGGCAGGTCTGAGGATGTAATAGTATACAGTGGGCACCAAGATCACTAATCAAAAACACATTTATAACGTTGCCCGACCTCTTTTCTTATGTGTCCTGAGTAAAAATAGCAGCATTAATAAAAACTGGAATAAAATCTTTGAGCGTCATATATATGGAATTATTGCTTTATTTTTACAGGCTTACGAAGGCGGAGAGAAGTCGCAGTGAAGTCGAGAGTAAAGGGTTAGAAAAGTCTCAGCCGAATGGGTAACAGATAGGCCTGTTTAAGTTGTAAATCCCTAATTTTATGCTTTAAAGGCTCATTCCTGAAGGTCCTCTCAAGATCGCTTTTTGCTAGATTCATATTTTGTTTAACATGGTTTTTCCATATAAAAAGTTAATTAAAAAAACTCTGAAAAGGGACTGGAAGCATTCTGGCTCCATCAATCACAGGCCTTGTCTACCACTGTGGCTTGTGCTCCGTTAAACAGAGAAAGAGCAGCGTTAGCTAACAGTTAGCATCTGAGGAAATATTAAGAGATTCATGTCTGAGGCTTAAACATGTACGGGACTCAGATGAGGAGTTCGTTGTGCACGAAAATCAACAACTAGCAGTTGTGTCAAAAATGCAACGTGTGGTTAGCAAACTTTTTTTTCTGGTAATTGTTAGGCTGCTAGCTTGTAACAGTCAGTGGCTAACTGCATAAGCAAGCTCTCACTCTCCGTACTTACACGCCTGCTGCGCTGGAGGTTTCGAGCTTCTTTGCCTGTGACTGGCTTTTAAGTTTGTGAGGCACCAAATCTTGCTTGTCCTGGATATGTTCAAGTCTCTGATTTTAGGAAAGTGCCCAGACATCTTTCACTTTAGTGGAGGAATGTAAAAACATCTCTCTGGTAACAAACTTTGAACAGTTTTAAGTCAATATAGTGCAGGTCTGACATCTTAGTTGACGTGAACATGAGAAGACATTTTTGAACTGAGTC
>JAUZTA010000005.1:7483555-7494487 GCA_034780835.1 Ctenochaetus striatus | reverse complement strand
TGTTACCATCATTTTTTAGAGATTTTTGAGTACAAAGCACCATTTAAAATCTACTTAAAGCTGCGATAATCAATATTTCCACATTTGCAGCGAGTCAGTGGGCAGTCTGTGTGTAACACCAGATGGCAGTAATTACCCTCAGCCATGTATAGCCTGTTAGGGTGTTTTGGCCAATTCTTTTTGGTTGTCCATCACCAAACGACAGACCAAACTAACTGATGAACAAAGTCACAGAGGAGCTACAGAGCCGGATATGTCCCTGAAAGAGACCAAAAATAGAGATAGAAGTGGAGTTAATATTGGACTTACATTTAACAGGTGAACAGAAACATGACTCAGAATAAATGCTGGTGTAAGACAGGAGAACTGATGTAGCTCTTTATCTGCTAGACATGTAAATAGGTAACTGCTTGCTATTGTAGCAGTTTTAGCATGTTAATTTTTATAAACTGATTAAACATCATTGTCATGTTCAGCTTGTTGCCCTGAACAGTAGTGACCAAAGTTAGGGACCAAAGTAAGCCAACAATCCTTCAAATTTCTCTCTGAAATATAACATGTGGCTTCTGTCCCTTGTAGGTCCTGCTGTGGGTGTTCATCTCTCTGCTGCCTCTAGTGGATGGAGCTCATATGACAGCTGGTGCTGCTGGTGTTAGATCTGACTCGGGCAATGCTGTGAATCTGCTGGGAGGCCAGGAGGAGCGAGAGCTTCCTGTGACGCTGCCAGAGGTGGTGGAGGATGAGGAGCAGGAAGACGACAGTGACCCTTACTCTACTTGGCCTGCTTTATACGGTACTGAAGTGCAATTTACAGCATATCTGATTCACCAGACAGTATTATTAGCATAAAGAGGGTGTAAGCCTGGTGATCTGCTTTGTATCTCAAGTGCAACAAGTCAGTTTAGGTTAAAAGATATAAGAAAAATCATGGATTTTGCAGGAGAATTAAAATGTAATTGCTCATAATTTTCTTAAAACTAAAAAAACTTAAAACTCTTCACTTTTATCTCCATTTCAGACCCCTTTTTAATAGATGAGGTGGATGACCATCCCAGTCATCGCTGGGCAGGTCGCTCTCCACGGTCCTCTGACCCCTCAGAACCTCAACCCAAGGGATCACCGAAGAAAAAGAAGAAGAGGAAGAAGAAAGAAAGGGAGGAAGAGGAAGAAGCAGGAAAAGGGGACAGAAAGGGTAAAGGTAAAAGCAGGCAGCAGAAGCAGAGCAGCAGGGACTGCCGTGTGGAGAAGAGAGAGATGAGGGTTCGGGACCTGGGTCTTGGGTTTGACTCAGATGAGATCGTCCTCTTTAAGTTTTGCGTGGGCTCCTGCCAGTCCTCCAGAACAAACTACGACCTGGCACTTAGGGCGCTGCTGGAGAACGGCTCGCTGCCCCGGCGCACTGCTCGCAAGGTCAGCAGCCACCCCTGCTGCCGGCCCGACCGGTACGAGCCGGTTTCCTTCATGGACGCCCAGACCACATGGAGGACGATCCAGTCGTTATCAGCCGCCAGCTGCATGTGTATGGGCTGAAGTAATGAACGAGGGAGAAGGTGACGAGACAGGCTGTCACCCATCCTGAACAGAGAGGAGTCAAAAGGCCCAGCATGGGAAAGGCCTTAGCTCAAGGAAAAAAGCCAGAGGAGGGCGCTGTAACACTCACACAGCAGAGGTAAAATGATGGAGGCCACCTGTTGGCTTCCTGTGGTGTATTTCCTATTTCAGAGGAAGAGGCCTGGGTGCAGCTGGACGATTGAGGTCAAAATTAGAGTCTGGAAGGGGAAGTCATCAGGGATTCCCAGTCTGGATTTATGGTTGCATCTTCAATGGCGGAATTGTTTTCAGCTGAATAAATGGTAACTAATGCAGGATACCGAAGGCCAGTTACACATAAAGAGACTCCACATATGAACAGGACTGTTTTGATTTAAAAGGGCAGAGATCCGAAGGCCAGAGCTCAAGAGATACTGTATAGAGAAAAGACACAATTAAAGGACTGTTTATATTCAAGTTCACATAAGAGAAAAGACTGCTGTGACGTTCAATATTACTCTAAGTGAAGCAGCTCCTCCCTAAAGCAATATATATATAGAAATTATTATTTTCACATAAAAACAGGCATTACATTGTATTGTTTCTATGTTCAGGTGAACTCAGCCAAATGGATGCCATGCATCTTCATGTATTACTGTATCAAAGTAAAAAAAATATTTATTTCTGATAAATTATTTATTTATTATAGCTTGATATGAGAGCTGTTTTTATTGACTCTTTATTTTAGATAAATATCTATTTATTTCTAACGGATGTCATGTTACTTCTGCTTGCATACAGTACGTACATTTTTTATGTTTCATTGTAAAGGTGCTGATGTTCACATTTATCCAAAGCCTCATAAGCCTGAGCTGGACAGCTGATTCTGGGCAGAGTTACATTGAACGCAGTAAAAATCTCTGAAATTAGTGAATTTATTCAATAAAACAAAGTAGCATTAAAAGCGAATTTCCTAAGAAATAAATTAACCTATATTAAAATGATGTGGTAAACTTAATAAAGTCTGACAGCTGATCTCTAGTTCTGTGTTTAATTCTTGGAAATATATCAGCTCTTAAACAACATTACAGGGACAGAAAGAGTCTCAGTGTCAAAATTGTGTGTATAACAAAAAAATATATAAATATACTACAAGACCTCAACATTAAAGTTAGTAACACACTCCAGTATGTCACATTGTTGTTGTTGTTATTATTATTATTATTATTATTATTATTATTATTATTATTATTATTATTATTATTGCAAAATTTTCTTTATTTTTGTATGGCATTATCCTCTAAGGGAATAAAGTTTTTTAATATAAGTCTCCTCATCACTGTTTACTTGCAAATGACTGAAGAGTGATTTCCTTAGAGAGACCTTCATAATGATTTTTGCTGTTAACAAATCAATACGACGCTGCTCTTTTCCACTTCACATTTAACGGTACTTTCTATGTTGTAGAGCCCCCTGCTGGTATAAAACAAGCACCAAAAATGTGTGTGCAGCTGCTGTTCCCGGTTCAAAGTGAAAAAGGCGTCGCGCTGCTGCCCCCTGTCTGTTCAATTGAGAACGTTTTCTTTAAAAAAAAAATCTTGCATTGCTTTTCAAGCATCAGAACAAGCGGAACTCATCTGTGTGATGTCTTTGGTGTCATTTTTATTTCTCTGCACAAACCAGCCAAACATCCAAGAAACACAAAGGCTCATAGAGCTCACAGCAACAGTTTTTTTTGTTTGTTTGTTGGGTTTTTTTTGCTTGTTTTAAAAGGTGATATCAAAACATCATATACAAATGCACGATATAAAATGAGATCAAATTGGGCTGAAAAGATCTACATTCAGTTTTCCCTGCATCATGCAACACTGGTAAACAGTACAGAGTAAGTTAGCAGCATGTACATTTAAAAAAAAGAAAAGAAAAAGGTTCTACGATAAAACATAACGTATGGCACATATGAATGCAGTACATCAGACTCTTAAAACGTCCCACTTTGTATTTGTACCCATAGGGTATGATTATACTTTCATTTCCATGTTCGGAAATAATCACCACACACTTTTCCTAATGCTTTGTGTGTGCACTGCCAGCAGGAGCCTAATTATAAAGCAAATCAGATTGTAGCTGTTGGGTCAAATTAAAAGTGCAGATGGATACCGAAACAGATCTATTCAGCACCCACAGTGGGTGCAGTGACCCTAAAACCCCAGTGAAAACCTGCCCCCCTCAGATCCACCAAGGTCACTGCGCACACACAAAAAGCTCACAGCTCCAGTAGTTTGCGAGCTTTGTGCTTTCTCTGACCTCACTTGAACAGAGGCTTATTCTTGTTGATACCTGGACAGTGTTAGAAGATGTAAAACTGGACGTTTCCTACTGAACAGTCAGCTGTTGTTCTCGAGTTGGACCCTCAAGCTCAACAAAACCTTCATCAGCCCAGTTGTACAGGCCTTTTCTGCGGGCTAAATCATAAGAGATCAGGATGTGTGAGCTAAATGTTGATGTTAAGATGACCTCAGTCACAGCTCTAAGTGCTCTTTCAAGTTTATCATTCATGTTAGCTGATATGATCCTTCAGTGGTTCGAAACCATTAGATCAGGTAAGAATTATGTGCGGTTGATCACTTGCAGCGTTGTTATTCACAGTTAAACATAAAGTATTAGTTTGCGGTGAAGCTGAAGCAGCTGAAGAACCATTTTTAACTGATGTTCACATAAAAATTGTTCATCAAAGGCATTTTGCTGACTGGCATGAACTCGGCGTACTGAACGTGCAGGTGACAACGTCCACTCGTCTACCGTGCTCGGAAAGCAGCGGCGTAGCGCTGCGTCCTGGAGACTGCTTGACCTCCTCCTGTTTGGAGTCAGCCGCTGCTTCCCCCTCACACCCGAGGATCGCGGTGGACTCGACGCTGAAAGGGTGAAAGTTGACCCGAGCGGTGTCATACTCCCACGCCTGCCTCGTTGCGAAATCCGTAAACGATTTGTTCTTGATGGACACCCGGTGTTCCACCTCGTTCCTGTAGTTAGCGGTGCGTAATGACGCGTAACTGGTGTCATTGCTGTTCAAAGACGGTGGGGAGTGTTGACCCGCCACCCAGCCAATGTTGTCACCGCGACCGTTCTTTACCCGAGCCACCGTCCTCTTTAACCTCTCGCAGCCCTTCATCAGCAGGTTCTTACGGCACAAAATGTAAACCCAGGGGTCCAATATGGGGTTGAATGAGGCGAAGCGGATCGCCAACAGGTCGCTCCGGTAATCAGGCTTCCCTCCAGCAGAAATGTAAGCAGGGTCGTACAGCTGGTTCACAAAGATTCGCACCTGTTACAGAGAAGCACACGGACAGAGAGATATGTGTTTTAATAACAGTCAGAAATACCAGTAACTAAAACTGTTTTGCAATCATCATGTTCATAATTTAAAATTTAAAAAAATCCTGTCCTTACCACCAATGGGATGGAGCAGATCAGGAAAACGATGGTCATAAAAACCAGGAGCCAAAACATTTGGATCTCCGCCGCTGAGGTGACCGACGACAGGCGTGGGAAGCGGCGACGTGATCCTCCCTGCTCACACAACTCCGTCCTGACTATTCCTGTCCTCTGGTTCATCCCCACCAGCGACCTGCACACGGCCAGATTACACAGGACTGTCACTGCGATCAGCACCAGCATCACGCCGCCGTACAGGAAGGAGTAACAGGCTCCGAGTGGATCCATCGCCCTCCAGTTCAGAAAGCACCAAGTCCCGGGAAAGTGACTGACGTGCTGACCAAAACCAAAACTGGGCATAATGCACAGTACAATGTTGACCAGGTAGGTGACCAGAAGCGCAAAGCGCGCCATTGTCCGGTCTATGTGCTTGGAGTAGAAATACGCATGGTTTATGGCCAAGTATCTTTCCACAGCCATGGCGCACAGGATGGACATCCCGGCTGAGCCGAAGAAGAGCATGGAGAAGGAGAAGAAGTGGCAGAGCAGCGCTCCTCCAGGCCAGCGGCTGGCCACATATGTGGCGATCACCACCGGGCTGGTGAAGCACGTTCCCAACAGATCTGTGATGGCCATCCCGCAGACCAGAGTGTAGAAGGTGGTTTCCTTCTGCTCCTTTTTGGAGATACAGAGCACAGCTATGGCGATGAGGTTTCCCAGGACTCCGACGGCGAACATCGTGGCTGAAGTGACCAGAGACTTTGAATCCAACCGAAGCGCAGGGGACGCACTGTGGTTTTGGCTGAGAGAAAGAGGCGGAAGTGGCTCAGAAACATTTTCTCCGAACGCAAAAGTGTCGTTGATCATTATCAAAACCAACAATGCACCAGGGTTGGAGTAAAGTACTTTCTGCGATGTTAAGGAAACTTACTACAGAAATGTCGCGCTCTAGTCACAATAAGTCATCCTTTTGTCTGAAACATCAAATTTCCAAATGCACATAAAGTCCTTTACATCGGAGCGATTCTTTTGCTCAGTTTCTGCTCAGTTGGCTCCTTATGCGCCCATATATAGGTGTGCCTGGTTGTGTTTATACCGCTCAGGGCTGCGGGTATTTAAACTGTGTGCTGATGTCAGGAGAGTGACGTGCGGGCTGTGAGAGCATCGACCCAGAAGCCCCAGTATCACATTTCTGCACCCAAACAAATAACCAACACCTTTCATTGCTTGTCACGTAGAAATCTCTCAGGTATCAGTGCCAGTAGAGGTAGCCCACTGATCCACTGGGCCAAATGCTAACATCAGATATCAATAAGTAGGAAAACTTCAAAGTTCTATATGTCACATTTTAGCGTTGATTACAATACAGTTTATCAGATCTCTTCTGACTTTGCTTGATTGTTGCCAAAAAATGGTTAAATCCGGTTCAACTCATTTAACCCAATCTTGATTGGTGCATCACAATTTGTTATGCAGGTTTTCGACCAACAGTGCCATGCCCATGTCCATTCAGTAGGCTGCCAAATACTATTTTACTTCATTAACACGACTCATAGTACTACTAGTAGACATAAACTGTGCTGCAATTTGTGCTAAAATGTTGTTTAGAACACATTCAAAAATGATTTTGCCCTTTTTGGATTGATATGATATCTGAGAGAATAATCAGACTAAATAAATGCAATAATAATCCTATTACAGTTTTATCAAAGTGACAGAGGCACATTACAGTAAATATTATTCAAATTTTTTTTCGGCCTATATTTGCTCCGTTTTTGTTCATATTTATTAGAGGTTTTATTAGAGATGGATGTATTCTGGATTATTGGGCTTAATAAAAACATATGGGTCCCCACATCCAACCGAGTTCAGGCACTCTGCCTACGCTGGCGTAAATCCATTGTATTGTAACTGCATGTCGTCCAATATGTTGCACTAGTTACAAAGAAAATTAAACTTTTTTTTGTGAACCCATATGTGGTACCGAGGTAAATGTGAAGACACGGGAACGGTGTTCATTGTGTCACCGATCCCACATTTCAGCACCGAGGTCAGCGCCTCCAGCTCATCAGCACCACGTGCGGGGGCGGATGTCGCGCTGCGGCTGTTTGACACCACGAGCTCGACCATTACCCCATTATTGACTCCCCACTTGATTTAAGCGTTGAAGCGACAGCAAAGCCCAGACCCGTTTCATCTACACTGCGTCATCCAAATGATTTTTTTTAAACCTCCACTATGTTTCACGTGAAGGCTGAAAATGCCTCCGCCAGACAAACTTCATCAGTCACATCGATCATAGAGCCACACGCTTCTTTGGCGGATGAAGGGAACTCACGGGAACAAGCTGTCAGTGTAACAGATGATATTTAAGGCTCCGCAGCTCCTCGTCTTTATCTGCAGAGTGATTAGGACCTCCGGGTGTTCTCATGTGAATGCGTCCTTTCCCGAGACAAAACACTTCTCAGCCCGCAGATCAGAGCAAGCAACATGCAGCGTTTATGGTGAAGGAAACAGCATCAAGAATGGTTTTTGTCATTTTGCTTTTGGTGTTTGTTTTGTCAGATTATTTCAAACAAACAAATCTCTCTATCGAAGAAGAACACATCGAGTGAAGAAATGTTCTTTTAAAGAGTCTCCTGCGGTTTCTGTACTTTTCTTCTCTGTAAAACAATCATCAACCTGCTGAACAAAACACAAGACAGCCCAAACTGACTGAGATTTCTGAAGATGACAGTTCTTGTAGAAAGTAAAGCGTCAGTCAAACAACACTTTATTTGCACTGAAATGTTTGGAAATTTCACCAAGAAGTCTCAGCTCCAGCAGGTCTGTTGTCTGCGCCATGTATCATTTCAAACCCTTATATGAAAACTGTGAATGGCTGCACAGTTTGTGAAGGTCGCTTTTATGCGAAAAAAAAATGTTGAGAAGGACGGTTGTGTTGTGAATTAAAGGCTAAGACTTAATAAATTTCCCTTCAAAACCTGAGGAAGGCAACAAAAAACCAAAGGAAGCTGTGTTGAATTATTTAACACAAAAAGACAAAACAAAACAACAAAGCAATAACTAAAATAACAGTCTCATCACTCCCTCTTCCATCTAACTTTTTCTTTTCCTATACAATTATCGTGAAGTTCATATTTTCTATCTTATTATGTCATCCCCTCTCCCTTTCCATCTCCTTTGTTTAAATAATCCTACATTATTAATGTCTCCTAGATTTATAGGCTATATTATAATTTCATGAGAATAATTAAGCAGACTATTCAGAAATTCTCAGGTGAATTGCACTGCGCATTGGGGTCTCCTTTTTTATAATTGGCCATCTCAGACAAATTCCACCAACTGCGCCTCCTCCAAACTGCGCCTGCAGGGCAGTCCGGGCGCTAAATGCGTAAAGGAGCTGCTTACGCACAGATTGAGGGCGCAAATTTAATTTAAAAGACACCTCTGCTTCGTGCGCTGTGACAATTTCAGCAGCAGGTGTTTGGATAGCATCGCTTTTTTCCGCCCTTACAAATTCAGAAGATGTGAGTCACTGTACTGTAGCAGAGCTGGACAAACTGCTCTGCTGGACAAACTGCTCTGCTGGGGTTTCGGAGATAAAGTGAGACTTTAAAACTGTAAAGGGGGAAAAGTGGAGGAAAACTCTCTTACAAGTCAAAATCATGTACAGAAAATTTTAATAGAATAATATGACACTGGCAAAATGCTCTCAAAACATCAGAAGTAAAAGAACTCTATAAAATATTAAACTCCTGTGACTATTACTCCATTATATTATATATCATTACATTATTCTTACACTTTAGTCAGCAATTTAAGAGTCTGATCTACAAAAGTTAATCAAAAAATCATATTTATGTATCACTGATGTTGAAATACCTCAGAAATGTGTTTGAGTTATCGTGTGGTGCTGACTTAAGTTAACAGGAGTGAAGGAGGAAAAAAATTAAATAAAACTAAAAGTTGAACAACATCTTGGACATGCATGCTGTTTCACATATATGAGGGCTGTAACTTATGTAGCATGTAGTGCAACACCTAAGAAACACGGCTAAATACAGTTACATTCTGTAATCAACACTACAATAAATAATAGTGGTATAGTGTCTTCACAGTATAGGCCCAGTGCTGTATACCCTGCAGACACACTGAAACCATCTATAACAGTTTTTACAGTGCACACACACAAACACACACACACACACACACACACACACACACACACACACACACACACACGCCTGCATGCATGCACACACAGCATGATCTAATCAGTGGAAATGAAAGAATTCATCATATACATTGAAGGAAAGGTCTGTCCAGTGGTAGATTGTGGAGGAGGCGGAGGCTCTCCGTCTCTGTCTGTGTAAATGGATTCCTCTCCTCCACTCACAGACCAATGCCTTCTGGGTAAATATGTGTGTGTGTGTTCATGAGTTTGACTCTGCCTTCAATACTGTAATAACCCCAAAGCTTTCAGACGTCATTGGCTCTGATGCCCACACATTCAAAGACACTTACACCTACAAACACACAAAAACATAACCTGGGGACTCATGGCTGCCCACACTCTAAGGAGACACGAAGTAGGTTTAATGAGTATTTCTCACTGCGAGCATGTGTTGATATATACGTGCCATTGTCCTCTCACTTAACACGTGATCCTTTGGGATTGCCCATTCAAATTAGAGGACTTTAATCTAATTTCAAAGCCTCCAATTAGGGGTCCTTGGAGGATAATAGCAGTCTGGAAGGATGCTGATTTGCTGGTACAAACACATTCACCAGGCTGGGTGTAAAGGAAAGAGGCTGATAATATATGTGTTTGTGTGTACATATGTATATATATGTATGTTGAATGTTGATTGAGCACCTCAGTTTACACTTAGATGGAACTATCAGGAAGATTTTTGCTGCTTATTACATACAAAACACTACAAGTGATTTTCTGTCTCAAGGAAAATCGATATGCAAGTAAGATATTGATCATAGTGTGATATATGTTTACAATCAAAATACCACAGAATGTAATTATACAGGGCTGATCGCAGACATTAAAACAATCCCTTTGTTTCAGGTGTATATGTGGATCTTCAAATATGTCTAGTTTCTTTTTTTTTAGGTAACATTTCTTTAATTGGTTAAAGAAATAGCTCAACATACATACTACTAAGCTTTTTTTTTAATCAGATTTGACTGGCAGTTGTTCTGGCAATATTCTTGTCAGTCTGAATTCTGCCTGGGGGCTTTGCAAAGATTGATGCTGAGTGGCTAAACTTGACTAAAAGATCATTTCTGCCATTTCTGCTGTCATTTTGTTGTTTGGGGGACTGTATTTCTTCCCTTTCAACAAGTATGCACAAAACATGTTTCATCTGCATTGAATAGAGCAAGCAGTCATGCCTTTTTCTTGTAACTTTTACACTTTCAAACAATAATCTCAAACTTTGCCCTATTCCCGTCAACCACGGTGCGAACTGAATGCACAGAGCCGTCACTAAACGTCACCTCACCATCATTATAGAGCCTCTCAAACAGCTAAAAGCCCTCAGGTTTGAGGTCTGAGCCAGTTCTATAAAGAAGGAACAACTGCAGCAAACTCTGAAAATGTGCCTCCTCTTGCTTGTCCAAGTTAAAACACATGTAAAAATAACTGCAAACTGAATGCGTTCTCCTCAAGATGAATTCCAAACCTTTCTTCAGTTAAATTCTGTCATCAGACCTTTCGTTCTTGCTGAGAACAAGATACTCCAATGCAAACGTAGCCATGCACGTTATCAAACGCATCACCATCACCTGCTCCTATACCTGTCCACTATACTAGTCATCCACATGTCATCCATCCAAAGATCATTGGAAGACGCCTTCTGCTTCAAACCCTTCTGCTGGTAAGCTCATCTTCATTATGTTGCTCCCTGTCGGCACAAACCCAACCTTTCTTGAACACGCCTTCAGGTGCAT
>JAUZTA010000005.1:7468884-7483455 GCA_034780835.1 Ctenochaetus striatus | reverse complement strand
AAGGAAACGTTCCTTAGGGAACAGCGGGTTTTCCAGACCCCTGAAGTAGAGCTTAAGAACGCCTGCCACAGAGTTGATGTCATGATCGGTCTGATCATCCACCAGTGGATCTTCTCCTATGGACGGGGCATACATTTAATCCACTCATGAATCATTTACAGACATCACGGTTCTTGTAACAGGGCAGTGGAGCAATCTATAAAAAGTGTTTCAAGTTGGGATGTTAAAATAAACATTTAGAGTGCAGTTGTGTTTTCTCATTTAACATTAACCCTGGATGCTCCACTTATACATTATGCATCTAAAAAGGTTCACATGTCCATTACAGGGGTTACATGTATCTCACAGGCTCTTTATTTTCACTTTAGAGGCCTGTGGTTTTTGAGGTGAACGAAACGCAATTTAAAATCAATCAGGAGAAAATGGCCCAGTGAGCTGAGACAAACCTCTTTCAAATGCATTCTTAATATCGTTGACTTCGACCTGGGAGCCAGGAACTCGAAATATACCTTGCTGCTGCAGACCTGTGGACAAACAGGGCCGATGGTGAAAAATAGACTAAAAAAGGCATCAGCACAGTTATCTTTTTATTGACGTTCTTTGCGCTTTTACGGTATCAGAATAGTTTGCAGTCCTCACAATGTTTGTACCATGCACAGCAATTAATGCTAAAAGGTTAAGAAGGCACGCAAGCAAACAAAAATGATGCAAAATGGTGCGAGACTGTAAGGCTGCCTCCTGACCGAACACTTATTACTCATTAAGGTCTTGGTTGACATTTTCAGAGATGTTTATCACATTTTTCCTAATAACAGTCACAAACACGCTTTGGTCATTAATCAGTCTGTAATTTCATCAAACTTGGTCAGCTAATTTAACAAATCAATTAGTTGGAAAATTATTATTATTCAGGCTCTTTTTGACCAAAAATTTCCAAGAACTATGGAGCCAAAGAAACTAAAAGGGGGTAAAACATAATTTGAAACATTACTAGAGCACAGTGACATGGAGCTGTGGCACTTTCGGTATCAGTTGTAATACTGAAAGAGGTGACACCCAGTGCTTGTTTACTGTGTGAATGGCATTACACAGTCGGTTGAGGAAAGTTGTACCAGCTGCAGGTTTCATGTTGGTTAAAGCCAGCACTGCAAACTCTGCCCCAGCAGTACATGGGCAATTAGAAATTACTAGCCCCAGGGTATGGACTCTTTTGGCACCAAGAACTATGGGGGAGGTAATAATTTAGTCCCATGTACCTCCAGTTCCTGACTTCCTGACAGTTAATAGCCTTTTCCAGTCCAAGACATTCCCATTAAAAACATGGAAGACAGCAGGTTCTGTGTGATTCCTTTTTTAAGATGGAGGAATCTTAAAACTCACAAACAGAACAAACAACATGTGTCCTTGACACAGCTGTGGAACACAATACAGTGGAATCGTGCAATAGTAATGACAGAGTGAATGGTGGCGTGTGTGTTTTTCCTGTTGAACGGGAAGGTTATGTTTGACTGAGTATTTATTTATTTATTAATGTAGTACCGGTATTTATTACCGTAGTTGATATTTTAATGTTGCACTGACTGTTTGGCACTTTTTAAATTTCGTTGTACTTGTTACAATGACAGTAAAGGACTATTCTATTCTACTATTCTATTCTATTCTGCTGAGGAACATTGGCTCTGTTAAAGCTCTTACATATTCCCTCCTGTGATGCACATCAGATGTATCTTTCCATTTTCACACAATGATGGGAAATCAGTGCTGCTGCTGTTTGTTTTCTGTTTATTTGGAATACAGAGTATTAAAAGTTGTTGTGGTTTTGACAGGGCCATGTGATGCCTTGTGCTCCTATTTACCGCATGGGCCACTGTATCTGCAGTAACATCAGAGGCTGGTGTTTACTATAAATGTACCTGCTGTTCAGATAATACAAGCACAGTCAACTTAAAAACCCTCATGCAGGAATCCATAGCCCTCAGGGTAACAAACCACCTCTCCACCTCTAATGTTAACCAATTGAGCTGTTAGTGAGGGCCAGCCTGACGCAGAGCGTGTTGCCTTCAATAACAGGAAATGTTATTTTCTCATGAATACTCGCCAAGATGGAAAATTTTGTGATGCTTTAAAAAAAATGCTCTGTAGTTCTGCTGAACACATTTTTAAATTCAGAGGAAATTTCATTATCAAAACAAAAGGGTTTCACTAATCAACATTCTGTCTCCAGGAAGAAGTTCACAGTTAGAAATCAACAGATTTGATCAGAAAAGAGACAGTGTTTTATTAAAAGCTGAAACAGACAATTTCATAAATTAATTTTAAAATAAAAGTACACAGGCTGCATCTACAAGGCTGCTCCAGACATTACTCATAATTATTCCTTTTGATAAAAAGGGGTAAAGCGATAAATTGTTAATTATTCAGAATAACATGTTTAAGGATTATTTAAATTCACCACAGTGGAAGACAGACTAGAAGTTAGTAATGACTCCAGACAGTGTCTTTAAGGTTGCATCACTACATAGCTCTGAACCAAATGAGTGCTTGATATTGAAAGGTTTGCAGAGAAAGCAAAAGGTTAGCTGGAGAGGAAACTCCACCTGAAAGATAATGTTGCTTTATGTTTACTCAGGATGTTTAAGTCAATAAATGACTATCGATAACAATGTTACAATATAATTTATATACAGCATGTCAAGGCTGCGTGGCTTTAAGAAGAAAAAAAATATTCATGCAGCTTTAAGATGCAGATTCTTTACATAGAAAAAAATGTCCACATTAAAAAAATGGTAATTTTCAAATTATATATGTATATTTATATATATATAATATATTTAATATTATTTTTCTATTATTTGAAACATGTTGCTCTTATTAAAGTTGGATATTCTTTTTATGGTGCATTTGAATGGTAGGGGACAAAACAGCAATGCATGCAAAGCAACACAGCATTTATAATTTGAAAGAAGTGCAGCTGTAATCAGGAGAACATTTTCTATCTCAACATGCCTGCAGCAGCACCAACTCAGTAACCCATGTGACAGGTTCAGGATTTGAAGTCTAATAAACTGACAAACATCAGAATATTATTGGCAGCTTGACATTTAAGTTGTACTAAAACAGCAATAAAGAGCAATAAAGTTGTCTTCATGTCACCGAATGAGACTTAGAAATATCAAGACAGTAAATTTCTATTAAAACAAAGTTTTGGGTTGATTGTCATAGTGTTTTTCTTTATAAATCAATCAGCTACATTATTTTATTCTGTCTTGTTACCTTTCACGTTACAGACATCAGCTAGCTCCTTGTTTTCTCCCAAGTGATCAGATTACAGGAAGTTTCACGCAGTAATGGGAAAATGACAAGCAGTTTGTTGTCATGTTGTGTGTGTTTGTGGGTATGTGTGTATGGGTGTGGGTGTGTGTGTGCATGCGTGTGTACGTGTGTCCATATTTATTTAATGAAAAAAATAATTAGCAAACGACAGAGTCATCACATGGTTCATCACATGAAACAATTCCGTGAAAAAGACCGAGCTTATTAATTGTGTGTGACTCATTTTTTCATCATAACCTCTCATAATCTCTCATGTTCATGATCACAAGTAAATGGTGACCTAAGAGCTGCAGGAAAAAAAAAACAGGATAAAAAACATTCCAGTTATAACCTATAACAGAACTGAAAACAACAAAAAACTATTACAGTAGTACAAATTATTGATAATCCTAGAGTTGGTTGTTTTTGTAAAACATTTTAGATTATTAATGATTTATTATTCATTTGATATTCCATTCACTATGTCCTCACAAAGAGAACAGTACGTCCAACAATTATATTTGTCTGTATTGTGAAGTTCTGAATTTTAGTGGTAATAAGTAATTCAAAACAAATCAAGAATTTCTCCACTAAAAAAATGTTTTTCCAAAGTTTATGTCCCCTGAAATCTCCGGCCTTGACTATAATAACTTGTATTATCTTCAGAAAATTCCCTAGCAGCCAAAATGGCCATGGTGGCCCTCTGTCTGGCCTTGATGCCTCTCCAGAAAAAAAATGTGGCCCTGCTGCCCTCGATGTTTATTTCATACAAGAAAATGTCTTGGTTATTTTCCCCACAGAATGATGGCAGAAATTTTAGGGAGGGTAGTCATAGTATTCATACATTCTGTTAAATCTAAAGTGTTGGTTACTTATTTTGAGCTTTCTGCACACCTGTTTGTAGGCCTACAGTTCGTCTTACCTGTAGAGACAGGGAAAGTGGTCTGTGACGCTCACTGTGGCTGACAATGATGCAACCAGGTGGCTGCTTTAGGTTCCCACATGGTATAGTGTCTTTACATCTGTGTCAGTGCCGGTCAGCTGTTTGTGTCCTCTGGTCTTTCTGCCTGTGTCGTTTTATGTGTCACCTGACTGAGTCAGAAAACACATCATTCAGGCCGAACTAGCGTTCAGAAAAGCTCTTGGCCTATAAAGAGCCTCCGTATGATTTGTTTTTCTGTTGAATAATGAATTTTTGAGGTTGTATCTTGCAAGTTTTTCCATTGTAGTCTGCTAAACCTCATAAAATTCTTTAAAAACCGTGAATGTAACGCGGTTCAGTTGTACAACTTTCACTCAAGGACGGCGTCTCTTTTCATTCAGAACTTCTTCTGTTTCCGAACAGCCATGTGTGTTTCACTCACATATGACGTCACCACTCACAACACCAGCGATTGGTCGGTGCAACCACATGGGCGCCCGTTCTCGGTTTTGATTGGTTGAAGTGTTAAATCTCCTCTCTCTGATTGGCCAAGAGTGCCGCTCAGCCATTGGCTGGTTTGACGCACCGACAATTTTAAAATCGGTGCTGGCTTTCACAGACTGAGGAGCAGCTGCACACAGAAACGGAGAGATACGAAGCCTGGGACACAGCTCACACAAAAACAAAGGTAAGATCACATTTTAAACTGCATCCGAAACTGCATTTAAATATTTGTCGATCTCGCGATCAATTTTAAAAAAAACATCTTTATTTGATCCCGTTGTTTGATGACTGCGTTGATTGAGCAGGCTAGGATTTTGTGTACTACTTGAGCCATTCTTTAATAAATATGAACTCTTGCGTTTGTCAGAAAGCAGCTGAGATGTCGGCCGGGGAGGACGGCGCCCAGCTGCAGTGCTGTGTGACGGTGGAGCAGCTGAACGCATCCGGCCAGGCCACCCGGAGACAGGTCATCCGTAAAGCCTCGGTTATCTTGGGCCGGAACGAGTTCCAGGAGATCATCCTCCGGGTCCACGACGGAAAAGTCCCGCAAAGTTACCGTCTGAAAGAGTTCAAACTTTTCACCAAGTTCGCCAGAGATGGGAAGTGTACCGTCAAGCTGCTCCCTGCAAACATCCAGGTGCTCCTCTCAAACTGCCCCCCGGATCAGCTGAACCTCTTCCTGAAAACCCTGAGCATCAAACACCAGGCCTGGCAGGGCGGCAAGCCTCTGAGCGACCGGGAGAAGCTCAAGGCCGGTCTGCCCCGCAGCTTCGAGGCCATCAGCCCCCTGCAGCAAAAAGACATCCAGAAAGTGAATGAGCTGAGGAGCAGAGAGGCTGGCAAGGGGCTGACAGACTGCACCAATAAGACCACTGTGGCAGGAAGAGGGCAGCAGGTCAAGAGGTCGAGGAGTGACACTAACTTCAGCCCAGTGAGTTAAACACACACAGAGTAAACACATCACCGGTCCTTAGAGAAAGGTGTGACACTGGCTGTGTGTTTTTATTATTTTAGGTGAAAGCCAACCCGAGCAAGAAGCCCATACTGTCTCTGCCTTCACGTAAGCTGAATAAAGAGCAGGAGGCTGTTCTCAGTGCTGTGCTGAGCGGCAAGAACGTCTTCTTCACTGGAAGTGCAGGTAAGTGTGTGTGACCAAAAAAATCAAGTTACATTTCAATACAAGTTTGTAATAACTGTCCAATAATATACTCTTGCATATGTTTAACAATGCAAAAATTGTCCCAGTCTTTTTTCATGTTAACATTTCCAAGAGGATCTGATAGAAATGACACATTTATGGTGCCTTTTCTCCACTGATAAGCAGCTCATGTAATGATGTGAACTCATGTAAATATATATATATTTTTTTTCAGGCACAGGAAAGTCCTTCTTACTGAAGCGAATCATGGGGTCTCTTCCTCCAAAGAGCACCTTCGCCACAGCCAGCACAGGAGTGGCTGCGTGTCACATTGGAGGAACCACGTTACACAACTTTGCCGGTAAGCTGTTGTGTCTCCCAGGAGACAAAATTGATTTTATGTAATGCCGGCGTCTCTGGAAATAGCACATAATTACTGGGGAGACATGCAAAGAGATCATTTATTCCCCTCAATATCAACAAGTCATATTTCATGTTATCTAAATAATTGGTCAATTTGCTGGTTTCACTGAAGGCTTGTCCTTAAATAAGGTTGTTCTACTGAGACAAACATGTCCAAGAAACAAACATTTATTTTCATTATTGATTAATCCTCTGATTATTGTCTTGATCAATCATTTCAAATGTCAAAAAAGTGAACAAATGCCTTTATAGATTTCCCAAGAGCCCATGGTTCCATTTTTAAATAGCTGGTTTCATTTGTTTACAGTTCAAATCCAACAAATAACTTTTCAGTGATTTATAAATCAGCAAATCTTCACAATTGAGAAACTACTTGTTGTCCTTGAAAGATATCTGGTACATTATGATGATTTAAAATGATCTATCGCCCACGTGTTGCATCCCTTCTTCTCATGTCTTTAAACAAGGCTGCAGTCTTTAGCTCTGTTAGTGTCCAATGCTTATTTTGAATCTTTAATATAATCAAGGAAAAGATGTCAAATGTCTTTCAAAGTTAAAGGATGTTTTGAATTAAATGTAAGTATACATTAGAAGGTGTTAATTGAGTATATTAGCATGCATGTTATTCATCCGTGTCCCCTCCAACCATCTGTGTCTGTCCTGCGTCTCCTCTCTCCAGGTATCGGCTCCGGCTCCGCCCCCCTGGAGCAGTGTATCGAGCTGGCTCAGAGGCCCGGGGTGCTGCAGCACTGGACCAGCTGTCGACACCTCATCATCGACGAGGTCTCCATGGTGGAGGCCCAGTTCTTTGACAAGCTGGAGTCAGTGGCCAGGTGCGATGAGATTCAAAGCTGAAAACTGCAGATTGCACACAACAGGATATCTCTGCGCTCTCCCTCTCCTTCCTTCTACAAAAAGATCTTCCTATATCCTTCACAGTGGAACTTTTAAAAAGGAAAACATTTTTTTTTTATGTCTTACAAAAGTCATTATGTGGAAAGAGCAAACAATCAATCAACTAGTCGATCAACAGATTTTGGATCTGGAACTGATTTGGCTCCTGATTTAATAATTTAAGTCATTTTTATGTAACATTAACTACAGACTTTTATTCATTACAGCTTATTGGTTGTAACAAATCACATCTTGTCTTTCTTTTATTTTAGCAATTTGAACATTTTAAACTAAAACCAGTGGACTGCTGCTTCTCCCTGTACTCTTGCAGGTCGGTGAGGAGGTCCACCGAGCCGTTTGGAGGCATCCAGCTGATTGTGTGTGGTGATTTCCTCCAGCTGCCTCCCGTCTCGAAGGGAAAAGAACAGGCCAGCTTCTGCTTCCAGGTCAGACACCATGGATTCTAGAAATATCCTATTTTTTTTGTCCCTGTGTCAGGAAGTTAAGAAGTGATTACTGTCTCTTGCAGGATGTAGACTGTGGTTATTAGTCTGCCATTGAGTGAATGTATCAGTCAGCATTATCCTCCACTTCAACAATCTGCATGTAACTGTTTTGCGAACACACCGTCGCTGCCTCTTGGATTTGCATTGCTCAAGAGAATTGCGACTGGTTTGATAAAATACCTATTGTTGTTTGTTTGTTTTTGCTCTTTTTGCCCTTTTGCAGAACCAGCACTGCAAGATTATGGCAACTGGGTCAATCACACCATAACACCAGAAACATTTAGTTACTATTATCTGTTGCAGTTTAAAACTGCTCCTGCAATAAATTAAAATTTTGAAGCTTTTTTAACAATTGGAAAAAAAAAGAAACTCTTAGGGAAGCATTTATTCAACTCAGTGGCAGACTGTGAGATGACGCTAGTAATGTCAATTTTTATGTTTGTGTAATCCACTTATGTAACTGACCGGTGAGTCAACACCATACATGTATGCACAAGTATTCATGAATGTCCATGCCGTTCCCATGAGTCAACATCTTTCCCACAGACTTATCCACTAATGTCCTGTAGAGCATTACTGGATTTTACTGTCTTATTCAAAAAGATCTTTCCCCTCTGTAAATGCTCAGGCCAGGAGCTGGCGGAAGGTTATCCAGTTAAACATGGAGTTAACAGAAGTGCGAAGACAAACTGATCAGTCTTTCATCTCCCTCCTGCAGGCAGTGAGGGTGGGCAGGTACTTATTTTTGTTACAGTACTTTATTTTTTCACAAAATGTTCATTGCGTAAGTGCATTTAGAGTTGTGAAAGGCCTTTTTATGCACAGCAGGTTTCTTCTTATTATACAGAGCATTTGTGCTAAGCTGCAAAAAAGATTGTCTAAAAGAAAAGTTTGGTCAAGTTGTGCCTTAACTCTGTTCAGGGTGACGGAGGAAGTCACTGCTAAGCTGATGAGGAGCGCCTACCATCAGATTGAGAGGGACGGCATTGTGGCCACCAGGCTGTGCACGCACAAGGACGACGTGGAGCTCACAAACGAGAACAAACTCCAGCAGCTGCCGGGTGTGAATTCTTTTCTTTTATTCTTGGGTTTTTGAGCTTTACAGCTTTTTCAGCTTCACCTGTTTTCAGCTTGAAACAGGTGTTACTTTGTCTGACTTGAAGCCAGGTGAAAATTGGAAAAACTGTTAACTGTGGCCTGAGTCATATACTGCAACCTCACTGCAATCTGTTTCCTCTCGAGGTATTTTTACCCTCAGCTGGTATTGTTTTCTGGCCCCTGTTATTTCCTGTTCCGGTATACTTTTAATTTCTAAGCACTTACTGCATCAGAAAACTGTAAACAATATATTCCTTTTACTGTGACAGCAAGCTTAATGTTCTTTTAGACCATGTTTTCGGAAAATTAAGGCTGAATAAACAACGTTTATTGTGTTTTTCTAGAATGATTTTCATGTTATTTTCTAATAATTTTTTAAACTTTTTCTTCTCCTCCTCCTTCTCCATTGTTTTGTGATAATAACTCCCTGCCCCTCAGGGTCAGTGCGTGTGTTTGAGGCAGTGGACAGTGATCCGGTCCTGCTGAAGACTATAGATGCTCATAGTCCCGTCAGCAGACTGATCCAGCTCAAAGTTGGAGCTCAGGTAGGCAGCATGTGTGTACAGAGTGTTTTTCTTTTTCTTTTTTTTTTTTTGGCATTGCACTTTCGCTGCAGCACTCAGTCTGAGTGAGAGATCTAAGTTTTTTTGGTGATGCTCGCTCTTTCGCAGGTCATGCTGACAAAGAACCTGGACGTCACACGAGGGCTAGTGAATGGAGCACGAGGGGTTGTGGTGGCGTTTGAGCCTGGAAAACATGGTCAGTATTTATTTCCTTATCTTAAAACATAATGCAGATAAGTTGGCTCAAAATAGACAGAATTTATTGACCTTTATGTATTTAATTTTGAATATATCTATAGTGGCGAGATAATTGATTGCTTGATGGCGTAGTTTGACATTTTGGGAAATGCAATTAGTTCCCCTTATTGCTTAGAGTTTAATGAGAAAAAGATTTCCTCTCATGTTTGTATGCTAAATAAAATCCTAGAGCCTGGAGGTACTGAGCTTAGCATAGAGACAGGAAATGAATCGGGCAATGAATGGTGACACAAAAACATTTCTAAAGAATGTTTGAAGGAGAACTGAAGGTCTTTCTTGTGGAAAAACTGAAGGTCTTTCTTGTCTTTCTTATAGACAAGACAGACTTTTGATGAAAATGCCAAGGGCTTTGTGATGTGGGCTGCGTTCCATAACAATACAGAGGAGAAACATCCAGCACTTTATATCATGTTCTTACTTATCATTTATTTAATTTTGATGCATATCACACAGTTTACAGTAATAGTCTCCCCCATGTGGATGTTGTTTCTGCTCTCCTGAACAGCACAGATGCAGAGAAAATGGTCTAGCTGAAACCTCAAAGACTACACAACACACCACCTTCTCTACAAAACACAACCTGGAGATGTTTTCCCAATCCCAACTGAACAGAGTGTATCGTGTAGTAGGCATATTCTGTGTGTCTGTAGGTCGATTTGCTTGGATGCAGACAGGATATATGCATTTTGAAAACACAAATAAACATGAAGGAGCAAGAACTTGACAAAAAACGGGATTATTTGGATAGAGGGAGTCCAATAAGCCAAGACAAGATGTAGAAATGGTTTAGAATGAAAAGTCTGACTAGAAAACCATTTTGCAAATAATGCCACAGACTCAAAGTCAACCTCTAACAACTGTTTCTTTATTGATTTTCAGAAAATGTGCCGTACTGTAGTGAGTGTAAATACCAGGAAATGAAAAGGCCATCGACCTGAATCAGGATATGATATATTGGTCATGTTGCACAAACAGTGGTGGTGGATTCATCCTCCCCTCTGCTGACTCATTCCTCGTTTCCTCAGGACTCCCGCGTGTGCGTTTCCTGTGCGGTGTCACCGAGGTGCTGAAGCCTGAGCGCTGGGTGTTCAAGACCGGCGGTGGGATCATTCTGAGTCGACAGCAGCTGCCACTCAAGTTGGCCTGGGCCATCTCTATCCACAAGAGCCAGGTGAGTGAGGCTTCAGTCACGGAAACACAGTGTGATGCCTTCAGCTCGCACAATAATACAGAGAAAAACACTCACTAAGTTAATGTGATGACTTGCCTTTCTTGACTTGCCTTATTGTTCAGTGTTGCCATGGAACACCAGTGTTTATTGTGGCTTTTTATTGAATAAATCTCTCATTTAACGAAAAGCTGTCATACAACATCGACAGGAGAGGGAAGATGAGAGTCAGAAACTGAGATTGTGTGTTCAGATAAAAATTGTGTCATAACATCTTGCAGTTAATCAGTTTCTATTAACTTAACAGTTAAATTTTATCATCAGTTAATCTTTTTGTGGATTTATCTCTGACACCAGCACACTCTGCCTCTGCCTGACATTGTCACAAAGCTTTCTGCAGACATTCATGATCCCCAGAGGACAGTCCCTGCTAACAGCAAATCTTTAGACTGCAGTCGTTAGAGATTATTCATCAGTTTCCTCAGTTTTTATTTCAGTGAAATGGCATCTCCTGGATGGACTGGCGTGAAAGTCCAGGTTTCCCTTTTGTGATTATCACTTGGAAATTGACCTGAACACTAATAAAGTCAGAAAGTTGAAATTACAAAAGCTCTGATAAGGCATGAAGGCAGTGAAAAACTAAGATAGTGAACCTGGTGCATGTTGAACTTTGCTCAGAGTGTTTGCTTTGCCATCATGTGCATATATTTTCATAGTGACTGTGGCATTTCGCTTTAAGCAGAATTGTACTGCGTTACGTAATGAGGGACTGAATTCTGGGCACAACTTTGGTCTTGTTTCAAAGAGCACACTGCTATTAATTGAAGTGCTCCTTTTCATTGTGATGAGCAGAAAGATTGAGAGCAGTTTAATAAATATCAGTATTCTCACTCTCATGCTGGGTCATTTCAGAGTGAGGGCATGTTGATCTGGTTTACATGTGAACAGGGGTCAAAGAGCACTGACACACACTAACACTTGCTGTTCACATCTTAATTCCAACTCTGTTAGTGATAAAGAACAATAGCACAAGTTTAAAGTGTCTACAAATGAATTTGGAGACATTTCTATTATAAAATCTGGCTCAGATTGCTCTTCACATGAATAAAATGGGCAGTCAGTACTCATTAAAATAAATAGACTTCATTTATGACGAGGGGTGTCATTTGGTTTAAAATGTGTTATGGTGATGTGCAAATGACCAACAGAGGTTTAAGACACTGAACGTGTTATCAAAACATCCCTGATTGAAGTCAGGCCATTGATTTATTGCTATTAATTCCCTCCTCTCTGTATGCTGACTAATAAAGGCCCTGACCAATCACTCCGCTTTCCCCCCTACAGCTCCCACTCTGCTCCCAAATCATCCTCTGTTATCCAGACCTTAGACTGTGCAATTGGTTTAGAGGAGAGGGGGGCTCTCTGGGTAATTGAGTTCATTGGTCACAACCAATGTGTCACCACTGTTTGATCTACAGCGGAGGAGCTGAAATGCAGGGAAATGAAAGGAAATCCCTCACCTGGATTTTCTCAGAGGAAACGAATGCAAAAGAATTATAACACCTGAGAATAACAGGGCGGGGTAAAGCTATTGTTCATGTGATATGAATTTTAAAACAGCTGTCCAGTCAAGAAATTCTCTTAGATCTCAGAAACAATGAACAATGAAGGAAATTACCCTGAAGAAGTAGCTGAAAAAAAGAAGGTTTGATGTAAATGACCACGTTCTGACTCACTAATGCAAATAACTTGATTGGCTACTCACATGTGAAAGTAAAAAAAAAAAAGAAAAGGGTTTATACTGATGGGTTGTGCACAATTCCTCATTTACTGGAACACCCGTCCCTACAGATTGCATTTGAAACTATTATCTTTTATTTAACTCTGATTGCCTTTGCAAGCTTGCAGGTCGGTCATTCAGACCTCTTACTACACTTTGTTTTAATTTATCCTTTTTTAGGGAATGACACTGGACTGTGTGGAAATCTCTCTGGCGCGTGTGTTTGAGAGCGGCCAGGCTTACGTGGCCTTGTCTCGAGCTCGGAGCCTGGAGGGTCTGAGGGTCATGGACTTTGATCCACGCGTGGTCAGGGCCAATCCAGATGTTCTCGTCTTCTACAAGAAACTGAGGAAGGAGCGGCTGCTCATGCAGGTGAGTGCCGTGTTTTCATTCATGTCACTGTTACAGTCTATAGACACTCATAACTCAGAGTGGCAGCTGGATGTTTTTAAGAAACATTTTAACACAGTTCAGTCTTGCAGCTAACGTCCTGTCTCTACTGCTCTCTGCAGGCTTCCATGGATGATTTTACTTGCAGTCGTGGCAAAGAGAACTCTTGGTGAGAAGGTGAATTCATCTGCATCTTCTGTAACACTATGCACCATGTGCATAAATTATCAGTAATCATCCTGTTAGCTTAGACAATTTGATTTAATGACCACAGATGTCTACATCCACTGTCTACCTCACATTTGTTGTTTTAACTGGCAGTGCTAAAAGTCACACTGCCACCTTGTGATCATTGCTGTAACTTTTGTTTTTTAAGAGTTTATTTTTATGCCTTGATTTTAATTTATCATGATTGTATGTATCCAAATAAATTTTTAGTCATCACACATTTCTGCATGTTGTGTTACTGAGTCTTGAGTGTCCTGCCATCACGAATTACACACTCAAAGACAAAGAAATTCATATTTAACCTGCCTGTGACATTTCTAGTGCTGCTTTAACTTTTCACAGTTGCACAAAGGCAGTGAACATCTAGCATTACTACAGTAGGCTTAAAGTTTTTTCTTAATAGCATACCTAACAAGATTACATGGTAATTCAAATCTTCACTTTATCATTGCAAAGTGACAGTTCTGTAATAGCAATGCCATATTTAATATTTAACATTTTTAGCTTAAAACTTAACCTGCACAGCTTAATGGTGGGATTTCAAATTCATCAGCATTAAACAAATCATTGCACAAATGATCTATATTCCACATGTTCTTGTAAAGTCCATGACTGACATTTCATTCACCAAAGAAAGCAGAAATTCATATTGAAAGCATGCTATGCATGTGCAAACACTTTATATCTCTACAAACTTGAAAAAGTATTGGAATTATGTTAAATTATGATGGTGCAAAGCTTACGCATCAACTCTCAATCATGGCTTATGACCCCTTACAAGTGTGTGACAGTGTCTGTATCTGCAAAGACAGAGTGTGTGCTTGTATTTATGAAAATCAAAGAAGCAAACTGGAAACCAAAGACAAAAAAACTTTATTTTCTGTAGAGGATGAGGGATTCCTGGCTGTACCTGATATGAATTGTTAGCAGAGCAGCATACTAGGTTTTTGCATATGAATTGACCACATTGAAGAACAGTCTGAGCCCTTTCTTAGCACACAACCTCTAACAATGTGGATCTACCTGTTAACTTTACCAGCAGTGACTCCTATTTTACATACTGCTACTCATCCTCTCTATATAACTATGCTCTGTACACAGAAAGGGCGGCATGTATGAGATAAGAAACTCCAGAAATGCATTTACATTACATCACAGGGGAACAAAAACAACAGACCTGTCTAATTATTTTACAATTTTAGCAATTAAATAGATTCTACAGCTGCAAGTGGTGGAAACCGGACAGGCTGGTCATTTCACATTGTGGAACAGCTTGTGTGCTACCTGTAAAGACAAAAGACAACACAGTTAGCATTGTTAGCATCTTCATTGCAGGACAAAGACACAAAAATTAGGTCTTTTGAATATCAAGTCACATGCAAACTGG
>JAUZTA010000005.1:7393465-7404587 GCA_034780835.1 Ctenochaetus striatus | reverse complement strand
CACATACGTAGGGACTTTTTTTGTAACCTAGTGCAATGTAAACCAAATTAATGAATATATACATACTGACATCATTTTTCTTTTTTTATTAATACTTTCAGAGCCCACATTCGACATCATGGAAGGACCCTGCTTTGAGCAAAGTGAACCGATTCTGCAGAGAGAGCCGCTGCATGGATCAGTGGGTACCCATCATCAACCTGCCTGAACGATGAACTTTCAGTTGCAAAAACCTGTGAAAAGACTCTTAATCTGCGCAGGAAGAGTGGTGTGAACCCTGATGGACACATTACCAACCAGAGATCAAATTCCAAAGCACTGCTGAAAAGAAAAATTTGGAGGAAAAAAATGACCCTGTCTACATGGGGTGTATTTGAAAGAAGGAGCAAAAAAAAAGCGCTTGAGAAGGGGTTTCCACTTTGGACAGGACTGTTTGGAGTTGCATCTGTCAGCCTTGGCAAACAAGATGAAATGGCAAGCCACTTGTATCGTCAAGAGGTGGAAAATTAACCAAATAAAAAAAAGCATGTGTGTGCTTTTTAATGTGACGCTGGACACTGTACAGAGGGATTATATCATGTCTGTGTGGTAAAGCCTCTGTGACGAGTCAGAAAAGTGTTGAGAAACCAGAATATGGAGCTGTTGAGCGGGCCTCGGCTTCGGCCTCTCTCTGCAGAAACAGAGCACTTGTTGAAACACTGGACGTTTTGCAGTTTCACCTATTTGATTCAAATTTTTAATGTTAATGTTGCTATTGTCATAATTTAAAAAGGGAAGGGCTGTACATCCAGTGAAGACATTCTATGTATTTAGTGTTTCTTATGCCAGCTGGGTTTTTTGCCACAAGTAAAATAATTCATTTGTTACAATTTAAGTTATTTCTAATGATATTTAAGTGTATTTATGTTTCATTTTTTACCTTAACTATTTGCAAATTGAATATATATGTACTGTCAATAAATTGTTGTTGTTTTTTTGAGCCAGAACTGCACATGTTCTCTTTTTTCATTTCTGGAAATTTTAGCAGAGCTGAGATGAATTCTGACCTTTAGCAGTAGCAGTTGTAAAGAGGAGTCACGTGCGGATCATGGGGGTCATGTTGGCCTCTGTGGCCTCAGTGCCATCTCTGAGCTGAAGAGAACAATAATCCTCAGAGCTCTCTCTGCACAGGCTTCTGCCTCAGTCAGCAGGACCATGTTCATTCATCCAAACAGGTTCCCTTTTCACCAATTCTCAGTGATTTGTTGGACAGTTTAGTCTGCCTCTTTCCCAGCTGACTTCCTGGAGTCATGTGACAACTTAGGGCATGTGACATCTGCACACATGTTGCACAGTTTAAGGGGAAATATGGACACAGAGTACCCATATTTTACATTGTGCACTACACAAATTTTTCATTATTGAATGGAGGTTTCATCAGGTGTTTTTAAGGTATTTAGGTCACTGACCTCCTCTGCCCGCAGAACCAGCAGTGCTGCTGACTAAAGAGCACATGAGTGAAACTGCTTGGAAAATTTGTAAGGAGGCATTGGCATGCAATCTGTTGTACAAGCCGGTCTGAGCCGGTCCCTCCGCCCCTGCTCCTTTCCTTTTCCACACTCACACACACACACACACACACACAGGTGATCTTTCTGGAGTTGAAAGTCAGTGATGATGTCACGGGGCTGATGTAAGGCGGGCATTCCCCTTTCAAAGTGCAGAGTCATAATCACGAGAAGAGAGAAGGCGAAGGCTGATCTTGAGTTGCACAACCCAGTTTAGCTTTCCATGTGACAGAGATCATGTGATATTTAATAATACTAAATTTAAACCCTTTATAAATACCAGCTGATGACATCGGTAGTAAAAGTGTTTTAACGACACCGTTGACATTTACTGCCCACCTGTCGTTATTTAATGTAGTATGCATGACTTTAATTATTATTTTGTGTCACTCCAGTCAAATCATTTATGTGTGTTTTTCCACTGTGTGGGTTTTCTTCCAGAGAACCGGAAGTTACAGTAAACCTGAAACTCGGTACCATGAACAGGATGAGCATGAAGAATAATAAAAGAACCTAATAACTAGAATTTTATGAGGTGATGCAAAAATGTTCTTGAAATAACTAGGGGCTGGTACCTGAAATGGTCACCTGCCCTAGAAGGAGCTTTTGGGTCCCAGTGGCTTCAGTAGGCACTATGTAAAAGGCTATCTGGTGTTTAACTGCAGGGTGTGACAATGACTGATTGTCTATGGTAATTGTGAACGAGGGGAAAAGGTTATTTTGAGATCCGAGCAGTGTATGGCTGATGTAAGTGTCGGCAATGCCCCTCTGTCCTTCCAGTGAAGCCAATCGGAAAAAGAATGCGTACTACCTCTCAGTATGTGCTGGCTTTGCTGTATTGTGAGTCAAAGTTCAGTTGCAGGATTTTCTCTGTTTTTCTAATACAGAGCAGAGTTTGATGACCTGATAAATCATGGTGCACTTTGAATTGAAGTGCAGCCCAGGGCAGATATTGCATAACCCGAGTCAGTGGTATAATATATGATTGTATAATACTCAATCATTGTGCTAAAGATTAAGAGCAAACAAAAACAAACTTACTGAACTTGGTGTGGGGTAAAAGGTAAATGTCCGGTTAGGATAACAAACCACAGAGTGAAGGGAAAATCAACTTTTAAGCGCAAGTCATATTATCTGAAATTCAACAAAAAGAGATCTCTCTTACTTAGCTGCAAAGCATTAAGCTTGAACTGATTTCGTCAAATGACACAGTTTGGTGTTGATTTTTCCAATGTTTGGGAAATTCCACCTTAATGAGGTTGATTTGAATGCACACTTGAATGCACCAAACAGGAGATGTCCCAACTATAAGGTAAAATATAATGTTCACTAAATAAAATTCTCAAATCCAAACTGAACTGGATGTTACTGAAGAACTCTAATCCATATTCCATTTCAGGGGTGGAGTTTCCCTTTAAGTTCACTCAGATAGCTTCAAAAAAGCATTAATCAAGGAAGTTACCACAGTGTAGTAACACTACCGTGCGTGAGTTAAAGTACACAAGTATTAATTAAATGCAAACAAAGTATAAACATTAATAGTACACTCAAAGTGCATTCACAGTGCAACATGGCCTCTTTCCAAAACACTGGAGCACGCAAGATACCAGCTGCTGGAATTTTATTTTCTATGCAAACATAAACCCATAAAGCTTCTGTGCTTCTTTGCATGTGAAGGTCTAAATGCATGTTCTTGTTAGCACATGGTGACCTTACTCATATCCAAACAAAGCCCTGTTAACATAGCCCTGCACAACTGTTACCTGACTATTTAATCAGCACAATCAAAAGCATAATAAGCAATACCTTAATACATACATAGGATCTTTGGTATAAAGCGGTTATAATTTGCTTATGCGTTAATATCGTTCAGTCAGGAAAAAACAAATTAGTGTATGGTCATAAAATATAAGTGGTGAGGTAAAAAGGAAAACATTTGCCTCTGAAATGTGGGTTAAAAGTATAAAATAGCACAAAAGGACTCTGGGAATCTATCAGTGTGATGGCTGCAAATATAATAACAGATTTAAAATGGGCTAAAATATCTAATACTAAATACTAAAGGTGCCACTGCAATCCCCTCTGTCAGCCCAAGCCCCCCAACCCACCCCCCACCCTCCAGTCCTCTCTCCCTCCCCTTCCTCTCCCCCAGATCAGCACATTCCAACACACCGACACTGTAACTGCCAGGACAAATTTCCACAGTGAGGCACATGGTCAGTGAGCCAGGCTGCCAGCCACTGGCCGTATGCCCCCCCCTGTGATTCTCACATTGCTGCACAATGACAAACTGGGATTACTGCAGAGGCTGAGCTCCGCTGGGGGACATGCTTCAGGCCTTCAGGGGCATTCATGCTTACACAGAATATCCTGGCAGTCTAACATATTTGTGCATAACAGGAATGCCTCGACAAAGTTAAAGACCCAAAAAGAATGCATGGATTTGTTTCTCAGCACATACTATTGACGGCATGTAATGAAGGTGTTTTTCAGTCCGCACGGTGTGAATGCACCTGGTTTTTCCTGCAAAGACATCTGATCTTTCCAGGAAAACAATCTGTGAGAAAAAGACAAAGGGAAAGCAGTCCATTCAGGCGGTCCTTGCCAATAAAAAAAAAAATCACATCTTTAGTCACAAATAGCATCCAATTAAGTGTTTCTGCAGTTGTTACAAAAAGTGATAAATAATTATTCATACCTGACCTTCCCATTGTGTGGATGAGAAATTTAGCAGGTCGTTTACACGCCAGCTGGCCACAATCAAGGTCAGAGAGACCCATGTGGCCACCAACAGAGAATGAAAACAGACTCCTGGGTTAAGCAGACATCTTCCCAAAATAGTTACTCAACCCTCCGAGAGCGGAAATCAGGGTTTGGTACCTGCTATATTTAGCCCATGTGTTCTCTGGTTTTCTGACAGCCATGGTGAGAGGCCTGAGGTCTTTCCTATCCCGAGTGAGATATAAATAAACGACTAATGAGAGGAAATGGCCCAAGATACACTGTGGGCCAGTGTCTCTGGCCAGGCTCCATCTATACAAGGCAAGAGAAAAATCAGGTCTCTACATTAAATGCTGGTAACATAAAGATGGCTTAGAGTTGGTTTCAAGACAACAGTGGTCAACACAACCTCAAATCTTTTGACTGTGCAGCCCAACAAACATTTATTGAGATATTAGTACAGTTTTGTACTGCAGGAATGCTTCACTTTATTAATCTTAGTCAAGTCTTCATACAAATGTTGGTATATTAATAAAGACATTTATCAAAATGCAGATTCTGACAGTTAAATTAACCTATCAATGGTACAATAAGGCTGTTACAGAGTTGCTGAATGGCCAGAAATCATGACATGGCAGTGGTAATCTGGACTTTCCTCAAGAGGCATAAAGGAATGATTTATTGCAAGTAAGAAAAACAAACAGTTAGAGACAATCATAAAAAATATAATTGGATGATAACACCAGATCTTGCTTATTCGAAGACCTGAACGTACCCTTTGGAGAAGGCAACAATACCAAAACTTCTGAAAAGCGGAGAGCACCAGGTAAGTGAAACACAATTTAACATGTTCTGCTAGTGGCATGGAGACGAAAAAACAGATGGCACAATGATACAAATCACTTTCATTCCACAGAAAAAAAACAAAATAACAAACATCTTTGTTTTTATACAGAAATTACTCCCATTAAGAGTTCTTCATGATACAAGGCAAACATAAGTAAGGCTTTAGAGTGAAACACATTTTTATTATTTGCCATCTTTTCTGTTCTGTTAAATTTCACCATTGCAGAAATGTTCCCCCCAGAGAATCACAACACGAAGGACATGTTAAACTGAAGACTGAAGACCCCCACCGACACAAATGTTTAGTTTAAATTGAAAAAAACACAAAAGATTTGAGAGCAGTCTTGGGAGAGTGTTTTTTTTTTTTTTACCATCAATGCACACTACCATTTGCACCCGTACCTGCAACACTTATGCTGAAAACACTTTAAAATAACAATGTGCACATTCGCTCCACCAGGACGCTTACTGTCTTGAGAACAGACACGGCTCACAGTGTTGCGTAACACTTGCTGCTGGCCGCACGCCATCAGCATCCTAAAAATAGCGTACCACAGTATAAGTTTTCAAAAGGAATGGCTAAAAATAGATGCGTATTTAGTTGTTTTGAAATGCAGTATCATTGGTTTGGCTTGGTCCTAGCATTACACAGTGTTGCCCTACAAATGAACGTCAGCTGACACTTTCCAATACAGCATAAAATTTAAAAAAAAACTGCACTGCATTTAGGTGATTTCTGCTTATTTAACTAATTTGTTTTTAACATGTACAGCTGATAGTTTTCATCCCAGTGATTTACATCTGAGCAAAGATGATCTTGGTTTTAAGACGTTTACATGTTTAACTTGCCAAAAAATGATGGTTCCTTAAATCAGCTCAGGACAACAGTGTATTACGGTATTTGTACATACAAATACCGGACAGGAAAACAGTGGATTTAATGGAAAGTGGATTGTCAGGAACCGGTCAGAGCTGCTGCAGCTGTGATGGGTCGCAGAATACTGAGTATCAGAATTTTACACACTATCTTTAGTGATGTTACTGCCTCAATAAAAAGAACACTGCTCTGTTAACTGCTCAAGGTAAACCCTGACTCCTGAAATCAATGATTCAAACTGCACAAATTTGGTAAAATACTGTTGGGAATGTAGTCGAAAGTCACAAGTTATTATTACTCATCATATAATTGATACACTTTTAAAGGATTGAAGGAGACTGTGGCTGCATGAATTCATTAAGGCTAAGTAGAGAAACAATAACAGTCACAGGCCGATGGAGATGAGACTGCTTACATAGAAAAGAGCAAATCAATCACTGTGCCCAAGCTGTACAGTTCTCACGGTTCTCAAACAATATTATCTGCTGCTGATTATTATTAGAGCAACATTATGTACCTGATGCCATCCCAACTCATGCAGCCAAAGTCTTTTTTTAGTGGTCAAAGCTCAAACCGCAGTGGCGCTGCGAGGTTCATACTTTCAGAGAATAGTGCAGGCTTTGCGGGGTTTTCTTTGCTCATTACAAATGACTGTTTTTGAAAATTTGAGAAAATGGTGGTTGAGTTGCTGAATTGTTAACATACACAGGTGAACACATGGTAATGAAACAACACGATCACAGTCCACCCCTTACTCCTCCCAACAAAAAGAATACAGCAACATTAACAAGCCAAAAAAAAAACAAAAAGGCTAAGTGGCATCCACTACAATATAGTGCATGGTTTTTTGTCCTTGAAGGGATTGTCTGAAGCAGGGATGCCCATGAGGAGAGGGTCGTTTCTGGCGTGTTCGCTGCAGTAGTTCATAAGGTCCGCAGAGGCCTTGGACACCTACAGAAACAGTGGATGGCAAAGATACAGTGGGGAATTTAGTGGCAACATTTACACTCAGTCAGCCATTGGTGAACAGGGTGCATGAATGAGATCCTTTAGAAAACCAACAAAAGTCATAAAGAAGTGAGCAGTAACTCTCAAGTGATCACATGATTAGAAACATAAAAAGATCTTTTCATTCTTTCTTTCATAAGTTATTCTCATGATTAAGTAAAATTGCGTTATAACTCTAAAAACAGATTTTATAGATCCATATATTTGTGAAGTCTTTAATACCTCCAGCATTTTATATGAACTAATAAAAAAGTGGCTGAATTGTAAACAAAATTACCGAAGCAGGGATGAAATTCTGCGGTGGTAGACGAGTTACATCATACAAAACAGATAATAAACTTACATTTTGTGCCATGATGGCAAGTGCAGACAAGAAGATTGCATGGGAAATAGTCTCAAAAACCAGAGATTTTGTTTTTGCTTTTTTTTATATTAATTGCGATCAACTTGGGCAACACTAAGCCCAGCAAAGGTGTTCCTGCAATACAGTTAAACCAAACTGGGAGAAGAGCAGGAGACTGAAATAACCACACAATAGTGGGCTCATGCCCACAGCTTACATCTGCTGATTCAGACTACATGGGAAGTAAACGCTGCACTGTACCTTTATCCTCTCGATGTTCGCCTCTATTCTCAGCTGCTGCACCATCCGCCTGGCATGGTTGATATTATTGGAACTGTGAGCCTTCGAAGACATCCTGGGCAAATCAACACTGTAAAGGACAAAAAAAAAAGTCTTGTTAGCACTGAAAAAAGTAAGAATTTCTTTTCAATTGCAGATAAAACATGGATGTAAGGCTATTGAGATCAAGTTTGTTTTCTTGTTTCAGGTCAGGTCAGACAACAGAAATTAAAAAAAAAAACTATAAGGTTGTTTCTGTGGCATGGAAAGCCCAAGCTTGTTTCATATTACAGAGAGAAAATTGGTAATGGTGATCTTGTTAGATCACAGTGCAGATATGTGCAAAAAAAAAAAGGGTTACAGGTAGGTAGGTCAAAGAATGAATAAGCAGAAAAACACAGTCTGTGGCGGAAGGCGTGTCATATCAGTATGCAGCCGGGAAATGATTTAACTGCAGGTACTGCAGGTAAATGTGTTGTAAGCCCTTTGTCTGTGGTTTAATAATGACTCCTCTTCCATACTTCCTCTTTCTCTGCAGAGTTCCCTGAAGTGACATCATTACGAAGATCTGGTCATCTGACACACGCACACAAAGCTGAGGCGCTCCCATGCATATGCAAATTCTTATCAAACATATTGTTAAGAAATTCAGTATATCTTTAATTTTGATGGTGTCGCCTTTGCTTTAAGGAATCCCAAGTTTTGCAAGTCTTTAGGCAGTGCAGTGCCCCTGCTGCCAGACACAGCACAGTACTGCCACATTGTTTCACACTGAGCTCAGCTGATAGGCACCTCGCTCCAACAATGACTGAAAAAATATATCAGTATCTACTCTAAACAAAAAGCTTAAGAAATGTAAAGATTTCCATATTGAAAAGTGTATGTGACTGTGGGGCTGATGTGTTTGAGCACTGCAGCAGGTTTACAGTGTGATTGTAGTTTGTGCTAATCATTGACAGGCTGGATGGGAACAAGCCTGGACACATCCTGCAGTCCATGTGGGAGCTCTGGCTCCACTGTCTCTCCCCTGCACTCTTACTTCCTTACATTGCAGTTTTTCTGTTTTTTTAAATACACACACACTCACGCACACATAAGCACACACATATCTACATTTCCTTCAACATTTTTGCAACAGGCATGCTGTCTTGTGACACACATCAATTTCACCAAAACTTTTCTCAGTAGAGAACAGGAAGCTTCAAACACAGTTTCTCAAAAGTTTATTGTGAAATTTATCAGAAAAGCCTCTCAAGGTTCTCTACGAAAATAAAAATGAAGAGAAGCTGAAGTTGTCTTTCTGTGCATGCCTTAATGAAATAATACATTTATTTTACATGCTATTGTAATATTTCCTGGAATTTAAACACATTTAACTTTAATATGTTGGTGGAAAAAAGCTCCAAAAACTTCATTCAAGCATGAAGTTTTTTTTGATCAACCCTCAGTCACAGTAACTGTAAAATGTTTAAAGGCCAGTTACAAGACAATATGAGAAAGATCTGTATATGCAACATTTTAAAGTAGCAAACTTTATATAGCAAAGCACCACCTTCAAGCTTGCTTTGATCAGTCTGTCTGCACCCTGTTCACCCTGCAGGATGTAGTTCCTCCAAACAGCTTCTGATGCTGCGTCTGGATCCTTCTGCTACTCATTTGTTACAGGAACAAAAGAGGAAGGGAGGAATATAGATGAAACTGACATAGGGTAGGAAGGAAAATCTCCATTTTTGGACTTGTGTTCAGGAGTGCCTGATTAAAGAGTTCAAATTCCATCTAATTGCTCCAAGGGAAATATAACCAGAGATGACTCAAAGAGCTGAAATGTTATTGATAAGATCAAAGTGTGACATGAAAGAGCCATGCATTACAATGCAAAGCCAACAATCTTTGTGAGGAAACACACTTGACCAAGTCATAAGGCGAGGCACCACAGGTGCAGAGGGCTAAAAATTCTTTCATCCATGGACGATGAGTGAGGGCTTTCATTTCTACATTATGGAGGTCTTTAGATGGGACTAATGCAAGCAAAATACCTTATATATGTGTCAGTTAAGTTTTAAATAAACTGCTACAATAATAGAAAACAACTGCATTTTCATTACACTGCAAGTGTTTACAGAGTAATGTATGACATATTTTAATGAATGACCAAACTAACGTTATCAACAGAATGAAAAGAGGTATCAACTCTTTCATTAAAGACGTCTACGTAATGCATTGCAGAGATATTCACTGAAGTTAGCGTGCAAACCAGCTAGCCCTATTCCATCTCAAGCTCAACTGTCTTGTTTCTCTGCAGAAGCAAAAGAAAATAAAGTACTAATAAAACTCATCAAAAACATATGTCTTTGTTTGTTTTCCACTGTAACAACAACCAACAACTCTGGTTTGCTCAAAGTTAACCCTCAGGCTATAGCCCTGACAGCGCCCCACTTATAGCAGTTAACAGTTACAGCCAAAGAAAGCTCCATGAAAAGAGTATAGTGGTATAGTGAGCAGCATTTTTCATTATTTTTTAACATACTGCGACTTGATGTTTCTAAGCAATTACTGGAAGTGATGGGAACTCAAGCTTGTAAACGTTTTTCAACCACCTGTAAGGGTCAGCAGGAGTTGGGTTTCAGACTCTAGATGGATTTCTGATGTTTATCACTTTAGGTCATCATTTCAGTGACAAGGTCAGTCATTGATAACAATAATGATCCTGACTTTTTTTTTTTTTGTCTTACTGGCAATCAGCATAAATCTTTTGTGCCAATCCCTTAACTGGATCACAGGGTTAGTCACCCGCTGCTTTGTGCTCTGCTTAGGAGCTTTCAGATAACATACTGTTGCCGGGTAAAAACAGACCTCCTTGTGCTACCATGCAAACCAGATTGCATTGTTTATATATTGTGCAATGTGCAAACACAATGAAAAAAAGCTGCTGATCATGTGCAACAATGAATAAAAAGATAGCAAGAGAAGTGCAAACAGCCTTTACATGACAGCTGCTGTGACCATTGAACATGGAAAACTCCTTCTTTAAAAGCACATCTGTAGAAACTAAAGAGGCAATGACTTGAATTTAACACTGCTAGCTTTATTGATTTACAAGTAGAACAGAGCTGGAAACAGTACCCAAGCAGAGTGACAATTACGTCCTTGTCAGTTCACAAATAGACTGGTAGACTGGAGAAACAGGGCAGAAGCCCTCCAGACCTTATGGCCTACAGAGGCATCCCTGAGCAAGGGCTAGCGAGCTAATCTGTAAGCGTGTTTATATATTAATATCTATATAATATATTAATATAATATATTAATAAACTCTTATTATATCAGTAGAGTCCAAACTGATTCTAGTTATACCAGTGTTGTATATGTTTTAATTAAAAATGTCACTATGGACTAATTTTGGTAAGCATCAATTATTAAAGGAGTCTGTCATAAGAACGTTCCACCTTTTTTCTTCTTCTTAGTGTTCCAATGCATTCAGATACTGAAAAAGGTTTCTTATGT
>JAUZTA010000005.1:7369496-7379652 GCA_034780835.1 Ctenochaetus striatus | reverse complement strand
GAATCAACTTTAGAAATGTAAACTTGAGCTAATTTAAAAACAACAAAATAGTCAAAGATAAAAACAGATGTTGCAGCTGCACTGCTTGTTTCCTTGTAAAGGAATTACCTTTAAATCATTCAACATAAACCTTATTTCTGAACTCTACTCATTTGCAAAACAGCAAGAGAAAGTTGTTGCTATCCTGAACTACAGTAAATAATATGAGAATAAAATCATGAAAACAGAACTGAATAGAAGGTTTAGGGCTCTGTACTATTCAATTGAAATCCATGATCGGTCAACAAGGACAAAAAAATTAAAATATAGAAACCCTAGGAAGCTGCCCTGAGCATGTCTGGGTTGATTTCACCTCTGCTGTACGTACTTCCTCTTACGTATAAGACAGAGGGAAATTCAGTTTGAGGTGTTCAACAGAATACATTATTCCAATAAAGGTCGAGCTTAGACATATCCATCTATTGACCCCACCTGCCCTAGCTACAGTAACCTGGCATCATTTGATCTCATGCTCTGGTCCTGTCCTTCTATTGGTAATTTCTAGTTTTCTGTTTTCAACTGCCTTTCAGTTCGATATAATGTCCCTGTTGAAACCATCTCACTCATCAACATTTTGGAGTTGCGACAGCAGAAACTCGCGCCACAAATCCAACGAACACCTGCCCTTCAAGAGCTGCATACAGCTGATGTTGTCCTTGCTGCAAAATTTACTTTTCAAAACTATACATGGAACATGACAAATCATTTGACATGAAGTTGATGGTCCTCTCTTTTTTACTGATCCTTTCTCTTTGAAAATAGGTAGGAATATAACTTAAACCAAATGTCATTCAGAGAAGCTGATAAATTTGGCATCTCTACATATCTAATAGCTATCTCCTATACATAATAAGCTGGAGGTGATTTGTTAATTTTTAACAGGAGATCCATCTGGCACCTGTCATGTTTATGCTCACTCTACAACAGCCATGTCCTCCTCCACAGCTCTCTCCAGAGGAAGGCAGCAGAGGACATGTATGCACAGCAGCATCATGCAGCGGACACATCTGTAACACATCTGACTTTCCTCTAACTCATTCAGTATTGAATGTGCCTTTTGACCACAACACACTTTTAGTTCTGGGCAAGTTGAGCCCACACAGTCATCACTGTGGAGAGCTTAAACACGCACTGCGAGTCGTCATGTGTGTTAGGCTAATTTTTTTAAAGCTTATTTTACAAGTTTTATACACTGCCATAGGAATGATCATTTCTACGGTTCTGTGTTCTTCTTACTGTGTGAGTATGTGTTTAAATATAAATCTGCCAATTACAGCGAAAGCAGAATCGATCATTTGCCTTTACTTTTAACGAAGATCTAAAAGTCGAGAACAGCTTAAAAAGAATGAATGAATATGAAATGCAGTGCAAAAAATTTGTGAGGTTAAGCTTGCATATCACAATAACACAACAACTATGTGCAGTCATTTCAAAGCAAAAGCACCCAGTGGGCATAAAACAAACAACAGCCCTTATCTCAAAGACGGCAGCGAAAAACATGCTTCACTGTCCCATCAAGGCAAACCATTACTGGAAAACTAAAGAAAATATATGATGACAATGCAAATGAGCTTGAAAGTGTTGAAAAACACTCTCTGAACACAACCACAAATACGTGGAAAGCACTTACTACTGAATCTATGTAACAGTCGCCTGTCACTGCACACACATCTGGGAAATACAGAGTGCTGTTCTGCAGACCAAAGCAATGTGGTTTACTGCTAAAAACCTGATAAATGCACTTTCCACTGCCCTCTCTCACTCTACATGTGTATGTGCATTTGAGTGCATTCATGCAAAGTTTTCGAATCATGAAAATGAAGTGATCTCAGTTATTATAAAGCAGTATTCTGGTTTGACATGCCCACCCCTTTCATTCATGATGAAGAGGCAGTGTTTTAAGACACAGTAAATTCTTCAGTGTTTTTGTTTTTTGTCTAGTTCTATAATAGGGGCATACACTCTGACTCTGGCTGCTTCAAGTTAAGCTTTCCATCATAGTTTTCAGGACTAACTGAATGGTCATCACTTTATGTGGAAGTTTTCTGGTGTATGACAATCCTTGATGTATTAGTTATACTTATGTCTGTGCCTATGTGACATATGTATATATATATATATATATATTGCTAACTTTAACAACTCGTTTAAAAACCATAGACTGGGCAATTATACCACCAATTTTTAATACAAAAAAGGATCAATAAAAGAAAACCATTACTTTGAAGTAGAATGTTTTATTCTGTTTTTTGTTAAGTTTTTAAAAGTGCACTTTAGCGTGGGGTAATTCCTAAAGTGATGACACACAGAAAGATACAACCACTGCAGGGCCATCACGTATTTCCCAACTCTTGAAATTTGTATGTTGCGAAAAATTATTCTGGAGAGTTTTTTCCCTCAGATGTTACCAACCAACGTTTCTAGCAACCCTACAGACTACGAGAGAGAAACTGAGAGGCATCACCATAAATCAGACACAAAAAATCTTGATATGTTTACGAGAAAGAAGAAAAATTAGGTCTGTTGCGTTACCTTTTATACCTATCTGAGATGGTTACTATGACAACACTTCCTGTTTGGTTTGGCAAGAGCATAAATGCGAGTATAATGTCAGCCTGATTAGTATGTGAGCACTTAGAGCATCTTACTTCCTGAGGCTAGCAGTCACAAAATCTACCATCTATCCTTCCTTTGGTGCCGCAACATCTCACTCCCTGTAGTTTCTTATTAATATATAAATATATTTTCTTGGAAAACATTTCTGCCTTCAAGTACATTCGTAACTGAGATTGTCTATTTTGAGCAAATAAAATAAGGTTTGAGTAATGCTTGGTATTTCATGAAGGCAAGTATTTCTGCTGCCAGACCAATTCATGGGTGTGACTGTAGATTCACAATGTCACCACCACTCCTCTCAGTACATCTGCTCCTGGCTAGGGTGGAATTCAAGCAAACCACTGTAGGCTAGGCCTTGTGACTACCGACACACACAATGCCGCACACACACACACACACACGGACACGCTCACAAACAAACACACACCACACACACACCCAAGCAAGGCTTTAAGGGCTGTAGCAGATCCTTTCTCTTTCTCTGAACTACAGAGTCGTGAGTATATATGACACTAACCAAACAAGGATGGTTGTTTTTTTACTGAGCCACAAATATTAAGAGACTAATGAATTAAAGTGTTCAATCATATCATTGCACAAATCATCAAGAAAAATCCAACAATGCCATGATCCATTCCTGCTTATTGTTTTCCTTCACTACAATGAGAGACGTACTTATATGGTAGTGAAGGAAGAAAGTAATCTTCAGTTTATTCATTTTACTAAACTGACAAAAAACATGTTAACAGAAGAAAAACATGCTAGCAAGCCATGTTTGGGGCTACAACTGTGGTCATTTTCTTTATCTATCACTCTTTCAATTTCTTTTCATGCTTTACTGTGAAATGATTCATCCATAGAATTTCAGAGACAATAAAAAATGTCTATCGTAGAGTCTATTTCCAGAGTGCAAGTTGACAGTGTCTTATTTTGACCAACCTCAAATTCAAAAGATATCCAGTTTACTGCAACTCTGATTCCAAAAGAGAGACATAAAAATTAAATTCCATAATTTACAAACAAACTGTTTATGTGTTCCTTACTTCATGTAGCAATATCCTTTATATAGTCAGACATAATTACACACAAACATACATATAATCACAGGTAACCAGTTAACCTGTTTACCTTTGCAATGTTTTAAATGTGTGTTTTTTAAGCATATTTTCTATTATTTCATTTTTCTTAGACTCAGGATTGTACGTTTAAAAAAAAGGAAAAGACTTAAATCTGAAAAGGTGGAACAATTTTTTTAAGAATTTAAACAACAAATTATTTCATCTCCAAACATTTCTTTAACAATGTGCTCAACTAAAAAATGACATTTAAAACTACTTAAAGTTAAATCCAACTAACAATTATTATTTTCTTTAATCTGTTAGTTATTTTCCTAAAACTTTTAACCTATTATTCTGTCTTAACTGTAATGTTGTGCTAAAAGAATATAATCTTAAACTGTTAATGCAGCAATTTATTTAAGTAGCTGCCCATGAATGTAACTTAAGTGATCAATTAACTAATTTCTTCACCACTGAGCAGGTTCTACCAAAACCAAACAATAAATACGACAAACATGAGAATTCCACTTAGCATGCTGCTACAATTATGATTGTTGAAAACAGAAAGAGTGAAAAGTGTGAGTGTACTTGTGACTGATGAGGTAGAAACATATACTTGAGTTTTGTGTTTGTGTCTGTGTCCATGTGTGTCTGGAAGTGTGTGTTCACTTCGAGAAAATATGTGAATCACTCATCTCAGTAAGGAAGTATTAAGATCACACTAAAGGCAGTGGAGCAAACGACAGACACTTACAAACAGCAACTGCTACCTCAACAAACTCTGTGCACGAAAAGACCTGCAAGGAATCCACAGACAGCACTATGAGGAAACAGATGCCGGCTGACAAGGGGCTCAGATGATGGCCACTGATGCACCTTCCTCCATCACCAAACTGGCTAACCCTAGTCAAAAAGTCACCAACAGAGCTGTCGATCTTGTCTGGCAGCATTCTGTGTCACACGAGAAGCATCTTCCAGAGCAGCCTGCTAGCCGTTTAGACATTACAGCATTGGTTACAGCTGCGTGTGCCTCTTCCCACATGATCCCAACAGTTCATCCATTGTTCCACAAGGTAAACTCATAAGGAGACAGAGGAAAGAGATTAAAATCGATCCTCGTCTCAATCTCAAGCTGTACAAGGAGTTCCCTAACCTTATCCTTTTTTAATCTAATCCTTGCATTAGGCAAGATGCTGTTCCCCCATCTCGACCACCAAGCCCCCCCCTCCTCCTCCTCCAACTAATCAATTTACATGCATCACACGTCACATTAAATCCTGCCAGCAATCTGGGCTAACCTACTCACACACTCAACTCCAAATGGAGCCAATGCCACCAAAAGCTTTTAGAGTGAGGTAATGAGTTTAAAAACTGGAGTCTTTCATGTCAAGGGTCACATTTTTTTAAATCTCTATATTAAACACGTTTCATTAAGCAACTCACAACAAACTGGATTGTTCTATCCCCTCAAAGAAAGGAGGAGATCAAAAATTTCTTGTAAATGTAATGGTTTGTTTCAGTACAGGAGGAATACTGTTTGTTTTTAAGGAACTGCAGCGGGCAGCCTTACAACCAGACCTGACAGCATTAGACAGGGTAGCCGATCATGGACGTTGACCTCTTCATTTCTAATAGCAATACTGTTGCTGTAGTTCATGAAAACACAATCATCCAGAGGGTGCTTTCAAGAAAACAACACGGACACAGATGTCGATGCACACATTCGTATGTCGTGTCACTTCATACGTGACTAGTGTCTGTCATTAAGCTGTTCACTCCTTTGTAATAAAACCTTAATGCACATTACACCAAACCAAACCCCTGTCATCAGCGTGAAGGCAGGAAGTGTGTGATATTCAGCTTCCAGTGTGTGTGGTGCGACCCACTCATGTTGATGGGCGTTGAGAGGAGGCTTTGATGGCAGTGAATGGGGTACTAATGAGTTGGCCTTATCAATGGCCGTTCTGTATTCTGTCCTCCTAATGGTCAGGGGACATCAACAGAGCTGTTGATGCTCCATGTAAACATCTCAGCCACTTCCCCATGTGGGGGCCTCCACTTCAACCATCTCCCCAGGTTTCATAATCTTATTGGCTTATGCTGAACTGCACTGACAATGTTGCAAATGATTACCTATATTGCATAATCAAGTAATGTGAAGGAAGTAGCTGGCTTACTTGCCTCTAAAAGTCTCTTTCTTTCTTTCTTTCTTTCTTTCTTTCTTTTTTTGTTCTACAATAATCTTTTTGCTTTCAAAATCAGTCATTATGTGGAAAATACAGTAGGTGGGGCCTGTGGGGAGTAATCAGGGCAGGAGGCCCAGACTGCACAGTGCTGAGTAAACCTTGAGCTCAAGCTATCACCTGTTGAATACAGCAGTCGTGAGGCAACGAAGCTCATATTGACGTGGGCTGTCAGTGGAGTCACTGACTCGGAGAATGAAACGCTGTTAGGAATAATTTCGCTTTGGTGCCACTTAAGTGTTGCACAGATCGAGGAAGACTGAGAAAGCTGGTAGCAGTGACAGTAAATACGTATGTCTCGTGGTGAAACAGACTGAGAACAACTGTTGCTTCTAGTAAAAAAAAAAAAAAAAAAGAAAGAAAAAAAAAGCGCGTTATGTCTGCTGTTAATGTGACAGTTTATCGACACACGGTAGTCTTACCTGGCCGCAGTAATGCACAGTTAGGTCTGGCCGTGTCTCCTTTCACTGAAGCCAAACTGTATCCGTCAACAGACTGGGAGGAGACCTTTCCCTCTGCTCTGTCGCTCACGGCGCAATGTCACAACTACACTGTGTGTTTACACCGCTCACCGAGGAAAACCGGCTCTGCGTGGACCTCAGCGGACTCTACAAAGCTGCCGGTTCACTTTCCGTTGACGGTCGGTGATACTACTCAATTGTCGTTTACTTTTTTCCCTTCCCAGCAGGACCAGTCTCCCCCCTCTCCTTTCCCTTTCCTCCGCCACTTGGACGCTTCGCGACGAGAACAGCCGAATGTCGGGAGGAGGGAGGAGGGGGGAGGGAGGAGGGAGGAGGGAGGCGGGCCAACCGAAACACTGGCGGATGTTCACGCGCGTCAAGCGTAGCTGCCATCAGAATACCACTTCCGCATACTGCTTTCAAAATAACACGATCGTTTACACAAAAATATACAAAAAACAGAGGACGTTTCGCTAAAATCTCAATTTAAAATACCGAGGTAGGTCAAGAGTGAAAAATTATGAGGGATTAACTCTGCTAGTGTTTATGTTTATGCACCATAAACACTAGTAGAGTGGCAACTACACAATGTCACAACTAGACTATGTGTAAATGCAATAACGTTTTGTGAAAGGGTTATCTACTTATCCACAAATAAGTACATTAAGTTTAAGAATATTTTATGTGCATTGTATTGTCCAAAAAGAGGATGCCGAAAAAAATCCGAAATGCCTTTTTTACGTCACAACAGCAAAATTATGTGCATGACACTGTTACAGCTAATTTCGTGCTCAAGGCTACGTGCACGCTCTGTAGGTGGTATCGCTAGTTGTTAAATATATAATCAGGATTTTCCTGCCTTAATAGAAGAAGAGCTAAAAAGGAATGGTACATGAAAACTGGGTTTAAAACAGTCTACATTTTAATAAAGCACCACTAATGCAACTTCAAATTAAGTTTATTTTCCAAAATCCCTTTCAAAGTTTATATAGAAAACAAAAACAACTTCCTGTTACACTCTAGCCCTGACTTGTTAACTTCACAGGTCAGAAAAGTGAACGCAGGTGTGCTGTTCTGCTCCAAGCCTCGCAGAGGCGCACTATCCACATAAAATGCAGGCTGAAATCATATTTTATTCCTTTTCGCAGAGCTTAAATCTCAAAAATGTCAGTTTTATTCTAAAAAAAACCTTAACAACGAAGATGTTTCGACCTTTAATTACCAAAGAAGGTCTAAAAAGTCCAAATTTTATTTTTTAATTTTTTTATTTCACGGTATTTAGGACCGTAGGGTAAAGTCACTATAAACTCGGACCAAGTACAAAACACTCTTGTCACAATGTCCTAGAGAGATTAAAATGTCATTCCCTTCCATGGTTTAATAATTATTTAAATGACTGGCAAATAAGACTGAACATTAAGGATTTCTTTGTAAAATATGACTAAATCATTCAGAATGACAACACACAATGATATTAAGTAAAAGATGTTTATTTAAATTAGCATAGAAAGCAAAAACCAAAACTGAGAACAATGTATAATAGGCTACAATCAACTTCAAAAACACTGACAGAGAACAATATTTTGTGAAGTTGAAAATATGCACTTTATAAAAAATAGATATCTACATTGTAACATAGTGAACATAAAGTATGCATTTCCCAAAGTGGCTATGTGGTCTGTACATTTCCCCATATGATATAAAAAAGATCTCCATCACTTTAAAAGACTGAGATTGACAGCAGTACTCAACAAGATCTACATTCTATTAGAAATATGAATCTGGGCAGGTTCTAAGACACTGAACGAGTACATAACAGGCGGTTAGGCAGAAAATAAAAGCAGTGGCTAAAATGTATCCACAAAATCTTGCTGTCCATCTTTGTCAAAGCTCAGGTCTTTACACACACACTTTCACCACACTAGACTTAAAAAGAGGAGTGCTGTGCTGCCAAATGCAACTTCTGATAAACAAGAAATGGATTTCTTTACACTCTAATCTCTTTTTGGTGTCAAAAAGCGTTGTGCAACATTTACAAACACAACATAGTTTACATAAAGGATGAAATGTGGGGAAAAAAATTCCACCATGAAAAGACCAGGACCGATAGTGTTGATAATATTCAGACTTGAGAGATACAGTTTGAAACAGGGTGGCGCGTAACAGGTCACACAGTTGAGGGTTTGGTGCTGGAACAGGGCAGTAGCTGTGGGACTGGTATGTACATGCAAGGTGGGTTGTCGATGCTGTTTTTGCGCCAGGGGATGTGAAGAGGAAAGCCTGTTTAATTACACATATGAGGAAAGGGATCATTGGAGCAGTAGGTAGCAAAGGGGAGTCCTAGAAGACTTACAGTGAGAAATCTACTCCTGTGCTGTTTTGCCAGTCATCTTGTAGAGCTCAGAGGGGCCATCAACATGGGTGATGGTAGTAGTCAGCTGGATGTCCTCTCCACTGTTTCCTCCTGCATCTCCTGCACACAAACATCACTCATTATCAACACTAAAACTACAAATAACAGTAACTTAAATACAAACCATGTGAAAGGCACATATCTTGTTGTTTGGGTCCTTGTTTTGCAGATTCCTTTGTTTAACTGCAGGCAATGATCCACTGCATCTTAAATGTGTTTGGCTAAGTTTCATACATAAACATAAATACTTTCAGCTTGTTTGAAAGAGAACTGAAATTCTGATAAAGTAAATCAACACAGAGACTGAAAGTTAGACAGAGGCGCCCCTCCCATGAGACTGGCTGACGCACTTCGGGGAAAGCTTCCAGAACTTCAAACTCTTTTTTTCTCTCCCTGTGTCACTTACGTCAGGAGATGGATGGATGGCTTTCATTACTTCCCTGCTCTCCAACCCCACACCCCTCCCCTACCCCATCCTCTCTTCACTGTTCCCTTACTTTCTGTCTGGAAGGAAGCCTGGTGTCCATTAGAATCACCCTCACTGGCCAAGGAGACCCTTCTTTCCCCTGGGAATCTGGGTCCCTCTGAATCCACCCCCCATTCCAACCTCTTTAAAAACAAACTTTGCATGAATAGGCAGCTTAACAGACACACAACTCCTCACTAGAATGAAGTGAGAGCTACTGGGACACTAATGAAATTTAACCAAAACTTTAATAGAACAATAAGGTTTACTTAAGCTAACTATAAGAGGTAAGCAAAAGCAATAACTACAATAATATAGTACAATAATGCAATAACCTGGTAACTGTGATAATTAGCAAATATTTTGAAATGCATGGCATGATGTAACTACTGAATAAATTGTAAACAAGAAAAAACAGAGTTAATGTGGACTGAATTTAATCACTAAACAAATTTTCTATTCAACATTAAGAAATTTTCATGCAGTGGATAACAACGGCAAAAGTACTTTAAGCTATGCAATGCTTTAATGTCTTCTTCCAGTTTATAAGCAAGACCTAACTTGAACAATTTCCAGTTTCATTCTTATCTACTATAAACCAACAGAGAGCATTTGTAAGTGACACTCCCACCCATCTGTTTCTTTAGAAACCTAGAAGAAACATGTAGTTACCAGTGATGCATTGACCACTTGACTGCTCATCTCCATAGCGCTTGTGAGAAGGGGCGTACAGGAACATGATGGCAAAGACGTACAGGTTCCACATGCCGTAGATGCCAGTGAAGAAGGCGCTGTTCACCTGCACAGTGTGCTCTCCCCAGTGCCAGTGGCCCTCATTCACCTGCACGCAGAGAAAAGTA
>JAUZTA010000005.1:7289402-7302160 GCA_034780835.1 Ctenochaetus striatus | reverse complement strand
TTTTAGACAGATGTGTTATATATATATATATATATATATATATATATATATATATATATATGAGATATATATGAGAAAGAAAAGCTGACAGTGGAATTTGTACCTGTCTCCGTAGAGCATGGGCATCTGTAAGCAATGGAGACAGGCCTCATGGAACCACTGCTGACACCTGTTACACTGCAGCATCTTCAGGAACCAACTAAGAGGAAAGAGAAAACGACAGAGTGTTAGCTAAGCAGGTTATGTGGTGTTTAGGAAAAAAATAACAACGAAACAATAATAATAAATAAAATACTAAATAAATTTTTAAAAAAGGGTATGTAGGACAGTTGTTTTCCCAGAATCCTTTACGTGTTCTGTAAAGTGCAAAATGCGTTACTCACTCTCCTGGACCTCCACAGTAGCAGTAGCACTGCTGGCTGTTTGTCTTGTGGCCTTCATCCCACACCAGTTCGTTGAGAGCATATGGGAAGGACAGGTGCAGCTCCATGTGCTGCTGCACAAAGCCTTTAGCAGGTGCCCCCCTCCTGTGTGCGCCCCCCCTCTGTAAACCACACAGACAAATCATGTGTACCCCAACATAAAACAGTGTATATATAGTCAATCTATACATCTTATCTTGTGGCTATACTATGAGTCCTTTATGTCTATTTTGCCTGAGAGTTAAAACAGAACCAATAATGGGCCTCACAAAATAGTTATTTGTTGATGTATTTGTACTCAAAACAAACACAGTACCTTAGGTGTAGATGTAAGCACACACTCTGAACAGAGCCACTTGTCATCCGAGTCAATGACAGAGGCCTCAATAATTGGGGAGTGGCACAGCTGATGGTAGCCTAAAAGACAAAGAGCACACTTGTAAGCAGCTGCCATCTGCTGGATTATTTTCTGAATGGCAGACAGAGGATGGATCAAGACAATTAACTGTACCTTGTCCACACTTGTCACAAATGACAATCTCATTGGGCTCCTCTGAGGTTTCATCTTGACATATGGAGCACACAATGTCATCGTCCTCATCATCCTCGTCATCTTCTTCTCCTGGATAGGAAAATAGAATATAAGATGTCAAGGTCACTAGAGATAACGCACTAGCAGCGTTTATGCAAGCTAGTTGTGAAAGTCCAGATGAGCCCTACCCTAGTTTTTCGATTTAAACAAATTTTATTAAACCTCAAAAGCAGCAGGTCTATTGCACCCATGGGCACACTAAAAAGTGTGTATCATTGTTTTATAAAACACTGAGTACATTTCTGCAGCACTGCAGAAAAGTGAGAACTTCAACCACTGGAGGACAGCATAGAAAAAAAGGCTTTTAACTAAACTGCAAAATTGTGTTCCTACAAAGCAAACATGTGGATCAGCTCAATTTCAGATATAAAATGACCGGATAAAAAATTAAGACGGATTAAATTTTTCCATTTAAATCCATCACAAATCTTATTAAGCTTATTATACAGCGTATCTGGGTCATATTTGCATTTTAACGGATTGAACTACGGTGAACAGAGCCCGGTCTTTGTGTATCTCCCTTATGCTCATCACATGTGGGCAGTGCACTGGTGCTTTACTGATGTCAGACACTGGGGACAGTTAACTGTCAGTAATATGAGCAGGGAGATAAGGAAAGGGCTTAATAAAGCAGAGGCAGTTGGAGAGCACAATACTAATGCAAAAATTCAGGCAAAATCCCTCTTTAAATGTAAAGAATCCAAAGTACAAATGTTGCCAGACAATAAAAATATTACAATTTTACTTAGATAATCTGCAAATAATCAAGGAGTGCATTTGTATTCAGTAGAAGTTGTTGAACATTCAAAAACAGTGACCTTGAAGTTGAAAGAAATTACCTGTCTGAATGTCTTTCCAGAGGACCCAAGACTTTGACCGATCCTCAAAAACCACAAAGCATCGCTGCTTGTCCTGATCTATCTGGAGGTGGAAAGAAAAATAGATTTTTCTATCTAAAAACTACACTGAGATACATGACAGAGACAAGACACTGCTGCAGGCAACAGTTAATAGAAGGTCAAACTAGTCCAGCAAGTTGTAAGATCAAAAGCTGTTAAGTACACTTTGTGTGCACTACCACCCAAAATCTGATTTGTTTAGAGTATGTGGTGGAGGTGTGATACAGTGCTTCTCTCACACTAACCTTGGTGATTGTCCCTAAGTAAAACAAGCCGTCTGACCATCGGGCCAAGACGTCTTGACCCTCTGTAAACCTGTTAGACATGCTTTCTTCTCCATACTCCCCCCTCGCAGAAAGGCTTGTGAGGGACAAGGACACAGTCTGCTGCTGCCGCTGAGGGTGAGCTCTGTGATGGACAGACAGGTGATCCACAACCCCTGAGTCTCTGCAAAAAAAAAAACAACAAGAAGGTGACAAGGAAAAGGAAAAAATGAAATATGAATTGAGATACATTCATTCATTTTACAAACAATAATCAAATATGCACATACAGATGCAACAATATAATACTGAAAAGCAAATTATAATTGCACATACAAGACAGATTAAGCCTTTCACAATCATGTGTAATTTTGTTAAATGAAAAACAGAGGCTCAAAATTGTAGTCCAACACTTTAACCATCAGTGAAATTCTTTTGTGTACTTCAATGCAGACAGATTTGTGCATCCCTACTGAAAAACTTTATTGTATGTCTAATTTTAATGGAAAACACAGGGATATATCGTCTAGTAAACGATGCAAATCTTACAAAAAATAAGTGAAAGAGAAACGCATGCTCTTTCCCCTCCAGTGGATAAACACAACAGGTGATTGTTCTTATAATTAGTGCTAATTAGCCTGTTAATTAACTACAACCACACAGTCAGCAAGATGGCTGCAGAGCAATTCTGAGTGTTTCCTAAGCCTTTCAACTATTATAAACTAAAATAAATGCCGCAGAGATTATCAGTTTTGCACTCGCATGAAAAATTACAATTGAATGTCAGTGACAATTGTCAGTTAAACTGAATAGGTTAAGCATTTGGTTATTTAACTCCTACTCAAAAACATCATTCATTAAGTTATGCTGAAGGCTGCATTTAATTTTTCTTTTTTCCTCGAGCCACTTATCCGCAGGTCCGACATTCCCTTTGTCCGTATCCTCAGATAACATGGTCAATATAAGCCACTAAAGAGGATCAAGGACCAGTTTGGGATAACTCTGCATTATCAAATGTCTTGTATGAACAAGCTAATGGCCAAGCCTGACTGTTAGCATGAATAATCCAAACGCAAAGCCGTAACCCCGGACTTGTCGCTGACCGTCGGACCCACACACCCCCACAGCAGGAAAACATGATGACAACAATACCTCATTCGGTCACCTCCGCTTCTACAAACGACTCGTACTACAAAATATCAGGATATGAGTGTCCAGTGTTATTCCGCTCCTTCTAAAGTTGTATTTACTTTAAAAGCAAAGCGCAAAAACTTGCGGGGCTTGTGCCTTCCTCAGAAAATAACAAACGGCTCATTTTCCCCCAACACGTTCGCCATTTTGGTTTCCCGCTGTTGATCATCGGGGAGTGCATTATGGGAAGTGCTTAAACGACTGCTGGTTGTTTGTCATCCTTTTTTTTTCAAACATTTGAAATTGTAGGCAGGGCACTACCGGGCAGAGCCTATCCGCCCCTTAAAGAAGAATAAGATATACTGTTCATAGCGAACACGATATCTTTTCTGCTCTGTTTCTTGTTTTAATGTGAATAAAATTACAAACGAGCGTCATCAGCATTAGTAGTAATCATCGGCCAGGCGATTTCGCAGTTAATAAACATTTAACATTTAAAACGTCCAAAAGTTCGAAAAGGCACAGCATTAAAAAATCATTTAAGGCCACTTGCCGGCGCTACAGTACCATGTGTTGTTTGCAGCTCATTTTTTATGTTGGTTACTGTAACCGGAAGTTGTGTTATGTGTTGGACTACCGTGCTTTTATTGTTAAAGTCAAACCGGAAAACTACTTACAAGCCTTTGCTAGCTTGACCCGGTGATAGCTTCGATTTAGCAAGCACACAACCCAAAGTATGACTCCATAATAGTACTACAGATTGTGTAACACAGGTGAATGTACTTTATCAAAACCTACGCTAGTTGGTTGACGACCTGAAAACTTAAAACGTTAAATTGTAGACGAACACGTTGCGCCTGCGTAGTAAACCTAAACCTACGTTTTTTCAGCTTGAGGTATGTTGCTCTGGTGGAGAATCGGCAGCTGCTGCAACAAGGAGCACAGTCGCAGTCGAAGTGCAACATCAGAGCGATTCACACGGACGAGACAAAACGGCAGCGGATTATAATGTGGCTGGGATCGGGCACCGTGCAGTCATGTCTGCCTGCTTTATGAACGAAGCGAGCCGTCCGGTGTGGAAGACGCTCTCTCTCGTGCATTCTGGATGATCTCCCACAGCCAGCTCCACGTATTGAGATGATCTATTTTTGTGATGGCGAAGGGTCTGTTTCCACGGTCCTGGGTGAAAAAGTCTTTCTACTTCCAGGTAACATCACTGCTCGGTGAAACGGTGTAAATGTAAGCGTAATGTCGGTTGAACGGACTCTGATCCCGTGTGTGGTGAGGGTGTCGCGGTGTCGCGTCAGACTGACAGCTCGCGGTAAACGTGGAACTCGGGCTCTCTAGATGGGTTATTCCTCAAATACCTGAGGAATATGAGTCCTCGTGAAAAATAAATTAAACTGTCAGACTTTTTGCTGATCCAGAAAGGATGATACAGAGCAGAATGTGGGCCTTCAGCAGAAAATGTTCATCATGTGAAGTAAATTTGGTAATCCATGCCGGGACTGATTACCTAGAGTCACTGAGGAGGAATCTCTATAAATCATTATGTCTCACCTAATTTGAACTTTCCTTCTTCCCACATTTGGACTTAAAAACGCCAACGCATTAATTCACCACTGCTTCATCACCCCTAACATAACCAGAGCATCAGTAATCCTTTTGGTTGGATAATATAATTGAACCTCCTGATTTGGGTACCAGTGGCCTTCTGCCAACAACCACCTCCATTTGAGTAATGAGCTTATGCAACAGGGCGAGAAAACAAGATTGAGTAAACATATGGTAACAGGACAACAACAACAACGGCAATCTGACAGGTGTGATGTGGAGTTCAGAAGGTGACAGATGGAGGAAGTGCTGATAATATCTGGCTTCAGCTGATATTTAAATGCAATGGCCAGCACTTTGGCCTCATGCATCGGTTAATCTTTCTAGATTATACATAATTACAGTTGAACACATTTCATCCTGTACTTGTAAAGCCAATTCCTGTTGAACCCTTCAACATGAACAGTCAACATCAGTGCAAAAAAAGTGGTTTCCTTTTTTACCTCAGGGTGAGTGAAGTATATGCACACTTCAGGTCTTACATGTGTTCGTGTACTACGCTGTTTTATTTGTTCCTTTTTGGCCGAGAGTTTGTGCACGAATTGGGTAAATTTTGGCCAAGTGCAGTCAGCACTGGTATGTTAATATCACAAATCGGAGCTTCTTGCAGCTCCCAAAGCTCTCTTCTGAATCAGTTAGTACCTTAATATTTAGGTCGTTTTTGACATACCATCATGAGGCAAACTCTAACTGCAGACAGCTCGACAGCCTGGCCCTGCTGGTTTGTAGTGACTGGTGATGTTTCTGCAGAGACAGGTCTTTCAGGTCTGTTACAAGACATGCTGTCTGGTGGACAAACTGGCTTTTAAATGTCAAAGCTCATTTTAAAGTATCCACGTTAAAGAAGTAATGAAAGCCAGTTTTTTATTTTATAAATTTCCGCCTTTCCTGACGGGTAATTTTGATACCAACATTGCAGTTATTAAGTTTTTGAGACTTAATAGGAAGACTTTAATCAGTCAGTTTTTATTACTCTGGGGTGGTATCAACCATGTTGCAGTGGTCAGTTGTGATGGTGACATCTGGACTGCAGACAGGATGACATATTGATGGGGAGAGGATGGCTCTGTCCTCTGCAGACCTGTGGGCTTCATAGAGAAAGTGGGAGAGAAGGATAACAGGCAGGACTTCACATTCTCTCGATGTTAAACTCGAGGGCAGCTCCAGGCCGCCTCTTCTACAGTGCATGTAGATGTGAAGCGGCGGGTCCTCTGTCCCCGCTGTGGTCACACAAGCTAGAGAAGTGGATACTTTACAAGGCTTAATGGACAGTAACCAAAACTAACCGCTGACAGCTGCCAACGCTACAGTTTGCCCCACAGGATTTTTTTGCAGAGTGTGACTTTCTCAGTTTGCACAGTTTTCGCTTTGCACCAACTAACTCCTAGTACCAGCTTCCTGCCATCATGTGAATATTTGCATATCTGCTGCTTCCTTAACTATGTTATAACACAATACATATGAATAATTTGAAACCCCTTTTATGTAGGTGAATTAGTTTTTTTAAATCGATTAAACTGTACTCTTCTTCATATGTAATATTTATATTTACTTTTTTTACTAACTTTTCTCACTCAGTTCCACCTCTTCTTCACTTAACGTCTGCAGAACATTTTTTCCAGACCTTTGAGAGTGCATGTACAACTGTGCATCTACTGTACAATTGTGTAGAGTAACTCTGTATGATCCTTAATATTAGTATTCATCTTCTCACGGCTGATTTCTTCGCATGGTTATCTTAGCTAATACAAACATCTATGTATTAAGTTGTCGAGGAAGAGGAGACAACAGAGAGCAGGTGAGGGAAAACCCTCTTCTGCTTGGGTTTCACTTCTCACAGACTTCATCATGTGGTTGCAAAGACAAAGACGCTGCGTTTCCGCACATCTCTTTTCCCACCATGTTTTGAGGATGTGTTGAATGAACCTAGATGTTGAAAAAGTCAAATCTAAATTGCCTCGGCATGGAGTGACTTGTTTCATACAGCCTTGATGCCTCTTGTTGCCTCGCTGGAAGCCCAGTATCTGTTTGTTTGTCTGTGGAGGACACAGAGCAGCTCTGCAGACGTCTCTAACATGTCACTGCTGTTAAAGCTCTAACAGCTTTCTGCTGCCAATGAGCATTTTGGTGAAATTTACTGAAGGGAACGGAGCCAGGAAGATTACGGTCTTCCAGTGAGCTTTTCTCTAAAGCCTGTAACTCACAGCGAGGCTGTGTTGCGTGTTTTGTGTCAATAAATTCTACAACGAAACAACCTCATTAGACTTCAATCATGTTTAAAACTCACAATGAAGTTTTAAACCTTAATCTTAAACAAATGTAAATTTATGTATCAATTTATATGATTATACCGTCTCTGCGTATATAAATGTTAATCTGATATCTTATGCTTTAATTTCTGGTGCTGTGTTCATTGACAAAAACAACGATAACAACACAAAACAAAACAGAAAGATCTTCTGTCCAATTTAAACTGTTTACCAAGATTAACAGCAGATCGCAGATAAAAAAAAAAAAAGGGCTTGTGTTTGGTCCCAGCTTCACTGGGCGCATATTTTTGTTGGGATTTGGAAACTGTGCTGGAATGAGAGGGACAGAACGCTGCCAATATACACACAACATAAGCTGTTCTTGCCATGTGATCAGAGTGAGAATCAAAATCACTTTATTCTCCCAAGAGCAGTTACAGTCCTTGAAGAAAAACTAACTGCAGAAGTCACAGTCTGTGGCTTACAGAGCAAATTTGACCTAAATTCCTTTTTACTGCTTCACTGCACCTTCCAACAACTTACCGTTCTCCATGTTTTTTATTAGATTACATTGTAGTAGCCACTTACTGCTAAAATAATCATTTTATTTACTGATTTGTCGTTCGATAACATTAAAGTGGACATATTTCTTTCACATTTTAGTTTCACAATTATTAGCATTGTTTGCTGTTTTGTGTTTTAGCGTAAATTAAAAATTTGAATCTTCAGCTGTTATTTTTTTTGCTCTGTGAAGTAAATTTCTGTTAAGTTTGTTAAAAAAAAAAAAGAAAAATGAGATGGCTGAGATAAATCTTTGCAAGTATATGCAGCTCCTGCATGTACTGAGTGTCCCTTTCTGTTCTGTTAAGCCATGTTGTTGTCTGAGTGTGGTTTCCAATATGTCGCCAAACTTTTTTTTCTTGAGAAGTGGAGAATTCTCACTTCGTATCACTGCATGTCTGTGTTTCGTCACCGTGGAAAATAACTTACTGACTGACTGACACCGACATGCACACACAATGTCTCAGACACAACAGGACCTCTGTGCAAAGGTGCATTGTGGGACATGTGATGTGCGTCCTGTGACAGGGGTCGTAATTCAATTTTTTTTAAAGGGCCATAACCAGAATGGCACGCTGAATCTGCTGAATCTGTGGATCTGCAACTCCTGAACCATTTGCCAGCTTGCTAAGCTATTGTTGGCGACTAATCAGCCAGCCATCACCTTAGTATTGGACACCCCCATGCTGTTACCATGGTGACGTGTTATGTAATCAGGTTTGATTAGAGAGTGCAAATGTCTTGCATGCATCCACGCCCTATCCTTTCAGTATAAGCGACCTGTGCACCGGGTCCATACAGGACACACCTCTCAGTCTCGATAAACTGATTATGTTTAGTTTATCTAACAACAACAACAACTGAAATGCACAATGAAAGATTTCATGGATGTTTTCTCAAGTGCACGGTCGGATAAACAGATTCCGCATTGATTGTAGGACTTAGTTGTTCTCTGTCTATCCAACCATGAACAGGGTGTATTTTCAGGATCTGGATCAATCTGAAGAGTTTCTGTCTCTGCTCCCCCTTTGCAGGCTCGGATCTCCTTTGTGCGAGTGAAGTACCTGTTCCTTACATGGCTGACTGTGCTGGTGGGAAGCTGGGTGCTTTATGTGCAGTACTCCGCCTACACAGAGCTGTGCAGAGGACACGAGTGCAAGAACGCCATTGTAAGCGCTGGCTTTGTTCAGTTAAGTCATTTAGTTTAGACGCTGTTGTTTCGATGGTTCCTTTAAGACTACACCTTTGTTTTCTCTTAGTGTGATAAATACAGGAAGGGGATCATCGATGGCTCCGCCTGCAGCAGTCTGTGTGACAAAGACACACTCTACATGAGCAGGTGTCTCTCTACACTGCCAAATAACCAGGTTGGAAACAAAGTTTACTTTCCATTAAACGTGTGACTCTGTAACTCACGATGTTCGGTTTGTAAAAAAAGTTTGTTTGGCCCTTCTGTGTGCTAGGTGTACACAGGCAGCTGGGGAGACCGTGATGGGATCATCCGCTGTAAGCTGGGGGAAGTTGTGCACTACGAGCTGGGCGAGGAGCCGGAGCCGCGGAGAGAGGCCCCCGTGTTCGACAAGCCCACCAGAGGCACGTCAGTGGAGAAGTTCAGAGAGATGGTTTTTAATCACCTCAAGGTAAAACACTTGAGTCAGAGAGGTTCACACTGACACAAATACTTGAGTCTGACACACGTCTGTCCCTCTTCTCTCACCAGTCCAAGCTTGGAGAGCAGGCCAACCTTGCCAGCCTCGTCAGCCAGATCCTCTCTGTTGCTGACGGCAACAAAGATGGACGGGTGTCACTGCCAGAGGCCCGCTCTACATGGGCCCTCCTGCAGATGGACGAGGTATAAAAATGAGCCGATGAAAAAGACATAAACAACTGTTGTAACCAGTTATCCGTAGACAAGATATGTTGTTGTTTGCAAACATGAAATCACTTTCATTTGTTCTTGGTTATTTGAGGTCTTGCTGGGCTTGCTGCTCCAGGACCGTGGACACACTCCTCGCCTCCTCGGCTACTGTGGAGACCTGTACATGACAGAGCGAGTCCCCTATGGGCCCCTGTATGGTTTGCCTCTACCGTGGCCGTTTGTATCCTGGGTGCCCAGTGGCTTGCAGCGCACTATGGACCAGTGGTTCACCCCCTCGTGGCCTCGTAAGGCAAAGATCTCCATGGGCTTGTTGGAGCTGGTGGAGGATATCTTCCACGGCACCTACGGCAGCTTTCTGATCTGCGACTTCGCCACAGCGCACTTTGGTTACACCGACCGCCACGAGCTCCGTCTGACTAACGCTCGAGCCGTGGTCCCCGAGGACGAGTTCAGGCGCAGCATGCGGGCGCAGAAGTGTGAGACAGATGCCGACTGTGTGTACGGGGTGGACTGCCAGACGTCATGTGACGTGTCAGAGAAGCGCTGCAGGGAGGAGCCGGTTCAGCCGAACCTGGCGAAGGCATGCAGTGCACTGAAGGACTACCTCCTGCGTGGGGCGCCGTCAGGCCTGAGAGAGGAGCTGGAGAGGCAGCTGTATGCCTGTATGGCTCTCAGGGGTAATGCTGGTCAGATGAACATGGAGCACTCGCTCATCCTCAACAACCTGAAAGCTCTGCTGTGGAGACAAATCTCACACACCAAGGACTCATGACGAGGAGAGGAAGTCCTTCTCAAATCACATCAGGCAGTTCCTCATGTGGAGCTCAGTCTTACAGATGCTGTGATTTAGGGATAGCAAATTCAATGAAGTAATTTTTATCAACTCTTGAGAGACTCTACCTCCTCTATCCCAGGCTCAGAAGCTTGGTGGCCTGGAAAACACATGCGAGTACTTCAAAACATGAGAATCAAACAGACTGAATGATAGCATGTTGCCATCAGTCGCACTTAAAACAGTTCATGCAGCCACATCACAATGTATTGTAGTATTCACCACGGAGGAATGTTATCGTGGCACTTTTGGAAAAACAAACTTGTAAAAACATTTTTCTGTACGCAGTCTCAAGAGCCCAGAGACCAAATTGCTGTTTTTAAACCACAAACTCATGCTGACACATGTGAGCTGACAAGGTTCATCAGAGGAGAGGTTTTTTCTGACTGTTGTACGAAGCTCCAGTTTAAAGTGTAATGAGGTGTAATGAAGTTGCACTATTTTAAGATCTGATCCTTAATTTTGTTGTGTCAAGGTTGCTGCGTGACACCGTAACAGAATTAGGGAGTGGATCTTTTGAAGGATAAAGCTGGTGATCTTCTATATTTTTAGTGACAGAAACTTAACAAAAAGACCAAAACCAACAGTGCTGGATAGTTTCCCATACCATCAGATTTCACTATGCTGTCAGCTGCAGTTATCCCCAAACCCATCGGTGCGTACCTAAGGTACAAATCTTCAAAAAAAATTCAGGTCTAAAAAAAATTGTACTTTCAATTTTTATAAAAGTTCAAATTTCCTTCAGCAGCTATGTTTCTATAATTTTTTAACAAAATTGAGCCAATTGCACAGACAAATTAACTTTATTACATTGGAAAATGAACTTTGGATCTTTTTAGGCATTTAGTTTACAATTAGGTAAGTATAGATAATCACCAGACAAAACTTTTAACAAATGCAGATTATTGATTGATTTAAGGAAAGACTTGAATCAGTTTAGATGTAATAAATGGTCTGTACAGGATCCAGACAGATGGAGAATGTACGGACGGTGTTATGACGATGATTGTCTGTCAGTATTCCAGAGGTCATGAACTGTGTGTCCGTGTCCTTCACTCGACTGTACATTCTCCGCCTGTGACACTAGTGACATCATCAATGCTGCATCAATGACACGAGGAGAAATATTAACGTATTTAATTTGGTTTGTGAATGTTGTCTTCTTGTATTTCTCACTGAAAAGAGCATCTGTCGTTCCGTGGTGTATCACATTATTTTTGGATTTCCTCTCAGTGCCATAGAGATCATACTGAGATCATTCATGAATGTTTCCCACCAGCGGAGGTGGTGATCTTTGTCAGATCTTGTGATCACATTTGAATGCTGTATAAAAGAGTATTTTCCACGATCCCTTTTCAGACATAGCTGTTGTGAAGTTACTGTGACCGAGGCAACGACCTGACCTGTCGAACCACTCGAAAAGCACTCAGCATGGACGCGACCTGTAAAAGCTCGTTGAGCTTGTGGTCAATGCTGCTGTTTAAATGTTAAAAAAAATGTTTTAAAAAAAAATAATGTTTACTTATTGAAGAGACCAGCATGATTTTGCACAATTAAACTACATACCACTTCACTGTAACTTGTACAGTCTGTTCATGTCTCTTTTTAACCGAGTCATTTACATGGATGTTTTTAACTTAATTTAAATGTTCATACACGCAAACACATAAGTACAAAAAATGCAGCGAGTTTAGAGGAAACCTAATAATAAATGCCATGAAAAAACAGTTATTGTCAGGTGATTATGCATAATGGAAAACATAATTATGAATGTCATATTTTATTTCTAGCATATTCCACAAATAGATGCCTTCAAATCCTATAAAATGAACATATAGCTTTAATCATTGCTCAAAAACAGCCACACCTACACATCTGCTGCATGTCCTTTGACACAAGCATCATTTTATTGGTATTTTAGTCTTGTGTCAACACAATCCAAAAGGCAGCCTTGTCTCTAAAACAAGTGTGGTGTGTTCAGGAATGTCCTGATTAAAATCCAGGGACCTTCAAGTCCATTGTCCGGCTTTTGCAGGGTTGTGGCCGCTTTGTCCCATTGAGACCAAGTCCAGATTTTCCATGAGTCAGTTCACCAGACTAAAACAGCTGGGTTTCCTCCTTGATGTGGATCAGAATTATTCTCTTCACAGAGAGATTTACCCGTCTAATAAGCCATTTTACTATTTAAGAATCAAATCCAGCGTCCTTACTGCCCATGAAACAAAATGTAGAGAATATTTTACACAGAAAGAAGATTTTAAGACATTTATATCACCCGAATTCTTCTCACTGCTGGACAGGGCCACTGTTGATGTA
>JAUZTA010000005.1:7205315-7215893 GCA_034780835.1 Ctenochaetus striatus | reverse complement strand
TTACAATGCATTTTCATACATGTCACCTATATTTAATGTTTAAATATACTGTTTTGAAATAATTTAATTTTAAATGTACTATATCACACAGATCCGTACAATGCTTAAAACATTTGTGTTGTTCTAAATAAAAAAATAAACAAGTTGACTTTTTCAATCCTTTTGCACAGTTTTTTTTGTAAATTAAATCTGTAAATGATAAACAAAAACTATTTGCTCTGAAAATGATCAAATGGCGATGACCTGGGAGCACAGTAGCCAACATTACTAAGGACAAAATATGAAATGATAAACAAAGATACAAGAAAAGTCCATATTTACTCAAGATGCCTCTATTCATTCACACAAATCCTTAAAGGCACAGACAGTATGATCTGTTACCAACACATTTCACAGTGGTGTGTGGTGCCACAGTAATTATGTGTAGTTGTGAGTGAAGTGAATTGTTTAAGTCCATGCTCGCTCTTCATCTGAAGCAAACTTTCAGAAGGAGATTCTCAATGATTTCCGTTATTCAAATGGGCTGCCACCCTGAAAGAAAAGAATCAGTTAAGTGGAGGAGCTGCATCTGTTGGGCTGGGTGTAGCCCAAGCACAGTCCATTATTAATAGTAATAAATAGGGGCATTGTAGGGTGCTATTTGCTAGTGCTACTAATTAGATATAGTGTTCTGACAGTGAGAAAGAAAACATTATTAATCCATATCCACGCTTAACTTTTTGTTCAATTTACACTATTTTATATAATTATTTTACTTAATCCAATAGTTGTGTCCTTTTAAGAAACTAGTGCTCAAGCATCTGTTGTCTCTTTACCTCTTGTCCCCACTCAAAATACCTTGCATCGAAAACACTGACCGTAGGAGCAACATTACAGCCTGTCTTTTCAAAACCAGTTACTTTAACAGTTTCTGTTTGTGTACTCGCACTGTAGTATTCAGAATCTTTTACTCTGGTGATGTAAAAAACATTCTGCAGTTGATCTATTAATTCTGCATGTGACTGGCCACAGGCAAATAACCACCCCCCTCATTTAGAGCAGCTTTTTATTTGCACAAGTGAAGAGAGCCAACTGAAAAACCCCATGATGCCATTCCTTGTGTTTGAATACTTATGAAATGTACATGCTTGCAAAATACCTTCAGGAAGTGTTCGAACTGAGGCTTCAGCTCCTTCATCATGGTTTCTGCCTTGTTGAGGCAAGCGTGTCTCTGCTTAACTTCAAACTCCTTCAACAAATCCATCAATCATTAGATCACCATCATCATCACTTGGACACATTCCTTCTAGGACCAAAGTTAGATTTACAAACTAGAGAAGTTTTGAAAAATCCAGTGATTATGTTTGTGATCATTTACAGCAGTGTTACCTTCGTGTTGGACAGGTGTTCCTGAGAGGTAATGTGTGTCTGCACTGACGATGCAGATGAGGATAAGAAAAGGTTGCAGGCTGCGCAATGGAAAATTTCAATCTTTGTCATGTGGTCATTTTCCTGGAGAGCTGGCAAAACAAAGATAAGACCTTATTTAGTCTTTAATTGTTCAGAATAAAAATTCCTCTAATCCTGACTAAGTAATTTACCTTGAAGAACGCTATCCTCTATGGCTCGGCTACACTGACGACTTTTATACAGCATGGCCTCCTACAGAAATGACAACATCTATCACCATCCAGACACACTGATGTGTCAGCATTTGTTTATGTTCCCACAGTGGTAAAAAATGATCGAAAATGAGGGATTTAACCCACAAACTGCAACAGAATGTATGATGTTTAACCACACCATGTATTCTTTTACCTGTAGGAAGGCTATAGCCAGATCATCGTAATGATTCTCTTGCTGGATGTGCTCCAGGGTGTCCCAGTGACTCTTGCCCTCCAAGTGATCCTGCAGCTCCTGACCATTGGCCAATTCAACATCACAAAGGTCACAAGTGATGGGGCTCCTGCAGGAAAAGTACATTCAGTGATGCAGAATGTCTTATTTTTCTGCAGGACTTCAGAACAGTCTCAGACCCTCATTTTACTAAAAACTGACACTAGTATCATTTGTTCTTACGTGTTCAGTATTATACTTTTGCTCCTGTTTCTGGACACCTCAATGGAAGGCGTGATTTTGTCCAGTCCTAAAAAACATTATTCGCAAATTTGTCATGAATGATTTTATAGAGGAAATACATTTAGAACATGAAAAAAATGAACAAAACCCATTAGGCTGTCCATTTTACCGTTACCGAAACAATTATGAATCTTTGAAATATTGAGGAGACCAAATATTGACAAAAGAACATCATGTTTTATTACCTCGATTGATATGTTATCAATACACTAGCACAAAATATCGAAATTTTCATAAACAAGCAAATGCTCTTAACTGATTACCTGCTATTTTGACTTAGCAGACTCACTTCTTAATGGATCATCATTGTGGCACTAATCGAATAAATAAGGTTTAAGTGAATGGACTGAAAAAAAACTTGTGGTGAAGAAGAAGAAGAAACTCACAAGGAGAAAATGGCTGCCAACTCCAACAGTAGAGGAAATGTTAATTAAACGGCTGCCTCATGTTTAAAACAGAAAGTCTGGGCCCACTTGTTTTTATAAAGCTGACGGGACAATCAAAGTCTATGAATAATTCCAGCTTTCTGTCTTTTAAACTGTGTTTTTTTCTTTGGTCCACTTGCTTTTGTTTTTGTTTCAGTGGGGAACCAATTTTTAATGCCACTCTTGTTTTGGTAAAAAAAAAACTCTGAACAGACTGAAATCATGGAGACAAAGTGGAACAGAAACTGGTTTCAGTGTTGGTGAAAGAGGCCTAACAATGACTTCCACCCCCACAAAGCATGTAATCAATACTATCATATTTCTCAAATAATTATAGCTCTTTTTTTGTTTGAAATTGTGCAACAAACCGGCAAGCAAGCTGTGGTCACCTCTCTAACATAATAACGTACCTGTTTCCACATATCTTAACTGATGCTGATAGTCCAGCTGTAACCTGTGTGGAGATAATCTATCTGTAGTGTTCATCTACAGAGGAGAGAAATTCGTTGGAGAAATGATTCATTCTAATTATTAGAATCATTACTGCATATACAAACAATGACAGTTTTATCAGATTCTGAAAACGAAACAATGGGCCCTGCATGCTGTTTTAGTCTACAGCCCGGGACCTATAGAACCCAAACTGCACAGATATTTACATTAAGAAAAGATCATCAGAACTTTCTGTCTCATTGCTGATACCTCTCTCCTGTATTCTGGGATCGTTATCCTCTCCTCCCCATCGGTCCTCTGCGCTCCATACGATGCAGGAAGCCTGTGGGTGGAGGAGCCATGAATGAGTCTGTCAGGGCCGCAGACCCTGTGGTCCAGAGGTCTACTTATGGAGACATAACCTGGTGGGGCGACTGATTCAGAGTCTGGGCTGTAAGCCTGTTGTTCAGACAGTCTGTGATCAGGACTAAGACCTCGACTCTCAGCAGGTCCGGTGTTGGGGCTAAAGTCATGTTCGTCGAGGGGTCGGCTGCCTGGTTCGGAGGAGGATGAGTCCCAGCGGCGTTTTTTACAGCGGTCTCTACTTGGAGACAAACGCTGTGGTTCAAGGACGTTACTCAGATCAGGTGGAGAGGCCTTTTGGTCTCGGGCTTGTTGCATCTCATGCTCAGAGTCTGACGAGAGAGGGTCGTAGGGATCATAAAGCTCCACCCTGAAGGAGACAGAGGGATTAGTTTGTGCATGTCTGATACATACAGCTTGCTGTTATATAGATCGCCTGTAAGAGTGTTTTGCCATTAATACTTACTGTGTGCTAGTGTGTGTACCTCATGTGTACTGCATGAGGTGTTGAGAAAAAGCAACCAAAAAGTGCTCTTAAGATAAAACTAATTAGAGGCTGTGCACATTAAGTGCCTTTTCATTAAGCACTAAGTGAGACAGTGAAATTTTCCTCCCTCTTGAACTTATACATCACAAGGTCCGCCTGGAATAACACAAAATGAGGTCACCTTCAGTCAGTCAAGCAAAGCTTAATGTTCAAATGTGGGACATCCTGGATTGTGACTCCAAGAAACATCACTTTCTAACTAACACTTTAAGAACATGCTATAAACATCACTGACTGATTTACCCTTCTGAACCTGAGACACTTTGGTCCAATAAGCTGTCGTCTTGATCATCAATTGGTTTGAATGAAGACTTCCATTTAGCGGCAGGAGGTGTCACTGTAATACAAGAGTTAAGAACAACGAAAGCTATTAATTTTGACAGAATATTATTTTTCATATTTAGATAGTAAATGACTAACTAATAATGGTCTAAGGCAAGTTGTGATTGGTTCATGTCTGTTACTTTTTTCTTTTTTTACAAGGACAGGAATTAACACAATAATTCAAACATATAACATGGAAGAGGGACCCACAGAAGGCAGTGATTTGTTTGTGTCGACTTCTTTATCAAACAGCCGACTTGTTCAACTTGCCTTGGTCATAAAATTATCAAAGTGAAATCTGCATATTTTTGGTAAGCGTCATATTGTGTAGTCCGGGTTGAGAGTTTTGATGCATCTCATTCCCCATTTCTTTCTCTCTTTTATTTCTTGTCATCTCTCTACTTGTAAATCTCTCTTAAAGGCACAAAGTACCAAAAAATATCAAAAAGAACAACAGACCTGACATTTATTGTGATGTGTTACAGTCTGTAAAGACATTTTCACATCATACTGAATCAAACCATGGACTAAACAAATACAGCAGAATGATTTGCTAAATTGTTAACCGTGGTAAGGAATTACTGACTTGAAATAGATGAGCTTATGTGGTGATGGCCTGCATGGAAACAGTGTGTGTGTCTGTTAAGCTTCAATGGCCAAAGAAGTCACCTGTATGTTTCTTAGCTGGAGGTGTTGCAGCGGCCATGTCAGCCGCCTGCCTGACACTGTCTGCTGGCTTCACGGAGATGTGTTTCATTGCTGCTCTGAAGTCTTGGGGTATTCTGTGTATAAACAAAGAAAATGAGTGCGATACTTCACAGCGATTGAATACAATAATTATATATAATGGACACTCATGCGGTAAAGTCAGAGTGGTGTTTTATCGATGCTAACATCAGTAAGTCAGGCGTGGAGAGTCAACTTAGCCACCTTAGCAATTTTTGCTACTAGCTTTAACTTCATAGCTTATCACTCTTTAGCACGTCTGATTGTGAATTATGTTTGAGGTAGACGTCAGTCCAAAGGCATGCAACCTCAGTATTTAGTCGACAAAAAGACATAAACCAAACCAGCAGGGACCTTGCTGAAAATTTTAAAGCAATTTAACGTTCAGCAAAACATGAAGTATTGTTAGCTTCGTGTTGAGACGGCACAGCTCTGAATTACCTCCCGGGCTGCTGTTTGTACACTGGAGCTGCTTCTCTAAGTAAAGCTGACGGGATGTACGGAATATTGTTCTGACGACTCATTATTTGATTGCTTTAGAGGAGCAGATAAAGTGTCATGCGGGAGAAGTGAAGCTTATTCGCCCACAAAGAGCTGGATGACATGTACTCGACATCTGCGGATAGATGGCAGCATAGTGCAACACATGATGGGCTTGCTTCTGCACTTTTATTTTAAATCCAATTTTAAACTGATCCAGCACACGTGTACACTGGCTCAGTGTCATAAATATATTTTTCCAAGTCTTTAGTTACACGCCAAGTTAAAGTTTTTTTTACTGGCAAAACAACTAACAGTTAAATTTGGGGCTGTCACCTTTAGATTTTAAACTTTTTTTGACTGACCTCAGGTGGTGAAGGTGGGGAGTTTGGTGGTTAAGTTGGGTAACATGGTATCAGCAGAGGAATCATTCAGGGCTGCTGCCTCAGCTCCACACTCTCTCTCACATGACAGCTTGTCTGCACATAAAGTCAGCTGCATCTTCAGATGTACCAACCTGAGACTTATTAAGACTAACAATAAATCAGCTTCAGGCAGCTGGTGAACGAGACACCCAACCCACAAACACAAACATGCACTAACACATACTAATGCACAGTCAATGCATACATAAAATTCAGAAACCAGTGGAGTTGTTAATGCTCTTTGAAGTCTCTATTGTGTAAATCTTTATTAGGTTTATGTATTTCCATTTTACTATACATACCTTTTTGTGTTTGAAAGATTTGCTAAAGAATCCCTATGGCACTGTAAATCTGTACCCGAACAAAAAGCAAAAGAAGTTTTAAATTGTGAATTCAACGGGGTGCGAGGATTGTTTCATATTCTTTATAATTCCATAGTTATCTTATTAATTTAATAATTCTTGTTTACCTGTGTAACAGAATTTTCATTCTGCATTGTGCAAAATAAATTTGTGGTTAACTAAATTACCACGGGTCCCTACTTTTGACCCCCCTACTGGGTTAATCTGGCCATGGGTAACAGAGGAGTTATATTAATCCTGGTTTTACCGACACTAATACAACTTTGAAAATCCTTGTGAATTGTACTCACTTGTTTGCTAAAGATGTAGAAAACAATCTGCAGAGGATAAAGTATCTGCTTAAAGGTGAGTACGTCAAAACATAGTGAATATAATATCTCAAGGACAAGTAAATCATGATGTAAATTCTCAGACATGCAGTGTTATGCAGACTATTAGTCCAAGGCCATCTGTTGCACAGAGGGTCACATATATGCATAACACCCATGACCTCCATGATGCGGTCAAGGTCTACGCAGAGACAGCAAACTTATTGTTGCTCCTCAACAGGACTCGCTTGCTCCTGATAACAGTGTTAAAGGTTTGCAGAGGATCATCAAGTTCCCTTTAAAAACCAACTCATGTGCAGGAGAACTGAATGGTCTGACAGTAATTATGATTTTGGCAGAAATATCTTCTGTAGGATCATATGGATGGATGAACATAAGACATCTTTTCTTATCATGTTAACATTAGACATCAAGTAGGAAAGACTGTGGATTATGTGGGTTTAAGCCTCATAAACCAGAAAAAATGTCCATACCAAGACTTCGAGCTGCTTTACCATCAGTGGACTGGAAACACATTGTGTGGATTAATTTGCTTTTAAGTTTCCACACCTTTTACATGTGTCATGGAATTAACACAATGGGATCTAGCCTGTTCTTTATAAGTCACTGGTTAAAAGGTTACGCTGAGGTCAGTGTAACCTTGTCCACTTTCCATCTCTCAATGACATTTACAAAAGATTCTTGACTCAGGGGACCTGAACAAAAAATCTTATTTTGTCGACATTAAAAAATAAAAAAGGAACTTGTAGAAAGAGTTTTTCCAGAGTGAAAATATGGAGTCAAACTTTTGTAGTGTAAACCATTTTCAGAGCAGACAATGTGATGCATCACCACACAGCTGTGACCAATAAAATAATTAACTGCTTCACTGTAATAGAACTGAAAGAGGCATTTTTGACAGGCAGTAAAAGACAAACTAAAAAAGCTTGTAACATACTTAGGTCACATCCAAAGTATGAAGCTTATATTGCCCTTAATGTCTATTGTTTATGTAGTATAAGATCATTGTGTCTTTTATGTATAAAATATCTTAGAAAACAAGGTCTAACTGCCAATAAACATGCATGAAAAAGAACATGCGGTTTGTGTTTTTGGAGTGTCCCTTCATTTACTTTCTGCTTTACAGTTGATAAAACTATATTTGTGTGTGGCCAAAGCATGACATTTTCCTGCTTCCTGTTTGGGGTTTAACTAAAAAAGTTTGGATAGCACTTATGGGTTTGATGCCTACAAATCCAAGTTTTTGAGGTTAAAATAAAAAAAGAGGCCAGATGTAAAACTATATAATTTAAATGTACAGAAGCATCATTCTGGGTTTTCCTTAAATTCACTTATATATACTTTATATACTTTAGGAAGCTAATGCAGAAATACATTAGACTCTGAAAAAATGCATTTGTGTCAGTTTTATCTGTATTTAGACTGCAGGAGAGTGTTGAGTGGAAGTGCTCTAAGTAGATGAATAATGATCAGACATTTCATCTAAAATCTTACTTTATTATACCATAAAGATGTGAACTTTGAGCATAGGATCACCAAGGTGTTAAAGCAGCTCTGAGGAAAACATATACATACATAAAGGCCTACACAGAAATACATTGATTAGAATGAAGGCAGACATGTTTGTCCATATTACATTATTCTGACACAATCAGTCCTTCCTGCGACAAGTTTTATTACACATTTTAAATTTCAAAAAACGATTAAAAAAAGATAGATTTCCCTTTTTTTAAGATCATGTTGGTCTTAGGACATGTTATCACAAAGAACATTCTCCAATCCTTAATTCATTAAGTTGTGTGCATGTGCAAATAAATCTACAGGCCTTTGAATAAAATCTCTACAATTGTAAGGTAAAAGTTTATTTCGGGTGCTTGGTCTCCACCTGAGCTTTACAACTCTAAACTCATTTTGTCAGCTAAAAGATATTAAGGAAAACAAAGGTTACATAAAATCGACAGAAGTTAGAAAACTACAAAGAAAAAAGTGTTGTACTGTGTCTTTCTAACATGACATGCAGAAACTGCTTTGTGGATACTGTGAAAAACTGACATAATGACATGAAGTGTGGTCATTTTTGGCTTTTTGTTTGAGAAAGCCCTCGCTGTAAAAAAATAGCAGCAGTTAAGGCAAAAAGATTGTTCCTCATGGTGACAATCATACCTGAGTACCTAATACAATAAGGAGTGATCTACATATACTGTGTCATTAGAGGAAACAGTTTTGGTCTACAGAGTATTACATATAGAAGCTAAAATTCTACTTTTTTATTACCCAAAGCTATAAAAAAGCTAAACCCCAAAACGTTGTTGAACTGGATACATACTCAACAACGAGAAAAGAAATTTGTACCATTTTTTTAATACATACGCATCTAAGACAACCCATTTGAAATAATCAAGAAATTGCATTCATTTTTGTGGATATTACATTAATAAAAAGTCTGCTCTTACATCTGTTACACAGGCTCGTCATGAACACAGGCTTGTCTGAGTTGTGGTTTTCTGCTATAAGCCACCAGTAAAGGGTGCGCTGGTCTCTTGGCTGATACTTTCCTTCACCTCCACAGGCAGTGCGTCAAAGAGATGGTCCTCCACAACCAGACCGTTTTTGCGCAGCATACGGCAGTTTCCCAGCTGTGCGGGCAGTCTGTCCAGGCAGTTTCCTCTTAGCTCCAGCTGTGTGAGCTGGACCAGTTGACCCAGGGTCTCTGGCAGCACGGTGAGCGCATTGTTCCCCAGGCACAACACCTTGAGCTTGGTGCATCTGAACAGAGGCTTGGGCAGCACCTCCAGCTTGTTGGAGTTGATGGCTAAGTGTTGAAGGTTATGGAGGAGACCCACATCCGGAGGGAGGACTGTAATGGAGTTGTGGCCCACATCCAAGTGCCGCAGTTTGGGTAGTGTGAACAAGGCCGGAGGAAGCGACTCAAGTTTATTGTGAGAGAGGTGGAGTGCCTCGAGAGACTTGATCTGGCCGATGGAGGACGGGATGGTGATAATTTTGTTGTGCCACAGTTTAAGGCACGTCAGCCTCTTAAGGTGCTGGAAGCTGATGATCTCCTCTATGGTCCGGATGTTGTTCGATTTCAGGTCAAGTTCTTGTAAGTTAGTTAAGCTGAAAATAGCGTGGGGAATCCTATCCAGTTCGCAGCTGTGCAGCTCCAGTTCAATTAGATTTATCATTTTTTTCAGACTATTTAGTACCAGCAGTTTAGTACCGTCATTGTGCACCACTAACTTTATCAGATGTGGTGATAGCTCTGTGATGTTTGTGGGCATTTTTGTGAGGTTGCTCTTTAAGCACAAAGTCTTTAAATGCCTCAAATCTCGCATGGACTCTAGACCAATCATTTTGTTGTTTTCTGAGCTCAGGTTGCCAATTAAGTTAAGCTCCCTCAAACTCCTGAGCAAATACACCCACGCTGGGATCTCAGCAACATCAGTGAACTTGACATGAAGGCAGCGAAGATGATCCCGGAGAAAAGCAAAACCTGTCTGCTCTACTTTGGCCGGGCAGTGGCAGAGATGCAGCTCCTGCAGGCTGGTCATTTGGGAGACCTTTGCTGAGAACCTCACCTCAGGTATCAGCTCCAGTTTCAGCACTTCCAAGTCTGTGAGGTCAAAGACTGCATTTGGGAGACCTGAGAGCATGAAAAGGTGCAGTTCCTGCTGGTCCTGTGCGTTACGGGTCACCAGCTGTCTCAGTTTTTCAAAGGTCCACTCATGATTGAGACTGATCTCCCTCAGCTTATTTTCACTGACCTCAGACAAGAAGACACCAAAGCGTTTGGAGTAGAGTTGGTCATACTGGTCGACCATGTGTAAAAGGAATGCAAAGTCATTTTTGACATCAGGAATGTCACTAAAGCTGCTCTCCTCTCGGACCTTCTCAAATGAGTACTCCTTCAAGGGTCGTCGAAAGACCCAGAAGAGAGAGTACAAGCATGCCATCCCATAGATCAAAATCAAAGCCATGTAGCTGATAAGCAGCTTGTTTAGCATGAACGCCATGTTGTGTGTACAGAAGAACTTTCTGTAACCCGTT
>JAUZTA010000005.1:7185841-7202719 GCA_034780835.1 Ctenochaetus striatus | reverse complement strand
ATTTAACTCCAGTTGAAAAATGTGTAAATGGGTAGTGAGAAAGGCTCTGCTAAGTGCTAGAGTGCTCCAACACTTTATTTCAATGTGTTTTATTCCACCTTCGCTTCCTCTCCTTCCCCAGTCTCTTTTGTTCAGCAATGTTTAAACAAAGTTTAAGCTCAGTCATCATTGTGCTAAACCCAGACTTATTACAACATGTTGTTACTGGAACAGAGCAGAGTCCTTTGATGTAGGTCTATGAACTGTTATGACTCACTAAGACAGACACGTTTCATTTAGCGAAGCACTGACTTTTCTCTCTCAGTGGATGTGGCACTCTGTATCGCCCAGATTGCTTGTATAATTCATGAGTTTCCTGCTTCTAATGCGACTAATGCAAACAGACACAGCTAGAATAATTTCTCACAAAGATGAATGTGTTCCTGTGACTGAAAACAATAAATGTCCATCTTGATCATTTGCTGCTTCTTTAGGTCGTGGGAACTGTAAAGCAACACATATTTGGAATATTTCATGCTGTACTTTGCACAGAAAACACCCTGAATCTTCTTGAACTGCACTTCAGAGAGAAGATATTGCAAGTAAGATGGTAGACTTGGATCCTTTTAGATAAGAAAATACACATGTGACTTGAAGTTCAGAGGTAGGAGTTGTATTTTTTTGTATTTATTAATTTGTCTCTTTAACTGCTGAGTGTCAAAATAATTAAAAAAAAAATTAACTTCTTTTATTAGAACTTTCTAGAGGCATCACTTGTTTTTCATATTATAATATAGAGTAGATACATAGTCCAATTATACACAGTCTGTTTTGATCAGATTTTTTGTGACCATGTGCTCAATGACAGTGGCATTATCACCAAAAGTCAGCAGTAACAGGTTGAAGTCATGTGACTAATAGGTTTTCTAGGTATCGTCTATAATATCTGGACAATTTCTCTCAGCTAAAAAGAAGTTTATTTCAGATCAGTAAAATCCCAGCTCAATGCTGAATTCATCCGCCTCCAGCAGGAAAATAATATGCATGAATTCACAGCTAACGCTCAAAATTTATGAATGTCTCAAGCACTAATAACCCTGTCAGAGGTCTTGCAGTGTAATTTATATCCTGCACATGAGGAATGAAGAACCTTTTTTCCCCTGTTGTGGAAACCACAATAAGACCATTCCTTCTGAAATCGATCAAGCAGCTTTGCCTCGGGTTGACTGTGTGAATTTCTTGTTTAAATGTCATCCATGTGACAATGCGGTTTGGCACAGGATTTTTAATTTCAGTCAGTCTTCACCGCAGCCTGACTAATAAATCAGCTGGTCATAATATCAGCTGGTACAGGTTTATTACAGATATTTCATACCAACATATATAAGGAAAGGCAACATAAAAATGAAAAAACTTTGGTGTTTAACTGTTAATTTTTGACCACAACTCTTTAAAAACCAAGTTTAACAAACCTTAAACAAATACTGTAGTTTCTTACGTATCTATATAAGAATTACTATAATGCTTAACTCTCAAATATCAGCATGAGACTTAAAAATACAGTATGTGTTAGGCTAAAGTACATCTATGAGTTTTTGCTAAGTTGCCTTCTTGTTCAGTGGAACTTAAAAAGTCATATCTTCTCTACACCTACACAGGAAAACGCTCTGTGGTTTCTGCATATCTGGTGTCATTGTTGGTGTTTTTTTAAAAGTGCTAAGATATCTAATAATAAGCTTATTTGTACATGTCACAGGATGTGATTTAATTAGCTGCCTTTACATTTTGTTTATTTTAGTCTAAGGCTCCTTGTCCGGTGCGTGCTGGCTCACTGTCACACTGTCATGGCTCAGTGGGCCACTTGAATAGAAGACAGCCATCTTTACTGTTATGTTTCAGACCTGTGTAACAAGAAAAAATGTCAAAAAGACTAATGTGAAAAGGGCTTATATTTAAAAGTCTTTAACAAGTGTCATGAACTTGATGCAGTCCAGAGTTGTAGGTAGTGCTGAATGTAATGCTGAACTTCTACTTTTAATCTTGTCCCCCACCCCCCTCACCATACCCACTCATATCTCCCGTTTGTTTATTGTTCATACATGATTCTTATTACTCTGATAAGGACTCCACTGCTAATTAAAAGTAAAGGCAATTAGTGAATCTGTGTTTAGACAATATCTTTGAAATGGATGATATACCGCAATGCAAGTGATGTTTTTGTTCCACAACAGAGAGGAAGTCAATAGGGGCTCCAGAGTGGTTCATACCCTGATTATCACTCCCCACACAGTTGCCTCACACATGACAGGGAAAAAAACACATCCAATAGGCGGAGGAAGAAATGGCATTAGGGTGGGGGCCCCCAGGAAAAGGCGGGGCCCTGTGCCACAGGCGGGCCTTGGCAGCGGGTGGTGAAGAGTCCCCAGTGTCTGACACTGGGTTAAACCTGTTGAGGCTGCTCTCTTCAGATACACCTACAGACCTGATCTCTCCATGTGACAGTGGCACTTTTATGCATTTTTTTCATTAAGATAAATAGGATTAAAGGTAAATACCATATAGTTTTGTATAAACTAACTTAAGGCTGCTGTAGGGTTGGAAAGGGGCCGCTGACAAAAAGGAAATACCTCGCAAAGTGACCATGAAAAAAACAAACAAACTATGTGCCTTTTTCATATTTAAGCAGCAAAATGTAACCACAAGAGGAAATAAGACATTTCCATGGTGAACTCTTTGACTTTTTGTTCCCTTCACGTGATGAGTAAGTTATCTGTTTAAGTATCCGATCATGTGACTTCTTAAAACGTGAATTTGAGGAGCACCATGTGTCCCGGCGTTAAACATTGACACCAGGTTATGAGTTTCTTATCTGAACACAATTATCTCCTCATGCCGCGCGGGGAAGACAGACTATCAATCAAGTTATTGATTATAAGTAGGTTTTGGATACACTTATTTAAAATAAAAAATTAAATGAGGAAAATATACTTACTGCCTGTGTGGCTTTATCTCAATCCAATTATTTCTTCTTCAGCCTGCATGCCACTTTTCGCTCCGGTCCTCAGGTGCGCCTCTAACCTAATTTCCCGGCCCCGTTAAAAGCCGCGACTGTGACGCTAGTTGGTGAAACAATGCTCGAGAGAACATTTGTTGGTGACAGCGCGGTTTGTCGGCTGCATCCCTCATACCTGAGCCCGGGGCGCGGAGCCGGCTGCCTGGCCGTGCCGTAGACGGAATGCACAGACAGACCTCCGGTGCGATGTAATTCTAACAGGAACCAGATCCAATATGGAGCCGCACAGACCTCTGTTGTGGGTGTTATGCGCGCCTCCCATTGGAGGATGTCATTACGGCCACTTCGCGGAGACACCGCCTGCTTGCTTATCTAATGCTGGATTCAGAATCCATGGGAAAAACTGGTACGGACATTTAGGCTTGGCTGAAAAGTTTACATTTTTCCTCAAGGTGCCAACACACTTGGCCCTGCACATCCTAAGTTACTCACACTTACCCAAAAGTTTAGGGAAAAATCATTTTGTTTCTGTATTAAAGGTACGTGATTATATGCCTGTCTGTAGTCTGTACGAAAATGAATAATATGAGCCCATATGGAGAACAACACGTTTTAATCAAATATTTCCTCAAGCAGCCAAAGCCTGTGTGACTGATTTAACTTAAAATGTATTAAAGATACAGACTAAGCGAAAATTGAAACATAAATTGGGGAAAATTTATAAAATGTTGGTCATCATTCATGGCAAAAATAGCTTGGGCATCTACGGGATCACAAAAAAAATCCAAAAAATAGCCTATGCAAGTGCACCTGGAACATATAACACATAAAATTAAATAATCAAACAGCTTCATGCACGGATTACTGAAGTTACACGTGGTCACGTTTTCTTTGAGAAACGTAAAAAACACAGAATTAAAGCAAGTGTTTGTAAATCATAATATTTGTCTGCAATAGATTAATAAGAATTCAACAGTTGAATACTGAGTTGTATTGAAAATTAAAAAAAATCAAATGAACTGGTCCTTTCTTGAAGTATTCTACTTAAAATTTATTCGACCCAAAAACTGAGCTCTCGTTTCGACCGCCTTCCCAGTGTTACTTGAACGCAGCACCGGCTTCCTCTTCTTTGTTTCAGCCCCAGACACCACATAGTGTTTCACAGTGTTGGCTGAACTGTGTCACCTGACTTTTCATGGCAAGACTTCTCATATGTACCACTTGGGCACATGACACGTGTTTAACATGCTGCATGTTGTTGTTACAGTCAGACCAAATTATTACATAAAATATCCATCTATTTGTTTGCCTGCTTGCCTGCTTGCCTGCCTGCCTGCCTGTCTGTCTGTCTGCCCGTCTGTCTGTGTAATTGGGATTGGCAAACTCAACAGTCAGTAGGACCCTGAGTGCTGAACTCGTGCATCATTTCCAGCTCTTTCTGGATTTGGTTGATGATGCACCCGGTGGAGGAAGTGTCTCCTCGGTTGCAACCCATACAGGTTTCAACCGGTCCTGGGCTGCTGGCTGCTGGCACTCTGTGCTCTCTCACGCTACCCTTGTACTTTGAGAGGAAGAAAAAAAAAAAGAGGGAAAAGAAAGGAGGAAAGAAAAAATGCAGCCACTGGAGTGTGTAGTGTGATAGTCTAGTGATAGTTACAGGATCAAATGTAGACCACATGCAGACTGATAATTGATTTTATCTGCAGGCTCCAAGGAAACGAGGCAAAATTTGTAAGATGTATTAGATTTGCTGTTTTAGCAATAGAGCCAAATGTTTGCTCAGAGTTGAGAGAGGCAATCTTGTGATAGCTGAGTTTGTGATAGCATTGAGAAGCCCAAAGAATCTTGAACAAAGCAGGGTGAACAGAATAAATAAGAAAAGTAGTAGATGAGTTCACTGTTTTTGACAGTTTTCAACCATAAGCTGGTGCCACAACATTATTTGTAATAAGTTTCGTCGTTTAGATGCTGATATTCATTTGACGGTGGTCTTAGCCTGAGATGTACTGCTAACAATGCTGACCTTGTCTTTGTTGTAATGGTTTGGTGTGTGTTATCGCACTGGGTGGTGGGAACGTTGGTTAGACAGTATAGGGTTTCCTGTCTCTGGAGGCAATGTGGCCAACAGCTGGGTGCCCTCAGCAACCAGTTCAGTGGGTTGAGAACCGGCTCAATTAGATACAAATTATTCAGCATGGACCTCCCTCTCAGATCTGTAAAGGATACACTACCACACACACACACACACACATACAAGCTAGCAAGTGATGTAGCTTAACATAAGACATGCACATGTGCGGTTTCACTGTGGAAGTAGTGAAGGATATAAACAGTCATTGTAATTCTGGCTAAAGTAACAAACCAACAACAAACCAAAACAAACCTGTCTCCATAGTCATTAATTTCCTGTAAGCACGATAAGCACTGATTGCTCTCTCTCTCTCACACACACAGTGGGGTGGGAAGTACAGGATTAGGCCAGTGTAAGTGTTGGATATGTAGCTTGGATTGAAAGCGGTTTGGGAATGAATGGAGTCAATAAAGGTTTACAGGGTGTAGTTAGACAAGAAAGAGTGCGTGTCAAATTACATACTCTGCCACAGGGGTTTGCTCACAGGCTGTTTGCTGGTGTGTTGATCCTTTGTTATTACTCAGCATACAGTGAGAGTATTGGATGGTGCTCTGGTGTGACGTGATATCGGATTCAGGAAAAAAAAAATAGGCTGATCATTGCCAGTCCATGTGGCATTCAGGGAGAACACTGTGTGTATTTGCATGTGTGTTTGAGAGGGACAAAGAAACAGCCTGAGAACATATACCACTTTTTCTTCTGCTCTGATAGCAACATACTGGTTTTACCAGAAAGATATGTGACTGCCTCTCAATGACCCTTCTCAGACAATATTGAGTTTGCAACGGTGTAGTAAAAAAACTGAGTACCTCATGGTGCAAACATTTTCCTTAACACTGTCTCTGCAGCGCTTAACAAATACATTCGGGTGTGGCTTATCACTCGCAGTGCTGAAGAAATGGCTGCATCAGAGCTTCTTTTCACCATGTCAGAGTCAGACATCCACATGACTTAGAGCTGCCATCACCTGCCTGATGTCGGATTAGACTGCTCAGGTCATGTGATGCATAGACAGCAACTGTGACTGCACTCCTCTGCCAGTTAAATGTTGTTTTGAATTATTTTAAGGGTAAGAATTCTTACATGTTTTACCACTGAGGGAGAGGGAAGCGTCAAATTAACCTTTTGCTTGGAAACTAATCACTGTAATCTTCAGGAGTGTCACTGATAAACCAGGGCAACCTGACAAACTTTTTATTTAGCTCCACCTGCTGTTGCCTTGATGCACTATAACGTTCCTCACTAATAATGTGAGGAATCATAATGCTTTAAACTACTGGTGGTTGACTTCAGATTTCAAACATTTTTTTTTCATATTATATTAAAAAAATAAAAAAATATAAATGATAGATATTTACTTTGTAGTACGATTTGTATTTCTGTTACTGTAAAATCTGATTCAGTGATCAGTGATTCTTTGTGGCATTGTGTTGATTCCTTCAAGAGGTTGGGAAGTGTGATGTAAAGGAGCAGAGATGTCACAGACTGGTCCAGAGTCAGAGACTCAGGCTGGTACAGTCTGACAGCAATATCACAGGCCTTGTTTATTCATCAGTGGGATTTTTAAGATGAATCAGTACAGATTGATGTTATAAACTTTCATTTATGTTACTTTTTCAGAAAAACTAAAAGTATTTATTTTGATTTAACTGATTAACCATTAAACAGTTTGTATTTCCATGCAGGGCAACCATACAGTTAATCACATGTTTTGTTAAAATAGAAAGTTAATTATTATTCTCAATTTTGTAAGCTTACCTCCATCGCTCTGCCTAGTTTTGCTGATAATTAACACAATGTTTTAAAGGTCTAATTTTCTAAATCTCTAAGGAAGTGTTCTGGAAATAACAGTGTAGTTTGGTACTAGTTATGGGAAAAACACAAAATGTGTTCAGTTGACTCAATTCCTAATAGCTAAGTAAAATTAAATGCTACAGTAATAGGAGGTCATAGCAGTCAAGAAAAATGTAAAATACACAGGTAAACATATGCTGCACATATCATGTAATACATCTAGAATGAATTACCATACAGTTAGGTTTTACAAGAAGATTTCAGGGAATGTCCCTATCCAAATAATAGTAAATGTATTTTTTCCATTAACCTTTGTACTAAAATACTTATTTAATTATAAACCTGTTGAGGAAATGTCACCGATAGATATTTTGGTTTTCTGCTTTAAAATTGGTTGGCTGTATTATGGAGTGTAGCCTGATAATTTGCTGTCTGTCACCTCTGCGATATTGTGTATAACTTGGGGTTGTTTTGTTTATTTACTTGTTCGTATTGGGAGTTTTTCCGGTGAAGCCTGATCATCAGAAATGTTAGGCGCATTGTATAGAAGCGGATCAGTGAGAAGCACTGACAATTTGGCCTATATTAAGCTATATCAGGCGCTAATTAACCACAGAAGTAGAATGATAACTAATGAACCTTAAATCTTGTAGATAAATCATGCACATGTTATGCTCATGGTATACATCTAAACTTTATAATTACTGTTTAAATAAATTTTACACCTATCTTTACTAGCAAAGAGCTCTTACTGAAACGGGAGGCGCTATTTTCCCTCTGGATGGCAAAGGCACTACCCTTCCCACAACTTTCTTGAAAGGGAGGCTACGTGGACTAGTTTGACCCTAACGGATCTCCGTACTCCAGCGGACACGTGATCAGCCAAACTTATAAATAGATGTGCTGCGCATAATTGTTTCTTTGACACACTGGCAGAGTGAGGAGTAACATGGCGTCTTCAAGCCGGTGCGTAGCCACTTTGAAAAACTAAATTACCTCTTCCTACTTCGTGTGTTGCTCTCGGAATGTAAATTTGTTAAAGCTGTCGAGTTAAAGACGGTGATATATGCTAGCACTAGACCGAGCCACGCCCTTAGTTACACCGTTAGATGTACGATGTTGTTAACGTATTGTGCAAGGTAACAGCTCGTTAGCTAGCTAGCTAGTCAGATGTTACCAGAAGTCACTGTCTCTATCGCCTTTACATCCTCACAACACCGTTGTGCTTGTGTTCAATAGCTTTAGTTGAATATCATGTAAACATCACTTCTCTTTGCAACTCGACTTGTTTTGCCGCGGTTAAAGCTTTTTGGCGTTTAAGTTTATGATATAGCTAGTACGTACAGGCTGAAGCTGAAAGTTGTGCTAACCTATTAACTTGCTCTGATGGTCTGTGAGCCTCCTTCACTTGTATAAACATTAGCGTATTTTATGTTCAACCTGTGTTCATTTTGCCATAACGACATGTTTGAAGTCTAAAGCTTTCGTACAATTAGCTAATATACTCTGTTACAAATCAGGATTGTTTATTTGTCTTGCGTCTCATCTGACATCTGCAACAGCTGTCACCCCATGAAGATGTTTTCCCGATCAGAATATAAATTTAAAGGAGTGAGTGAAAAGTAAATGCATAATAATGTCGGTGTAACCCTGCCTTTTCACCCAGTAATTAGATCATCCGTTTTGCTTTCGCCCGATCATCGTGACGTTTGTTTTTTTATTGGATTTAGTCCAGTAACATGCATGTTGTTGTTATATCGAGATGATACTCGTTGATTCATCTGCAGATAAATTATAATCAACAGTTTGCTAACTCATGAAATGTTAATGTTATTTTTAAGCAATTATTTTTATATTCAATATTCTCTAAAGATAGCTTCTTGACTGATAGAACATTGTTCTTAAAATAAAAGAGTTGTTTCTTAATCAGGACATTGAGGGACAAAATAACTAAACAAGACATCACTTCAAGCACTGAAAAGCTGTGTTGTTTTTTCCACCGTTTTTTGATATTTGATAGTTAAAAATAGCCCAGAAAAGAATTCATTTTTTAATAATAAGAATTTTTAGTCGAAGCCCAAATCAAATACTGATGCCTCTTACTTACTTGCAGGTGTTGAGCTTTAGCGGAAGGTTGTTTTAGGTCGTCTCTGTGTTGTTGACACAGTTTAATATAGATTATTTTGTCAATTGGCCATTTTGATATTGATTTTATTTTTTTTAAACAATATGTTTATTAATGTTTTTCTCATAAACACACACCTACTTATCTACATGCATATATAACAACATAAAAATAAAAACAAAACATTTTTGCCTCCTCAACCAAAGTGCACATGGAGACACATGAACAAAAATCTTCTCAGACAAATATTCAGTCCTACTTTTGACAAAAACAGTGAATGGTCTCCACACTTTTTCAAACATATCCTGCTTCCTTTGTCTTATATACGTCCCTCTTTCTAATGGAAAAGTTGTCAACATTTGCCTAACCCAGTATGTGATACTTGATCTGTTAGTCTTTTTCCAAAACATTGCAATCAATCTTTTGGCATGCAGGAGAGATAAATCTATCATTGTTGGTTCTCTTTTGGTATATTTGTGGTGTCCTGGGGACAACCCTAGAAAAAACCCAGGATCTAATATATATCTTTTGCGAGAATCTTTTCCATTGCTTTTTTTAACCTCCTCTCAAAAACATTTTATCTTACTACACTGCCAAACACAATGAATCAGTGTCCCTTTCACCTCAGCACATTTAGTACATAAATCTGGAACGTTACTATTATATTTGTTTAGCTTAACAGAAATAATATATGTTCTCATCAACCACCAATATTGTAACAGTCTTAATTGAGTATTGATTGTTTGAGAATGGGCTTTCATACATACTGATTCCCAATCCTCTTGTGATGTATCTCTTCCGAGGTCTTCTATCCATGCATTCTGTTTATAATTAGAATTCTCAGTTGAATTGGATAGTAATAAATTATATATCTCTGAAATAGCACCTTTGCTGAAACTATCCGTAGACATTATTTTCTCCAAGTCAGATTTTTTAGGGCTTAGTTAGAACATTACTTTGGCTTGTTCTAATGAAGCAACTTGTGCTTCATCTCTTCAGATGTCATCAGATGGTCTGTGTTAGGTGGATATAAATCTTGAATTTTTTCTAATCTTTTGGACGCCCATATTCTAAATATTGCATCTGCTCTTCCTGGTGCAAATTGCTGATTTCCCCATATAGGGCTGTACAGTGATAGTGAGCCAGGTTCTTTAACACATTTTCTCAATTCAAACCACACCTTAATCATGTTTTTAACAATTGGGCTGGTGGTTTGTCTAATCGGGTTTCGCAATGTATCCGAATATAAGTACAAGGGTAGAGGTAGCCTTAAACCTTCCGATTCCATTTCATTCCATTGGGGAATATCTCTTGTTACAAAATAAAATTTCGATATTGATGTTATTTCACTTTATACCTTGATTTAAATGTTGATGCTGCTCAAGCTGGCTTCAACCTGATCTGTGCTTTGAGCCTGGCTGCCCCATTAGTTTGATCTATACCGCCATTTTGACATAAAGCAGTCACCTTACAAGATGTGTTTTGAGGAATATTCCATCGGGTATTTCTTCTGCAGCAGCAAAAGGGGCAAAGTAGTGTAAAACACTTCTAAATTATGTACCATTATGTGTTTAAGTAGCTTAGCTATTACTGTTTGTTTATTTTTCATTTGTTCTGTCTGCTTATAAGTGATTTTGTACAAATCCCTCTCTGCTAGCACTTTTGAATATTCTTTTGCAGCTTTGTGGGTGCCAAGTGTATTTTGTGTAATGACCTTAACATGAGTCATTTTCTTTACCCCACCCCACTTTTATCTGTTTTAATTTTCCTCTGTCCTGTGTTTTTCATCGATTTTGAGCTGTTTGATTATTTAACTGTTGTTCTGCCTCTGTAGCGGAGATTCTCTGGCCCTTCCCAGAGTCCAGTGCCCCAACCACCCAGAAGCCATACTGGTGGAGGACTACAGAGCAGGGGACATGATTTGTCCTGAATGTGGCCTTGTAGTAGGTAAGTATGGACACTAAGAACATATGCATATATGGTGTTGATCATAGAGCTTTCTGTGTTACTACACATCCTTTCTTTCCATTTCACTTTCCTATTTCTTAACCTCATCTTGAGTCAGCTGAACTATTGTCACACAATCAAACTTATCAGTACACACTGAGGTTTTTCAGCAAACGTCCTCCAGAACCTGTTTGTTAGGTTTTGTTCTCCATGTGAACATCAGCTGAGTTATTAGGCAAAACAGGCAGCAACCATGAAGCCAAAATTTTTTAAAGTTGGCCTTTTAAAGTTGGAATGTTGTTTTAGTCGTCTGGATAATAATGTGCTCAATCCAGCAATGTGACAGTTCATGTGTTTTTCAGTCAGATCTCAAAGTCGCACTTTTTTATTTAGTCATGCAGTTGTGAGACTTTGACATCACCAACCCGGCACAATAAAGGTAAACATAAATGGTATTTTAACAACCTAAAACCTACACCTAAAAATCTAAATTTTGTCTTATTCCAGAGACAATACCGACATTATTCTATATAATAGGAAAATTAACTGCCCTTTCTGTGGCCTTTTTTATTTGTCGTAAAACTGTGAGTAGAAAATGTTGTTTTTGTTTTTCAAATATTTTGATCCCCAGAATTTGTTACTCAGGTCAGAGACAAGAATAATAAGCATAGTACGATGAAACACCTGCGTACATTTAGTGTGAGGCTGGAGAAACAGGTCCAAAATGAGTTTTTAAATAGAGCAGCAAGGTCTGCATCTTAAAAAATTTGCTTAAATTGCTTTAAAAAAGGAGAGGAAATGAATCTCAGAAAATCTTTTGAATCAGTTAACGGTTTTTTATTAGCCTAGTCTGGCTGTGTATTCACTATTTTGTTTATCATGGAGGAACATACAGTGACAGATAAAAGGTGTATGAAGAAAAAAAGCTTTTAACATGTGAATCAGACAGTAAGGCGGATCTGTAAGGGAACACAGAGTTCTCCTCTAATGAGCTCCCAGAGCACAGACCAGGTCAGATGGGAGACGAAAGACGCCAGCCGCTCTCTGATGCAAGCTGAGGTGCCCTCTGTTCCTGCTCCCATCGCTTCAGCTCGCCTCTCAGGAGATGAATGTCACTTTACCTTTAGATATTATGAAGACTGATGAATGGTTTAAAAAAAAGCCTAACAGAATTAAAACAGCAGAAATCTAATCTTCAACCCTGCAACAGGGTTTCAGGAAGAGTCATGGTAACAGAAAGAAAATATTGGCAAAACGAAATGCCCCTGCCATTGTCTTTTGTACTTCTCAAATTTGATGCAGTTGGATGACTACATGTTTGTTTAGATCATATTTTACAATGTGTTTCTGACTCACAATATACAGTGATAAGAAAATGAGAAAAAAGAGAAGACAGTGTTGATGTGTAAAAATGATTCAGAGCCACAATAACCAGGATACAGGTGATATGTACCCAGCCACTTTCATTTAGATGAATAGAAGAATAAAAGCTCAAGTTGTCCTTACTCAGATATATAAGTTTCAAAGTAAAATTTGGTGCAGTATTAAACTTGGACACAGTCGTAGTAAGAACACACAAGTGGGATGAGTAGGATTCGTCTGTTGCGGTTTGTAAACACAACAATCAAAGTTCACCCCTCCTCCCAGCTCGGATGCATGCTTACAGTCTGGCACCTGGTGGCCATGTTGTTTTGTAGTCCTGCCCTCACACCTTTTGCCCCTGTTTTGGTTGAAAGCTACACATACACTGCCCAAAGGTTAAGGCTCAGAGAAGTCATGAAAACAGCAAAATAAGAAAATTCAGACAGAGGGCAGAGTCTGCAGATATAAAGACCACAAAACAATCATAGTTGGTCATAAATGATGGTTGAGAGGAATAACTTTTAGATGAGCCTTTGCATTGTTTTTAGGGAAGTCCTACCCACTCTGCTTTTAACACAACATTTACTCAGCTTCACACAGTGTCCTCCAACATCACAAATCATCAAGGCTCTTTCTTTATCAGGGGAGTTGAGTACATCAACAAGGTCAATGTCTAATGTTACCTTCAGGCATCCAAAGACTGCTCACATAAGCATGCCAAGTGTGAAGGACAGCGAAGAACTCTCAGGCTAACTAACTGTGCCAGTGCACAATCAATAATTCCTCCTTATTTCTCCAACAACAGTATGGGAGTAAAACTTACAGAGCACTGTGGACATGCTGAAGACAGGCAGTATGTGATAAATATTTGCACTATTTGAGCCTTGGACACCTGAGGATCTATTTGCATGAGGGAATTGTTATGAATATGACATCATCTTTTGGTTAATTATTCCAGAGGGATGTAACACAGCTAGACAGTCCCTGTTTGTATGTGCAGTGGCTTTACAGAACTTGAAACATTAACATCTAATTTATCAACCATTAACTTTCATTTCTAAAACTGACTCTTTACTGTTCGTTGCTCCATCTCACTTCTTCTTTTTCTATCAATGAAACAAGAAAAAGAAACTAACAACTGTTTTGTTAATATTGGTGTACAGCCTAAGATGCCATCAATCTTAAAAAGTTAAAAAGACAGCACATGAAACACACGAGCACTACTTTGAAATAAGAAGAGATGTCACTTTTTTGTCTCTCATTATTGTCATTGTTCGAACCGTTTCTCCTCAGGTGACCGTGTAATCGATGTAGGCTCAGAGTGGAGGACGTTTTCTAACGAGAAAGCCCTCAAAGATCCATCCAGAGTGGGAGACGCCCAAAACCCACTGCTCAACGGAGGTGACCTAACCACCATGATCAGCAAGGTGAGAGATGGTTGTGCCCACCGTCCAAAATGAGCCCTGGACCCAGTAACCTTTAATGCAAACAATGCTTCCCACTCAGGATTTATTAGAGCAACCCCAGCTAGTGTGTCGCATGTGCTGAGAGAGCTAACAAGTTGTCTCTGCTTATCAAAGAAATAGCTGCTTGCTGGAGTATTAAGTTAATATTGTTCCTGTTGTTGTTATTTTCACCTGATATTAAGTGCAAGTTTAATGAGATCTAGTCTGAGAACAGCTTATTTCTTGCTTGGAGGAAACCTGTTGTAAACGTCTAATTCAAAGCCTTGTGCATCTTGTTCAAGAAAACGCCTAGAATTGCTTGGAAATCAGAAAACTACTGTTAAAAGCCTCCAGCAAATGTCTGCCATCACTCATTACTGTGCTTTATTAAGTCTGGCCCCTAGAACGACCCACTAATGTTTATTCCTTCAACACATTTAAATGACCGAACAGCATTAGAGTTAGAGTTGGATATGAGAAAGGGCTTGAATTGCATCTGTATTGGTCTTAAAAACTTCGCAAATTTAACTTGAAACCTGCAAAAAGTCTAATACACTAACAGTTTCAAGATTATAACAATAATAATAATAATAATATCAGTAATTGTTGGGTTTCGGTTTGTATTATCCGATTCTGATTTCTATTTTGAGTTTGATTCCAACAGTGAATCATTAACTGTGTCACTGTTTATTGAAATCTGCTGCAATCACAGTAAACCACTCCCTCAAAGTTATTGTGACTCTTGTTGAAATTCTTAAACTAAGTTACTAATTAACCTTGACTGTTTTCATTGCAGGGAACAGGTGCTGCTAGTTTCGATGAATTTGGTAACTCCAAGTACCAGAACCGGCGGACCATGAGCAGCTCCGACCGGGCCATGCTCAACGCCTTCAAAGAAATCAGCACCATGGCAGATCGCATCAACCTGCCAAGGAACATCATAGTAAGTTTGTGAGATGTGGTTTAGAAAGATTAACCAGCACTTACTCAGAGCCAGAAAAACAGCATGATATCACATCACACCACAACCTGGGCTGGTTCAGACACCACCAACAGCAGGTGACCAAGCATCTCTCTGAGGAGAATGAAGACTTGTTTACTGACTTTACTGAGAAATGAAAACCACCCACGTCAGTGGAAAACAAGCTGAGTGAGAGTAATGAAACTGAAAGTTATTGTGGTAGTAATGTGTAACTCTGTGGTGTATTACTGAAGCGTGTGGCAGCTGCACTGCAGACTGGAGTTAACAACCACAGATTCACCAGTGTTATATAAAGGGGCTATCTGTGTGTTAACGACACATTCCTGTCAGTGTCTCCTGTAAAAGAGCCGCTAGTATGGTCTGCTGTATAGCTTGGGACATTTGCTTTCCTCAATAAATACTGTACATGATGATGTAAACAGAGTTTTAATGAGTTAAATAAAAAGGAAACAGAAATATAGTCATTGGTGGACCTCACTTATGCTTAAACATCTTGACTGTTTTAAAGAAGTCCGATTTTTTTTTTCCATATTTTCATCATTCACTTTTACCGAAACTGTAACTATGCATTTATTTTTGGTTTGTGAGAATTAACATAATAATTTTGATTTGCAGGACAGAACAAACAACTTATTCAAGCAGGTGTATGAACAGAAGAGCCTGAAGGGGCGAGCCAATGATGCCATCGCCTCGGCCTGTCTCTACATCGCCTGCAGACAAGAGGGTGTACCAAGAACATTTAAAGGTCTGAATCAACCTCCTCTCTTTATTCTTTCATATTATTCAAGTTGAGTCTGCTCTGAAGGAATTACTATAAACAGAAAAAATCCAAACAAATTACACTTTTAAATATTTTGTCATGTAAGTATTTAGCTGACAAATATCTGACACACTTCTTCCTCTGAACCTTTCTCCTTCCCTCCACAGAGATCTGCGCCGTCTCCCGGATCTCCAAGAAGGAGATCGGCCGGTGCTTCAAGCTGATCTTGAAGGCACTGGAGACCAGCGTGGACCTCATCACCACCGGAGACTTCATGTCCCGCTTCTGCTCCAACCTGGGCCTGCCCAAACAGGTGCAGATGGCGGCAACCTTCATCGCCAGGAAAGCGGTGGAGCTCGACCTGGTGCCCGGCAGGAGCCCCATCTCTGTGGCTGCAGCAGCCATCTACATGGCCTCCCAGGCCTCTGCTGAGAAGAAGACTCAGAAAGGTGGGTGAACGCTGTACAATACTGTGGGGACCAGAGGTGGAGGAGGTTGATTTGACCATTTATACAAATTATATTCACATTTTCTGGCATCCGAAAATTTGTTTTCCAAACAGAGACAACATCATCACGGGCCGCAGCCTGGTGCTACACCAGTAAATGAGCAGGAACTGTCAAACAGAGCAGATATGCATCACTTTGTCCCAGCTCTTCACAGTTCACACTCTGTCTGCCTCAGAAAACACATTTTCACCTGCGATGACTGTGAATAACTCAGATGTTGTATATAATCCTCTGGAATCCACTTCGATTCCAGACATGTTGACACCAAAAGCTGAAACATTAATTGATTATAATTTGAACAGGGCCAGTTTCAGGTGCCAGGACTCAGGTGGACCAATAAAAAATTCCACAATGCTGTTTACTTAATGATAAGGTTATCATAGCCAAATTCCCTTTATGAACTCATGCACTAAAAGTAGCTTAGCATAGCTGGTTCTGCTACACGCCTTTGGTTCCATTTAAGAATTTTTTTTTTTGAGTATTTAATGCTTCAGCATGTCTTTACTTGACAGATTAGGTCAAAGCATTTAAATTTTTAGGCAAACTGCTTGTTAAAGCCAAAATATGTTTGTGAAGTTTATGATGCACTTTGCTATAGAAATCATTTCTGAACATTGTAAGAGTTGTAAATGATGTCAGGAAGATTTGGTTAGATCAGAGGTAAAGAGCGCACTTTGTACATCCTTATGTACATTACAGCTCTGATTCTTGCCCTCAGTTGTGCATAAAATATAGGGTAAAAATTGAATTTCTTTTTAAAATACAGAGGTGTTAAAGCATTAGTTCTCTTATCAGTATCAGTTATGAATTATTATTATTATTGGTTATCAG
>JAUZTA010000005.1:7167888-7183902 GCA_034780835.1 Ctenochaetus striatus | reverse complement strand
AGCTTGTTCCACTGAAACATTAAACTGATCACAGAACAGTGTGGGAAGCATTTAAATGGCATTTTGACAGAGAGCTAAAATAACTGAGTTTAGCATGTTGTCAGGAAACAGCTCAGCACTGGAGTTTAAAGCAACTCATCGATGCCTCATCTGTTGTTGGAAGCCGTGTTAGTTCCTCAAGCCAATTTGAAAAAAAAAAAAAAAGAAACAAAAACATGAAGAGTTGTCTGTCTGCTGCTTCCAGAGGGACAGGGTGAATTTGGTTTTGGTAGCTGTAACTGTGCGACTTACTTTAGTGTTTTTACTTTGACTGAGGTAACAAAAACAATGCTGTCAGGTCCACCATAACCAGCTGTTTAAAGAGGAATGGAAAAAAAAAAAAAAAAAAGAATTTAGATCCAACTCAACTCAGCCCTAAAGAAATTCTTGTAAATGGTTTGACCTTATTTATCTAAACATGCTGCGACACCAAGCAGCAGTTAAGATCTTTAGAACGGAGTTCAGCTGAATATCAACCTCAATCTACAAGACCACTAGAGGGCACCGTACTGAAATAATTCTAAATGTTTGTTCTATTCTTGCCAAAAAAGGCATTTTTAAATAACCAACTCATTTGCAAATAAAACTAACATGTGGTAATTAATTTGATATGTTAATCCTATTTTGTGGATTGTGAGGTGAGCAAAGGTGTGGCTGACAGAAAGAGAGGAAAAGACTGAACCCCTGGACAAAAGAGACGTAGTGTGAAGACACTTGGATTTCAAGTCAAGAAGCAGCAGTAGTAGTAGTCAAGATGTTTGTTGTGGCTGACCGTTCAGTGATTATTGCTTTGAGCACTTCAAATTCACCGAAAAACCAGTTCCAGACACGATCATGGCGGTAGTGTTAAACTTTACAGTGAGATAAAATATTCTAGGCTACGGCGAGGGCTTTGCAAATAAAGAAAGAAAAACAACAATAAAATACACGACTGAATATAATCTGTACAGGTCAAAAAGCTGAAGACAGTGACACTGAATAACATGATTGTGATGTTGCCGTCTTCTTAGAGTTCTTATGAAAAACATTCTCAGTGGTCAGACAATGGACACGACGACGATGTGTGCAGGAGGCTGTGGCATCCCTCCTTCACTCTACAATGACAGTTTGAGTTTTTCATTTGTTTTCTATTAAAAACAGAAAAAAAACGTTCTTCATGTGGATTAAAAAACAAGTGGGCGTCCTCAAGAGGCTTCTGCAGCTTCTTCTCAATGGCACAGAGCTTCTGCACAAATGCTTGGAAAGTCGCGTTCGCTGCTCCTCAACATTTTGTCCAAGGAAGAGGAAAGTTTTTAAATGATGTGAGCTACAGTCATTGCTGTGTTGGTTTGTTCACAGTGTGTGTGTGTGTGTGTGTGTGTGTGTGTGTGCGCGCGTGTGTGTGTGTATGAACATGTGTATGTGTTTGTAAATGAAGTTCAGGTGAAGCTAACACCAGTCAGCGATGTAATCAAAGTCAGAGAACATGTTCTGCTCGTCGGAGCTCAGCGGTCGGGGTTCCCTGGGCGGAGTCAAGATCGGAGCCTCTGAGGTAAATTCATCGTCGAAGTTGCTGACGTCATTGGCGCCCTGAATAGTCGGCACGAACGGCGGCTTCACCTTCTTGGCCAACAGTCCGTTCCAATCCATGTTCTGCCATGACGCAGACAGAGAGGGTCACATTAGTGTTCACATTCACACACTTGGCTGCTAAGAGTTAGATGAGAAGACTGTCACCACTCTGTTATCTGTCTGTTAAACGTAAGGCTGAAGCCAGCATGCACTTAGCTTAGGATCAAGACTATTAAAAGTATTAGCTTATAATATCAGTGTTTATTTTTCTTCCTTACCCTGAAGAACAGATGTTTCTTTACTTCCTCTGCGTCCCTTTCTCCTGCTCCCAGACGTCTTTCTGGACTCCTCCTTAAAAGCTGAGCCCAGGAAGAGAAAGACGACGTCATGAGCGTCATATTGATACTATATCTGGACATACACTTGTCATGCACTGGTTAAAATCTTGTACTTTATAGTCAAGATTTGTCAGGAGGCAAAAAACAAGTAGAGTTCCTGCTTTTGTTTTTTATTCAGTTGTTTGAAGTTTTGCTCGTTTCCCTCAGTCTCTCTACTCACCCTCCTCATGATGGAGATGGCCTCGGTCGAGAGGAACCGTGGGTAGCGAACTTCATCGTTGACGATGCTGTCAAACACCTCCTCCTCATCGTCACCTGGGAAGGGCGACTGAAAAGAGACGTGCCAAGGTAGAAAAAGATGAAGACACGACTGCTGAAAGCTGCTAAATGTAAATCACTGACATTCAGCAAGAATCACAAGTCATGACAACGTGCAATAATGCAGGATCACTGAGTGTCTGTGAGGGACCTGTAACATCCAGTATGAGCTTCAAGGGGAACGCGCACTCACCTCCCCAACCAGCATCTCAAAGATGAGGACACCAAGGCCCCACCAGTCCACAGCACGCGTGTACGATGTTTCCGTCAAAACCTCAGGAGCTAAAAATTCTGGTGTGCCACAAAATGTGCTTGTGCGATCCCTGAAACCCATTCCTGAAAGCAACACAGAGGCCGTTAAATGAAAGAACCAGTCTCACACTCACACAAATCACTGTCATTCAGTCCTTGTTTGGACGCGTCAGGATGTTTGTTTTCGAGATCTTTTAGCACTTTTCTTTTGTAATCCTGAAATATAAAGCCTTAAGTAAAACGTGTCATTTTCATTTTACCTTCTTTGCAAAGCCCAAAGTCAGCAATCTTTACATATCCCTCTGTATCCAGGAGCAAGTTATCCAGCTTTAAATCTCTGCAAATTAAACAAGAAAAATTAATTATCTTTAAGGCTTCGTTCTCCTTATAGAAGTTGAGCTGAATTGATTTTACAACACTCAGACTGCTTACCTGTACACAATCTTATGTTCATGTAAGAACTGTAATCCCAAGACGACGCAGGCTGCATAAAATCTGCAAAGGTAAAAGTAGATAAGAGTAGATTAGATCCAGCTAATTACTGTAGCTAATTACAGCAACTTTCACACATGCAGAGTTGAGGAAATGTTTTATATAGAATATGTAGAAGTCACTTCTTTCAGGATCCCTAAAGACATGCACCTACAAATAATCTTTGTGCTGCTTAATGCAAATACAAACAAAACACAGTCAGTCGGACAGTAGGAGTGTACAGTCAGGTTCTTGATGATAAGAGTCACAGCTCCGGTTACTCACACGGCCCTGGCCTCAGAGAAAACATCGGCATGGATGTGCATCATCAGGTCTCCTCCCGCCGCGTACTCCATCACAAAACAGACGTGCTCCTGCGTCTGGAAACATGCAAACAGGTTCACGAGGAACGGGTGGCGCACGCTGTTGACGGTTTCGAAAATCCTCTTCTCACACATCAGACTGGCAAAGAGAGGAGGAGAAGGTGTGGGTCAGAGGTCATATGAGATATCTGTGTTTGTCCTGTCAAAGAGTGCAAGCTTCAAACGTTTACCTGTCCACCTCGTCACGAGCCACAATGTCTCCTTTCTTCAGTGCCTTGATAGCAAACATCTCTCCTGTGCTTTTGTATTCTGCTAACAACACCTGAGGAGGGAAAGACGAGGAAATAGACACTTTAGAGAAAAGATATTTCTGTTTTCTGCCTGCTTTACTCTGCTGGATTAGAGATAAAAGCGATTTAAGGATTAATTAACCAGGAAAGTTAACTGTCATTTGTATAACTGATAAATCCTTTAATAATACAAGAAAATGCCAAACATCTAATTTGGCTGCATTTCTATGTCATATATGACAGTAAACGTTAGATAATTGTTAACTAAAATAAGTGATCAAAATGCACAACAGTCGATACTGGAAAATAATAGTATTTAGTAAAAGCAAACAATGCTATGAACATTTTTAAGCCAAAACTAACCAGTTGATTTGGTCAAAAAAACAACAACAACACCAAAAAATATATAACTCTTAGTTGCTGGCATGTTGGATGATCAAACGCACCTTTCCAAAGTGACCACGTCCGAGGACAGCCACACATTTGAAGTCTTGGAGACTGAAGTGGAACTGCTCCTCTTCCCTGGAAAAGGATCAGTGTTTTCATTACAATCCATTAGGAGTTAAATGCAGAGAGTTCTGCACAGAGCCAGGGGTTTGAACACAGAGCCAGCAGGCGGAAGACAACATGACAGTAAACCTCTGCAGCATGATTCAAAGCCAGGGGGCAGTGTGTTCACAGCCATGGTGTTATTTCAGCTCTACTGAACACTTGCATGTCAGGACATTACAACTGAACAGACCTTGAAAGATGTCAACATCTGGAATAACAAACACAGCAACTGGGGCAGGTTGACAGAAAAATGTGGGTTTTCATACACTGCTGCTGCACTGTCAGTCATTTTGTTCTTCCAGTTCCACTTGAGTAAGAAACTACTCAACAACCCAAGCCCTCGCCTCACCTACTGCACCCTTATTAACACCTTTATTCCAAATGAATTTGACCCTTAAGCAATGAGGCTATAAATGAGGTCTTGACTGACAGGCAATAAGAAAAAATGGGATGAAATGGTACTATTATAAATTACATTTAACAACAACAACAATAATAATAATAAATAATGAATAATAATGGTGCCAGGTGTAAAATCCTGGTCCTACCTTATCTCTGTGTCCTTCTGGAAGGCGGTGAGCTCCAGGTCTGGATGTTGGAGCTCCTGCTCCACCACCCTGTCGAGGTCTGGCTTCACCGCTATGCTGTTTCTCTTGTTTAAGAAGTCAAACGAGGCGAGTGCATCCTGCAGAGAGGGAACACAAAGCAGGAGGATGTAAAGGAGAATAAATGACAATTTTGAGAAAAATAGAGACTTTAAGCCATTAGTTGCTCCCAAATGTGCTTTAGCCTTTACTAATCACTACATGGTAAGATCTACATTACTGGTCATCTGCATGGACACGTTAATAGTTGAAACCAATTTGATTTTCTTTGCAATTTAAAAAAACTACAAAAGAAACTACCGTATGTAATTTTGTTGGACAAATCATGAGACCATTATTTGAATAAGCTCCACTTTTGTTTATGTAAGCCTACCGATGTCCACAGGGGACAGACACAGTGAGGTGCACACTAGTTAATTCAAGGGGAAAATCTTATTTTAAACTTTCTTTAATTTGTTTAAATGTTCAAACTGACTTTTTTTTAAATCAACAGTGCAGAATGTGTTTACTTTGTTTGCTCTTTCTATGTTTTGCTGCTTTATTATTATTGACCTTTTCAATCTTATCCGTCAAATTGTCGACACAGGCTTTTCTTGTCTGACCGGCTGCGCTCTTAAGACCTTTAAGGACTGGTTTCTTGTATCAAACAGGAAATGTGGTGGCCATTTTTATGAATGACTCTCACAAACCGCTGTCTTTCATCAGTGATTCGTCAGCTCATTGCTGCCTTATCAACAAATACCAGTGATTCCATACCTGCACTTCCTCTCTGTCAGGAATCTTGTCCTGCACCAGCGGCTCTCGGATGGTTTCGGGTGCTGGGTAGTGTTTGGGTCCTGGGGTGGGCTCTTTGTCAAAGTCCAGCTTGGTGACCAGCGGATCACTGTTCATGGACAGAGGGACATGCCTATTTATTGCCAGTGTCCTTTCAACGTTTTTGTCTGAGTTGATAACTATGTTTGACCATCGTTTGTCCTTGTATGTTTGCGTGTTGGTGTCTCAGTACCTGCTGGGTGTGGGGGAACCGGGCAGGCTGCTGGGCCCAGTCTCAGCCGCCTGCGGGCTGAAAGAGTTGGTGCTGACGGTGGGTATGGCTCTTCTCACCAGGCGTCCCCAGGTGGCAATGTTGATGTTCATCTGAGGGGCTCGCAGGAAGGTTTTACCTGATGAAGAGGCAAAGAAGAAACAACGAGAGGAGAGGAAGAAGAATAAAGAGGTGATGATGTTGGTAAGGACAGTAAGAAACAACAGTAAAAGAAAAAAGTCGAAAATTACGAAATAATCTCTCCTGTTCTTCAGCCACTCAGCAACTAAGGAAAGGTGAACTACTGCATGCAGGGTACTTAAGAATCACAATGTCGCTACTATTAGATACAAAATCCCAGCATGTTTTCACACACACATATGCTCCTATGATGCCTCAGTGTTGTTGTTGACTCACCTTGCTGCTTTGAGAAAATCTTCTTTTGTCTTTGCAGCTTTGGTCGTCTCTCAATGACAGGATTAAAAAATGTTACCTAAACAAGAACAAAGAAAATCAGACACCACAGAAAACAGTCAGAACGACAAATAAGAGACCAAAGTCAATGTGTATGTGCACATTTTAACTATACATGTATTTTTTTCAATTTCTGTCAACTGTGGTTACCAAGAGGGGTTTCAATGTGACCTGTCACCAATGATGGTCAGTAACAGTCTGTGTGTGTTTGCGTGTTTATACCTCAGCAAACAGCATCCCTTGTGGCTCTAGGTACAGGCACATCCCATGACGCTGGTTGTCCAGGAAGTCCTCCAGCCGCAGGAACTTGAGAGCGCAGAGTGAACGCCAGTCACGCCAGTAGACTGAGATCTCCAGCTCACGAGACTGTAGGGCACACACACACACAGCAGATGTTAAACACACCGACTCTGTTTTCCAAAACACGACACTGAGTCAACAGCACAGATGTAGGTCAAGGGCAGAAATGTGTGTGTGCTTGTGTCGAGCGTGTTACCCTGTCCAGCTCCAATGTAAACTTCTGGTCCCAGGCCTGGTTGCTGACCGGCCTCCAGCTCGTCTGGCCGACTACCGTATTGTCCAGCTTCAACACTGCACTGATTTCATCTGAGAAAACACACACAAGGTACTGATGGATTAACAATGCTCTGACTGTGACTGTATTTTTGTTGCTATTGCATACAAGGACCTTTAGTTGGGCAATTTTATATGTCCATCATGTTCCAGCAATGATTTATTTGTAACTTTGGTTAAGCTAAATGTATTATTTGGTAGTTTTCAAATCAATCTGCTTTTTTCCAGACCATGTCCGAGGTCAGGTGCACTTACTGGAGAGCTCCTCGCTCTTTGTGAGGTTCCGCGAACTCACTCCGCGGTTTCGGTTCGCTCGGCTGATGAAGGATGAGCGCGTCTCGCTGGGGCTCCAGCCAGGCAGCGGGACAGATGCAGCTTTCGAACGACCTGGGACATTTTCCAACAGGTCCTGACAGCCCATGAGCCTGACATCTAATGTGCCTGGGGGTTGAGACGTAACACGTTCACACATATTCATACAAAAGCTGTCTTAATCCAAGTTATCTAGTCATTCAATTATGATCACTGTAACTAGAATTTGTATTTTCTGAAATGTAAAAGCCTTTGTTTTATTTCTATGCTAGTCAGATTCAAGTTTGGACAGGTGAACAAATATGAAGACTAACTTTTTACCTTGGATCTGTGTTTCTATGGAAATAATGCCACGTAATGACAACTGAAGGTCAATGTCATCTAGCTTTAAACAATGTCGTTCAAAGAGCCACAAGACAGTAAAAAAAATTCAAAAGAGAAAGATAAATTATTGAAACATAAACATTCTAGAAACTTATTGTCTTGAAAAAGGAGCTGACTGATTAAAAGCTATCGCACAGTCTGCCATGTTTAGGGGTTTGGAGGCTTATGATTCAGATTTTAAACCAGTTCTCAACTTGAACTGGTCCATGATTTCCATCCGTACAGACCACTTCAGGTCAAGTGAGAAATACACATGGTTATAAAAAACAGGGAGATAAAGGTTGAATAACAGAAGAAGTAGGAGACGTGACCAAAATCTCAGTAAAACAGCTGGCTCCTTACTAACAACTGGTATTACAAAACCTCTCCATAGAAAATTGGAAAGATGGGTCACCTTTAAAGGAAAAATGAGGATGCCATTGTATCTGGGTCTGGCTAAATCTTAGAACAACATGAACATTAAGACAGTAGAGTGGGAAATTATGATCCTATTAAGTTTACATGGTTTGTTGGAGTTTGTTAATTGTATCTGTGACTGAGGAACACTAAAAAAGTAAGATGTGAACAGATGTATTCAATATTAAGACCAAAACTAACACTAAGGTTATGCACACACTTGTATCCACACTTGCTAAGATTTCAGATTTCAAATCACCTTAAATCAGTTGATTATCAGTATCCATCATTGTGTCTTTTGTCCGGTTACCTGTGAGTGCGGCGGGCTTAGTCACGGTGCTGTACTGGTTCTGTGTGGAGATGATGCTGGACCTGGGACTGAGGGCCGGTGAGGACAGCAGGGACAACTCCTCCACGATGCTGCTGTTGCGAGGGTGGTTTTTAGGTAACTCGTTGAGGCGTTGCTCCAACGAATATCGCAAGAGGTCGAGTTTTTGACTGGACTCATTAAAACGAGCCTGGGCCTTGAGAGAGAGAAAGAGATGAAGAGGGGAAGTACAGAGGAAGCAAGGGAGGATCAGAGGAAAGGAAATAGTCGAGGAAGGTGGAATAAAAGAAAATAGAGAGAAACATTAATTACATGGCCTATTTCAGATTAGCTGAGCACAAAAGTTTTTCCCAGGACTGATTTCATTTAAGCACACTAGGTTGAAGGCAATGATACTCTGATTCCTGCTTGTTGCAGATCATCATTACATACATAACTCACACATTCAAACACAGACATCTACCTCTGAATGTGCTCTCTTTTCTGTGACTTTCCCTGAGCCCAGGAGCTTCATAACATTCTTGGCTCCCTCGGCCACAGCGGACTCTATCTTGGCGTGGTGACACAGTTCCTCCACCCGCAGGTCCAACGGACTGATGATGGGCTTGTCTGAAGGATGAGGAAGGACACGATTATTTAATTCAGACATGACTGATTACAAGACCTTGTGTGTACTGATAGAGGTATTTCTCTATAAAGTCATGCTGACTATTTCTAACAACCACTGAATGCAAGCCAAGGCTCACCCATCACATCATTGTTCTCGAAGCTCAGCTCGCTGGTCTGGCTGGCCTTGAGGATCTGCATCCTGATGAACTCAATCTTCGTCTTGCTGTCCTGAAGCATCTGCTGGGCAGTAGCTAGCAACTTACGGTCCTATGAACAAAATAAGAAAGGAGGTTATCACTACGATATTGTTTTATTAAAAACTATACATTTATTGATGAAAATTATTGTTTGAGTCAAGGCTTTTTATAATGCTTTGACTTTTGAGTAAAATAGCTGTTACACATGACCGAAACTGCACACAATCCTTGGACACATATTGTGTTTTGTTGGGTGAGCATGGAACACAAACAGTCATGATGCCAGTTCATGCCCTTAATTGGAGCTAAAGAACGAGTGACCACATGGAAAATCTTATTCATCAAAAAAGAAGGTGGAGTTTCATTGTGTGTTGTAATTGCTGACCCTCTAACCCTCTAAAACAGGCGCATGCACGCACGCACAAACACACACACACACACATAGACAGAGTGGGGTATGTAGACTCCACCCAGAATTCCTCTCAAGTTTAAATCCTGATGGTTGATGGCTCCGCGCGCAGGAAAGACCTCTGTCCAGCAGGCATTTCCTCTCTGACATCAGGACAGGACTATTTCCAACTGGAAGGTGCCTCTGTCTGTTTGTCTGTCTGACCTTGAAGAGGTCGCTTACAAAACACTGTGACCTCCTTTGGTCGGACAGAGGCTGGGGGTAATGTGGCAGACTACTGCTCCACAGATCGCCTTGTTTCAAAATTAGTCTCACTTGAACAAAAAAAACAAAGAACTTTGGTGCCTTGCTGGATAAAACTCAATCACTCAGGTCTGTCTTAATGTAAAATTAGACTATCCAAATAAGTAATCCCAAAGTCCTCAAAATTTAGCACTGACCTTGTCCAGACATCTTTGATAAACTGCTAATTTAAAAAATGGGCACAAAGTGTCTTTATTAAAGGATTTTATCCTGGGATGTAGACAGGGTTAGATAGTTGAAGCATGTTAAATATTAGTTCAAATCCATATTTAATCAAATACTTCCAAAGGAAATCACTTCATCTCAACATAGTTAATGTAATCCTTGACCAGGCCCAAGGGAAGTAAACAAACATATTTCCCAAAGGGTCAAACTATTTTTTTTAAAGGGATTTTGAAGCAATGAGACATTAAATCAATCGATGCCACATTAACTAACACCAGTCACATTCACAAAAACTTAATTAAGAGCAGAAGTTTATTATCGCCAAAGTTGAAATGACACAACTGAAACTCTACACTAAACTAAACCATCTACTACAAAGAGCCTCAATTACTAGTGACAGACTCAGGAGTCAAGATGAGCATGGCGCTCCAGCTGTTATTAACCCTGATGGCTTGCACACACCTCCCAACTAAATTACAGTTTTTCTGTCTCTCTCTGACCATGAGAAGAGCCAAAAAGACTGTAAGAGCTTTGTGAACAAACAGTGGTGCATATGACACACAGCATGTGTCAGCACCTACTCATGTTTCCTCCTCCCCTACAGTGAAGCCGTAAAAGCCAACATGTATCATTCTACCATCTGCAGACTGGAAACAAGCCCGCTCACTCAGGCTTTCATGTGATTACAACCACAATATCTTTCTCAAAAGACTTGTGTTACCTTAAGTTTTAAAAAATAAATAACCAGCACTGGTGATTGTGAGTCTGGAAACCCTGTACCACCTGTGCATGATTCAGCTCTGTGCTAGTTTGTTTTGATTTTTTTTTTTTTCTCAGTGGGTTACACATCCATGAGGATTAATAACCAAATGTTCAAAGTAAAGAAGTAAGATTTGCATGAGTAACAGTGAGAGATTTCTGATAATAAAGGCAAAAGTTAACCCAAGTTGAAGTTCACGTGAGCTAGGCTCATATTTATGCTGTTACGAGTCATCTGGATCATGTGTCAGGTATTTCCAATTCAACTCGATCATAATGCCAAAGGTAAGAAAAACCTGATGATGGTAATAAAGATTGAACGTGGTTATGATGACTTCACTACACCTCCTGAACTCCCAAAAGATTATTTAAAATATTACTACAGTATATTACCACTTTAGCAGTACCCAGTTTAAGACTTAAGACAACACTTAAACCAACTCATCCGCACTGTAGGTCCCAACCTGCTGGATCAAACAGGTCTGGAGACAATAACACAACAGGAAAGACATTTTTACATCATTTTCCTTTTTAAGAATTATTTTATTGTAATTTAGTGTGGCAATTTATTGCTTGAACCTGACTGACATTGAATTGTCCTTTAGATGGAGCCCGACTGACACGTCTGATGTAACACTCTTTGCAGCCTGACATGAACCAGCTTGACTCCGCCCCTTTCCTGCTGAAGCTTACCTTGGAGGGGCCGTTGGAGTACATCAGAATCATGTTCTCTGCACCCTGTTTGACCTTGAGCTCGATGTCATTCTGTCTCTTCAGGGCGGCCAGGCGGCTGCTGCTAGTGCACATTCTCGCCTCACTGTTGGGGGTATCTGGGGTCAGAGGGCATTCTGGGTAAAAATGAAAAAAGAAAGATATACAAGTTACCACTTTATGCTTCTTTGGAAACAACCGCAGATATATGACTCTTGATGTGCAACTGGAGTTTGTCACAGATTTACACCGCCTGCAAATAGTAACTCTGCCTGCAAGTGCTATTTTTGGCTGCCAGCCATTTTGAAGTAAGCCAAACAGTCCTGCAGCACAGTAAGATGACCTATAACTTTGCTTACAAAACCACGTCTGATAGCAACTTGAGTTGTAACATAATGTACCCAACCCTCTGCTGTTTATAAATTGATGAAGTTGGTTCGCACAAGAGTCAAACTGACTAAGTCTCTCGACACATAAATGAGTACCAAAGTAACCAACATTAAAGGTATAACAGGCAGGATTTTCTTAAAAAGCAATGTATAGACTTATGCAGAAGTAATCTTTATCAATCATCTTTAATGACCCACCAGAAGTGTGTGGTGGTGTGTTTTTCTGCAGAGACACTGCCCTCTGCCTGTATTTTTCATTTCTTGTTGTTTTGTTGTCTTCGGGACGTTTTTGGGTGGCAACCTTTGGGTGGAGGTGTGCAGCCCCACAACCTAATGGCAGGCAAAACTTTATAAATAAGTCGTGACAAGCCGTGTGGCAGGAGATATGATAACGGCAGACATGACAGCAAAGAAACCTTAACGTAGTGAGGTGGAACGCAGAGTGGACCAGAGTCATTTTAAAACCAGAGTGAAAGTGGAGTTGGCCTGTTTTCTGTTAGACAGGTCAGCGCTTGCATTTAGCCTAATTAGCCTGCTAAGGTATTGGAGTTTCTATTGCAACAAATGTGACGTTCCTGCATGGCTTACAGTGTACATCATGCATAAACTGAGTTCTACTTTCAAACAATGCTACTAATTTTTGTTTAATAATCCTGGACATCTGTAGTGGCGACTAGCTTAAAACCATTTTCTGTCAAACACTTGAGCCAGTTAACGCGAGCTATGCATCTGGGACGAAAGTTGATTGTCTGAGACTGAATGTACACTCCTCTGCAGTCCCTTGGTAGGATGCTGCGGGTGGGCATATGTGTCAGGGGCAGGGGACATGTGGTATTATTGGGCCGGGGAGGAGGGGCTAATTTTGAATTGTGTGCTTACAAACTCCGACTAGAAAATGCTGCATATACTACCTTTAAGACTTGACATGAGAACAATTTAAGATCAATAAACGACGTCAGAGTGAGACTTTGTTTTGCATCTAACGTCTCTTTTACACAACTTTCTGGTTCCATTATAAAGAAAAAGAAAATTTAAAATTTAAACGTGAGTTCAGCATATTAATGGTGAATCCAGACCGCACAAATATTTCATTTGACTTGAATTTTGTGATGCTCTGATTTTCAGTAACTATAATAACTATCATTGGCCCTCTACTAAAGTCGTTTCAACTGCAACCGCAGAGGCAAACCCCGAGGCCATCTCTATTCCGAGTAACTGAAAAAAAAATTAAACAAGTGTGAACTTGCAGACAACTACTACAGCTACACTACTAAAACTACAGTGATACTACTATTTATGCAAATGCGGTGTAAACACCTATGGCAAACATCCACAACAATGTGGGGCTTTTCCCCTTTTAACAGTATATATCGGTATATTTTCCAAAACAGGATGTCACAGTATTGTTAAAAAGTTTGCCTTTACGTTAAAATAGCCTACATAACTTGTTTCTTCCATGAAGCCGTGCCAGGGTTTGCAATTTCTCCTCTTTCAGACTCAGCAAAGCCCCACCCTCACTCAATAACGAATAAACCTGCAACACAGAAGAAACTTGGAGCCGGTCCACACATCTAAAGAAGACCTGATCTGATTTCTCATATAAACTTTGACGCTTTTCACACACGAAGCACAGAGCAGGAGATTGTCCATGTCATGCTTTATCATGTACTGGGAACAGGTAGCACCTCCGTTAAGCATGAAGAAAGAGGAGGATTTGTTCATAAAAATTTGTGTTTCACTATTAAATGTATTTGGGGGTTAGGGTTAGGGTTATGCTAATATCACGGGATTAGTGGGAATCAATAAACAAGACAAGCAGCCAAGAGTGGAGAGGAGCTGAACTCTGTGCAACACCATCACTGATTCCACAGCGTGCTTAGAAGGGGATTTGGCTCGAAAAAAAATTTATTTTTCATGTTTCTAAGCAATCGTATTTGTCTAACCCTTACCAGAAAATCCCACAAATCACTGAATTATTCTCTATAAAATATGATTCATTTTCACCAAAATCTGTGAATAAAGTTATGTTTTTGTTCCAAGCCAATCAGAGGAAAGTGGGCCTTCTTTGGGGAGATTTTTGGGGGGGCACCTCTAAACAGGGAACAGGGGGCTCTTTAGATATTATTTTGATCATTTTTTGTTTTTACATCTGCTTTTGGCTTAACAACTAACATTTAGTCCATTTTGTACTTAAAATACTAAGGTATATTTATAGTTCATGTCACTCAGCCTTAAAGATATTTTTGTAAATATCACTTAGACCAACAGAAATGTGACTGCATTATTTTTTCTTATCATTCTTATTTTAATGTTGCTTTTGGTCCTAAAGCTGCTGAAACAACAATGAGATACAGGGCCCATATCTAGTTTTCATATTTCTCTTGCATTCACAAACACACGTACACACACACGCAGACATACAAAGTGAAAATGAAAATAAGTGTTTTCTATCCCCCCAGTTGGACCACAGTTCTAGGAGATGAGCTCACTGTTTTGTTGTGTTTTTTTTTTTTCATGTCTCGACTCGAAGGGTGCAGTGAAAACCCCTCCCCAGACTGATCACTGCAGCAAAGTGCAAAACATTCTCACAGACATGCACACACACACAGGTGAGGTGGGCAAGAAAACCTGCCTGACGTCTCTTGACTTGACTTGCAGGTTTAGTTTCAGAGTCTTCGGTGTCATTAAGGAACTCCTCTTAGAAACGTCCAACAAAGTACACTAAGACAGAGTTGCCATATCCAAACTTGAGTGTCATTTTCTCTCCATCTACAGTACAATAGTTCACTATGTATGTCACCAAAAGTCCATCAGCCAAATTCTCAACTGTCAATTTTCTTCTTTTTTTGAATTTTTATGACATTAAACAAGTTACATGACAGAAAGACTCTAAGTTGTAATTAAATAGAAGATTTCCTGGTAGTCCAGGTCACCTAAGTGAGCCTGGCTGGCATTACCTAAAATAACAATGGTGAGGAAAATCAGTTATTCTGGATTCTGCTGCCAAACAAAGATAACAATAACCAGCAGGCGGGTCTGTGATTCATTCACTCTGAATGTTTCATCAAAACAGTGTCTAAAAGTTTCCTTTAAACACCTGCGGGGTATCGGCAAAAAGGAAGCGTATTCTTTGAACTGAAAGTCTAAATGATTCATCTAATGACCCTTAATAAGGGTTTGCTGAGATTTCTGTTAATAGGCTGACAGGAAGGATGTGAGTCTTCTTGGGACAACCCTTTCGTATACACATACAAACACAGACTAAAAGGGGCATAAAAAAACAGAGTGGGCACTTTAAGATTATCATCAAAGCCACACATCTATAGAAAAGTCTGTGGAACAAGGTGAGAATTTCTCAGGGGCTTGAGGCGAAACCGACTTCAACGTTCATAAGTCTCACATTGCATCATATGAGTCACAGTAATTGCATCAAGATCATCTTGGGTCAGTGTCACGGGAAAGTCGTTTGTGAAAATGACAAAAGCACTCGTGCCAGAGTGCAGCATATGTCATGCAGTCTGCGTTTGTGGCTCTCCTTTTCTGCAGGAGGGAGGGACTTGGCCAAGGTCATATCAAGCCAAGAATTTAAGGCCCCCTCCTTCCCGTTGTCTTCAGCCAACGCTGGGCCAGAGGACAATATACTGAGCTACTGAATAGCTGCAGGGCTGATGTCACTGCTGGACAGCAGACAAGGGGAACCCTCCCTCAGGTTAACCCCATCTGTATCTGACAAGAAGGCGGCGAGAAACACAATAATAACACTCTGTAAACAATTACATCATGATTTAGAGCAGTGTTTTTCAACCACTGTGCCGTGCGGCGGCACACTAGTGTGCCGTGAGAGATCGATAGTGTCAACAACGGCATATTATGTGCAGATAATAATTTGTTTTCAAAAAAATGTTTTTTAGACCAATTAGGTGAAATTGGATAATTTCCCGAGGCACACCTGACGATCTCTCATGGCACCATGAACGATCGTCAGGCACACTAGTGTTCTGCGTTCTGTCGAGCACAGTGGTTGAAAAACACTGATTTAGAGAACTGGAGCTAAAAGTTACATCAGTGTCTGTCACTTGAGATATGATCCAATGGCTGGAAGGTAAAATAATGTGAACCTGCATTCAAGTCTCTTAATGAATGACATAATACGTTACATAGGGACCAAACTGGTGACCATGCGTCAGAGCAGCTGCTGCTCCCAGACAATACCTGAGTGCAAGTCGGTCCATTTCTGGCCTC
>JAUZTA010000005.1:7120021-7130860 GCA_034780835.1 Ctenochaetus striatus | reverse complement strand
GTGACAAATTAAATGCACTGTTATCATGAAAAAATGATTATTTGTCGTTAAAGATTGTTGGAATCTTTTGGAAAAAGTGCAAAACTAAACTAATAAATGACAAAAATACAGACGTTTTTGTCATTTAATGTGCAAATGGTACATTTTGCAACCTTAAGTCATTTTCAAGCAAAAAAAAAGTCTAATACTGGAAAGCTGACTTGATGGGCTAATTATCGATACTAATCAGTAACAATTTTGACCATCAACATGGTCATGATTTGTTTTTGATCTGCATCTGTTAATTGTTTTAATTTCAGCCTAATCTGCTGATTATTTTTTGATATATGGATTAATCTTTTGGTCCAGCAAACATCTAAAAAAGTGAGCATTTGCCATCAAGGTTCCTCAGTTCAGTTGACGTCATCAAATGTCACATTTCCTTCATCCTGCAGTGTATTAATCAACGCTTAAACACCTTTCAGAACTGTGTTGGTCTTTACAGACTGTTTGTCTGACAGTTAGTTCCATTAAACCTTTGACATTTATAAATTTACAGAGTTGGGTGACCCCATATTTCATAGACACACTCAACGTCTCTCTATGCAGAGGTCTCATCATCCACAATGACACCTGTGTGGGAGTGCAGCAGTTAAAATGTTATAGACCATTTTCACAGCAGACATTTCGTTTTCTTCTGGCAGCAAAGGCACAGGTGTTACTAATAACACTGACAATTTCTCTGCTCCACTGAGTGTCCCTCTAAGCCATTTGAATACGAGAACCAAAGAGCTGCCTAAACTAAATGGGATTCACTGCAGCAGGATTGTTAATGTTATTCATCACACCTGTGCTTTTTCTTGCTGTAACATGTCAAAATATCTGCGGTGAAAAAAGGTCTGCAGGCTGCCTGTCTTATGTTCCAGCCCCCCACTCTCATCAAATGGTAAAAGAGTTGGTGTGTGGACCCCTGAGGTACGCCGGCTGCACCCTCAGGTCGTCAGCACCACTCTGCTGTTCCTTAAAAAGAAAAAAAAAAAAAAAAAAAATCCCCACAGTGGAGGCACCAGAGAGATAATCCTGCAATGTCCCAGATCTTCATTGGGACGGAGCCCCCGATGGGAGCTCGCAATGAGATTTGAACGCAGCACCGGCCACGTTTTAATCAGAGGAAAGAGTTTGGGAAAGGATTTACAGCAGGGTGGCGTCCCCACGCATGCTGAATATTACTAAAACTTACTCTGAGCAAAAAGACGTCACTACAGAGAGCACTGTAATATATAACCTCACTGGCTACACCACTTTTCATTCTCACTCCAGAACCGCCAGTCTGCAGTTCCAATACCACATGTTTTACAGTTACAAATTACTCGTAAGTGTTGGAATATCAGCAATCATTTCAAAGATCAGTCAATTTGTATTTTCTCTCTTGTTCAAGGTCCGGTTTCACGAATGTGAGGACTTGCTTCTTTTATCTGTTTCTTAGTCTCAGCAAACTGAATGCCTTTGGGTTTTGGACTACTGGCTGTTTGAATGGAGATGTCACCTTGGAATTCAGAAAACTATGATGGACAATTTCCAAGTCTTTCTGACACAGCACAGAGGAAACCATTAATCACTGAATCTAGGGACTAATTGTCAGCAAAATCAATAATAAAGCTCTAAAGTATACAGACAGTCTCTGTCACAGGGTCACAGGTTGAGGACAGCAGCACCTCCTCACTCTTGCACTGCATTGTATGGGATAGGATCACAGCCTGATACTGCGTGTTATATTCTACAAATAATAATAGAGATAGGGTTTGGTTTCACAGCCATGCAAAGTTCAGTAGGACAGATCCCGATTTCATGACTGTATGCCATTGTCTGAATCGTATGATGAAGCATGTGTTGTGGTTGAACTGCTGCTTATCTCATCACACTGCCTTCTTTTGACCCGAAAAACACAATAAGGGTGATGCACAGATTTCTATTGACCCAGGAGAGACGCCTCACACACTGACACACAGCCTGGAGTGATGTAACGAGGTTATGGTCGAGCTGCAGCGGCTAAAACTTACCGAGCTTTCCCCGGGACTCCTCCAGCTTCTGGATCTGGTTCTCCAAGAAGAACATGGCCACTGCGAACGCCAGCAGCGCCAGAAGCTGCAACTTGGGCGGCATCATGACTCTGAGCAGCCCCATCAAATCATCCAGAGAGGGATTTGGTCAGTCCATGCTCAGAGGAAATACTGAAAACACAGAGAGACACACACACACAGAGCGACGACGGTGATTACAAAGCGTCTGAGTGTCTGTGCATGGCCCTCTTTCTGTGCGCGCGCGCGCGTGTGTGTGTGTGTGTGTGTGGATTGAATATCTCCCACTGTTCAAAATCCACTGGTTACCTCAAATGCGATGCGTTCATGCTCGGCTTCGTTATTTCATCAGGACAATTCCCAAAAGAGGAGCGTCGTAAAGCCCTAGAGATTTCTCCCGAGTGCGGATTTGTCACTCCCCGACGGAGGGGCAGTAATACCAGTCGCTGTCGCCTGCCTCCCCCATGTAGCGCTGTCCTGTCCCAGTCAGTGTGTTCACCACGGCACCACGGGCACTTTATTTCTACCATCCAGGCCATTGGATGTACCAGCAGTCCACCACGCAGCCGAGGCTTCCTATTGGTCGACGGCCGCTGTCTGTTCTAACCGGATTGGACAAACCTCACAAACTGACCTGCACTCGGACAGCAGGTGTCGCAGTTCTTTTCAAACCACGATCGCGGTATTAAAAGAGCAAGAAATTATTAGTCGGCCTTTGAATATGCCTTAACTCAAGAAACATAAACACTAGTGACTTTCAAGATAAAACTTATGTGCAGGGATACCAACGTAGTATAAGTACATTATGTTGAGTGTCAAAGCGTCGGACAGTTTACGTAAGAAAAGATAAATTATCCGTTTTGAGGATTAACGGTCAGGCGCGACGGGGCAGCCCCTCTGTAAATACAGGGGTCCTCAGAGTAGTTTTCGCTAACAAAGCAAGCTCCAAAATGTCGGGAGAGGTCTATCTCCTGTGGCTTCTTTCGCTTTTAAAAACGGTGAGTTTATAACCACTGAGTGAATTGCAGCTTTTGCCTCGTTCAGAAGAGCTTTACACTCCGCATTTACTGCCGGCGAGGCTGTCAGCTGTCCGACGCTATGGTCACTTTAATTAGCCGCATCCTGGTTTTCCCGGAGCTTCAAAATGACGTGGCTTATCCACAAAACCTAAAACCCTGCTGGGAAAGTGAAGCTTTTTCAGAGTCCCTTATTGAGCTATTTGATTTTTACCAAGTATAAATTAACTGGTATGTCAAACCGTGTTTAGAGGGAAAAAGAAAGCGGTAACGTTAAATCAAGTGTTGATTTAATGACTTCCGGTGTTGAAAACTTGTCCTCGCCAAAAGCTGTTACCTACGTGGTTAAATGAGTCATAAACGCTTGTAGATGGTCACAACGTTAATTTTTCAGCTAATGTAATAAGAGGACGGTATTTACAAGGTATTACAAGGGTGCCAAGTTCTTCCCCCACAGATAAAGAGGGACTTTATTTTTGTGCAAAGTAACACTAATAAAGTTTGAGAGAGGGAACATGAATCCTGAAAGAAAAAACTCATGTAAAATCAGATAATTTAGGGTCTTTGCCAGCCTTCATGTCCAGAAAAAGCAGAGCAAACTAAGTGTCAAGCAACAGTGCCTGTGTAATCTGTCATTTACAATGAGAAGAGTTTTATATTTGTTCTGTAGAGAGGATGAACACACATCAGACTAAATCATCCTGTTAATAAGCTTGCCCGATAACCTAATCTCCTACTAGACAATAAAAAATCTTGTACCCTATAATTTTGTTGATATTTTTATCATCAGGTCAATCATCTAAAGGTAACTGTTTTTTTCTGCTTCCTTAAAAATTGTAATAATCAATTCAGTGCCAAAGGCTGATGACATCTTAACGTTTGCTCAAAATTTAAATTAGTCGACATAATTCATTAAACTAATACTTGATCACCTTTTTCCCTCTCCTGGTTGCATTAACCTTTTACTCAAGATGTGACTTTTTGCTTTAACAAAAAAATGTGAAATTAAATTTTTGATTAACTGAGAATGGACTTTAAAATTATCAACGATGATACTGCAGTTATAGAAATTTACCAATTCAAATGTTAATGAAAAGTCATTAGTACCGTTCTACAATAAACTTGACACTTTATTTAAGAGCTATTTACGACACTACTTGTAAGTCACATCTCATGGTTCTTATCGGTGTTTCTTTCAGGTTTTTTTTTCCACCCTGAAAATCTGTGCCATCTCCATTTCTGATTTCAGGCTTTCTTTCTTAATGATGCTCTTAACATATATCAACGCTCTTCTTTCCTTACACTGCTGCCAATGAGAAGTAAGCATTTTATGAAAACAGCACTTTTCGTTTTCTCTCTGTGTTGCTGATTTCCCCTCCCTTCTCTCTTCAGCTGTCGGCGTACGGTGCCGATCTGTCGTCTGAGGCATGCAGGGAGCTGGGCTTCTCTAGCAACCTGCTGTGCAGCTCCTGTGACCTGCTCGGAGAGTTCAGCCTCACCAAACTCCAGCCTGACTGCCGACAGTGCTGCCAGCAGGAGGCCCAGATGGAAGCACGCAAGGTAAAGAGTAACAACAGAGCTCATGGAACTGGGAACAGGAAGTAACTGCCTATCTAGATTTAGTCACAGTGAGGGGCTTGTTGCAAAGACCGTATCCATTGAGATTGAGTGGGAATTGAGGAAGTGTAACTAAATACAAGGCTGGCAAAGTACATGTATCAAAATGATAAAAGTTAACTAACTATGCTCCATGACTGAGGCTTAGCAAATTTGGTTACGCACAACAGTTTAGTAATTGTGGGGCCATGAACCGATCTGTCTGCTGCCTCTAGTCATTTACTGAGCTTCACTGAAGACAGGCCCCTCAGTGGATAGTTGTAGCACTCAGGGGACCTCCTTGTCAGAATGTGTCACATTTATTGACAGGCTCACATCCCTCAGCATTTGAACGGCTTCTAAAAACAACCTAGCTTTAACCTCCCCTGTTGACACTGTTTGCAGTTGTGCATCAGATGTGAGCTGCCACACACAAACTCTGTCACTAGCTGTCTGTCTCATTCTCTTCCTCTGATGTTCAGAGTCGAGGCTCCTTAACCCCAGCTTGACACACCCCATGGGGTCGAAGTGTCAAGTTTTGCTGCAACATCCTCTCTGTAACCAGTAAGGAGGTGTTACTGTGCACTTATTGCTCCAGTGATTACAGAAAATTCGAACGGAATCCCTGCAGGGTCTCTGACGGATGAACGCAGTAAAATGATGATGGAAAAAACAATGTCATTTTTCTTTGATTAAGCAAAGCCTCCAGAGCTTGTGTGGTATCCTAGCAACAGCACCTTGGAAAAGAGTGGTGCACACCTCATTACACCTCTTGATGATAACTCTGTTTCAGACAGACACTTAGAGAAAAGATTACTCCTCTTCCTCCTCATGACTTGAGTGAAAATGTCATTTAGGAGAGCAATTGGCTGTCTCCAGCTGCAATCTGAGGGTACCAGTAGAAACAATAGTGTCACTAAGCACATTTTCTCCTCAGACAGCAACAATTATCTGCCTTAAGAATTCTCAGTCTTGCAATTGACATCAGTGCCGTGTCATTAAACCCTCTGAGAAATGGCTTATTGCACAGCCCAGTCGATTAGTAAGATTCACTGAACATGGAGGGCATTTCGGTTACTCTTCTTGCTTCGCTGCAGAGCACCTTAGCTCCCTTAGGTGCAGCCATACAGAACGTCTATGCAGAGCACGAAAACCACCCTGAGAGTTTCTCAGGCCAGTACTGATACAATTGATGACAAGATCATAAGAAGCCTGCATTACAGGGATTTAAACAATATATGTCTGGCTGTATTCAATGTTTTTTATTTTGCTGTCAACTAATCCCATGAAAATTTCAAAGCCAACTTAGATGTACAATTTATGTGTTTTGTTCCTCTCTACTATGGGAAATTTAAGGCAAAACAATCAGAATTTTTATTAAAAAGGGAAACAAAAACAACTTTCATTTAATAAAAAAGTAATCCTTTTTAAACATCACCTATGACCCATGAGTATTCTGTGGTGGTTTCTGCCCTGCCCTTTGACTGTGTTGTCTTATTTTCCCTCCTAATTTGCTGTGTCCTGAACATTTTTATGGTTTCTTTGGGCAGTGGTATGTTGCCCTCAGCCAGGTCAGGACTCTGTAGAAACGACGTGACCAAGTTACATCACTGCCTAAGCTCTCTGTCATGAGCTGAGAGGCAAACAGTGGAGAGCATCAGCTGAATTCACACAAAATTCATCATTGCAGCTGCTTCTGCAGGATTGTGCTGAGTTGTGGGCGTCATTATTTGGGCTTGAAAACACAGCTGCTGTGAAATGATCAGAAAATTATGTTTTTATTCTCTGATTTGCTGCTCTGTTCCGCTCCCTCTCTTCAGTCACTCTGTAGCTCGCTCAACCACTGTTGCTCACTAAGCCTTGTCCACAAGTACAAAGGTATTTTCAAAACGTGGTCTTTTCTATGTGTTTTGGCCTTTCATCCACAAAGAATGCAGTTTTAGGCCTCTGAAAAAGGCTCTTTTGAAAAACTCAAGGTTAACCACAGTGAGGATATTCAGAAGCTCTGTAGTTTTGACATGTAGACGGGTTAGTCTAATCTAGTGAAACTAGTGAGGAGGATACAAGTTTAAATGTTGTTTGTAAACACAGACAGACAACTGTTGCATATTATGCCTTCAACTGGAGCTATTAAAGCGCATCACATAGGGACGCTGTTGCACCGGTAAATACATTCCTTCATTATGATGGCTCTAGGTGCTCTTGGTTAGTTTCATTAAATCCCATAAACTTCAATCTGCTACCATAAATACTAATTAGCACAATGAAGCTGTGGCTGAAAAATTGTCCCCTGACAAATATACTATTACCTTGTGTTTGCACGGTGTCTGCTAAAAACTACACTGCCCAGCTGTTTTAGAAAACTAAAAAAACTAAGCTTGGTATTTTTTAGCTGTTTTATAAAGATTTATGTTTTTAGTAGAAACAAGTTAGCCTAGACTGAGGGCCACAGACAGGCTAAGGAAGTTAGATATTACTGAGAGATAAACAACTATTATTAGTTTAGTTGCTTTCATAAATGAAGAACTGGTCAAGTGATCCAGAAAAATCTCCTTTGAGGGAAAGGAAATCCTCTAAACGGACATTTTTGGCATATTAAGGCTTCATGTGGTCCTTAGCATTGCATGTCCTTGATAAATTAAAATGACAAAACCTGTTAATTATATTTCCTCAGGACACTTTTTTTCCTCTTAACATTTTAGTTTAATGTGGTATTTATTTATTTATTTAGTATGATAATTTTTTGTACATTGCTAATATTACATTATTTAGTCACCATGTTTGCTTTTTTTTTAACCTTATAGTAAACAGTTGTTGTTTGTCTCTACCTATGACGTTGTTTGAGTATTTAGAAGTAAGATAAAAATACACAGTTGGGATTATTGGCAAACTTTTTAATGTTTACCTTTTGTTTTTGAAATCACCCAGGTTATATCTCTGCTAATTAGAAGAGTTTCAAATGTAAAAATGCCCCAACGAGTCCCATCAGAGCTGCTTGTTTCCTGTGTTCCTCTTCTCAGCGGAGTCGTGACTTTTCTCTGATCTCTGTGGTAAAATGAGAAGCACGAAAATTTCATTTCAGCCATGCTGGATTGTTTACAGAAAAACAAGGGTAGAGGGGAAGAGGATAGGATCTTGGCTTTGCATGTGTAATTTAATTTGCTGCGTGAACCAGCCAACCAAGTCATTTACCCCAACCTGAAACGGCAAAAAGAGCGTGGACTTGAATTACTGCTGTCGTGACACTCCAATTTCCCTTAACTTATTGTATATTGGTGCTGGAGGTTTGATTACAAGTGAGCCCTGCACAAACCATCATCCATCTAGCCCAGCTCCATATGCACAGGCTCACAGTTTAATGACCCCCAAGGAGTCGCCTGGACACGTTTATGAATCAGTCTGCCTGAATCAAATTACTCCTCGAGGCGAGGTGTCTTACCACCAGCGGGGCTACAGCCTTTTCTGCCTCTGTGCGCGGGCATTGATGTTAAGGGCGGGGAGATGGGGGAGGGCTCTGCATTAGGCATGAATATTGGATCATGGTGCAAACTAGGAAGGTTCATCACTGACTCAAACATTTTAAAAAAAAATCAGCTTTTTAAATGTAAGTTAACAACGTGATGTAACATAACAGAGCAAAAAAGGCAGAACTCACCTGCTAAGGCCACGCAGCACAAGGATGGTCTACACCTACACACACTAGAGTTATCTTTAACTCTCAACATGATCATCTTTACGAAAGGCAGCGCCTGCAAGGATGTTTTGATCTAATCTTAAAATAAGTACATAAGCGAGACTAACATCACATTAAATATACTGTGTGAACTTTGAACACTATCGCCCAGAGACTAGTGCCAACAGAGCGGAGCAGCTATTAGCAGAACAAATGAGACCAGCTGACCAATATAAACTGCAGCTTAAAACCAGACTGATGCCTTGTAATTCATCCCAACAGAAGGCAGCTGTTGCAAGCTTCTTTTGATTTGTAGTCTAAATATTTTCATTTGTAAGACAAATGCCACTTGAAGTTTATGAGGGATACTTAAGGCACTGTCACTCAGGACTAACTAGAGCAGAGCAGTGAGAGACTGGTTGACCAACACACACTGCAGCAATAAACTGCTTAAATAAACTCTGTGCACAGTCTCTTTAACCCCCAAAACCCTTTGCCCGCTCAGCGTCTTCTTCTCAGAGTTGTCGGTGCATTAGGATGCATCTATAATCATTCCTATATCGCATTATAGCTCTCTGAATGGGCTTTCAGTCCTGAAGTGCCCACAGATTCCCACCCCTACCCTTCATGCACTGTCTAACACTGTATTCCTCTGCACACAGCTCTATCCTGGGGCCATCCTCGAGGTGTGTGGATGAAAACTGGGGAGGTTCCCTCAAGTCCAAGGTGAGTTCTGATTTGGGATTTGCTTCTCAGATGCAGTTGAGAGCTGTGCTATTTTACTTTTCCTCACGTCTGTCCTGCATACATCAGTAAAACCCTCTCTGGTTGGATTTGAGACCTTTTTGACAACAGTTGGTCATTTTTATTTGGTGTGAAATATGATCAATTTCTTAGGATTGATCTTTTAGCAGACTTTTTTTTTTAATCGGTAACTCTAAAATGCATCAAATGTGAATGTCCATACCAGAATGTGATTGACATGTGAATGTGACCTCATAAATATATCATCTTATTATTTTGTGTCACAGCAACAGCTCTTTCCTGTTACTGAACCTGTGCTCTGTGCAGCTTTATGTCTTAATCACTTGGGATATGTGTGAAATACATTCCTTTTTAAAATCACTTTTTGCACTAGGGGGTCAAAAAAGCCAGAGGGTTGATATTTTAAATAAGCTTTTAAGTTTTTTCCCCTTTGAGTCTTGGGAATAGACCTCCCACCTCTGCTCAGTGCAACATTTGGTTAATTCAGTGTCAGGTTTCGGTGATGGAGATGCCGTAGCTTGCCTCGGTATGGGGTTAGATGTCTGGAGCCCCGTCTGTGCCATATGGCTGTCGTTTGTTTACCTCAGCTGTAGCCATCCTGTCTTCTTGACTGTCTCCGCTGTTGTTAAGGCTGCATTCTCAGGAGGTTTCACAGTTGTCACTAATTACAGACCTCCGTGCAAAAATAGGAAGGCTAATTGACTGATTCACTGCTCAACATTTGTCTCACTGATGTTTTATTCCCCTCAGCTTTTGTCAGGAGTGAGAAGCCAAAGATGTTTAAGGGTCTTCAGATCAAGGTAAGGGTGATGAATTGTTGATGAGTTGCACAATGATGACTACTTTAATCATAAAATTAGGCTCATTAAGCTTCATCTTGAGAGAAAAAAATGTAATTTTAAAGATAGATCAGATTATGTGCCTCTGATGACTCACAAACATTTCTATGAATGTTTTTCATTGGTATTAAGGGCAAACCTGCCTTCCTAACACCCATCCTCTTTTTCTCTCTTTCCCATTCACCCCCTCCCACACATCAGTACGTGAGAGGCTCAGATCCTGTACTAAAGCTTTTGGACGATAACGGGAACATCGCTGAAGAACTCAGCATCCTCAAGTGGAACACAGACAGCGTGGAGGAGTTCCTGAGTGAGAAATTAGACCGGATATAGAAACAAGAATTTAAGGGATTTTTTTTGTTTTGTTTTGTTTTTAGTCTTTAGTTAAAGGGTCTGTTCACCCAAACTACAATCCCTCCGGTGATATCGAGTTATGCAGATGTTTTCTGTTTTATGTGCCGCTTCAGTGATGTTGTGTTTTTGGTGCTCACAGTATCGACAGAAAAAGACTGAAAATGTTCAGCAGCAACTTGTGTATTCTGAAACTGTCATTCATGGTGCAAAATTAACTTTTTTGTCAAACAACCACATTGCCGTGGACTGTTCAAATATATGACCATGATAGGGGTTTTTTTGGCCAGTAATTGAGGCAATTCTACTTTCCCTTGTGTATCTTACCGGCATTTGGCTTGTGGCTGGTGCTAATTTTGTGTCCTGGTGTCCCGGTTACTGAAGATTACCCACCTGACACACACAAACTATTTCTGATAAAATTTCTAGTATATCAAACAATGTTGTTGGCACCACAAAAACACTCAGCTTGTATTTATTTTACAGCAGAAATATACAGGAGACAGATCTTAAACAATCTGAGCACATTAATGTAATGTTTC
>JAUZTA010000005.1:7044137-7055124 GCA_034780835.1 Ctenochaetus striatus | reverse complement strand
TACAATAATCTTCTCCTGACCTTCACAAAAGAGTTTTTGTATCCTGATGTTAACAAAAGGGACTTAAATGCATCGCATCCTACAGGCAGTATGTGAATCCTACACATGGTCAATAAATGTTGTGCATCAGTGAGTCATAAAATACTATCATTGTATGAGTGTTGTGAAAAACATGTTTCTGTATCTATATACACAAAACTTTATGCATAAATATATCACTATTTAACAAAATGCTGTGAGACTGTGTTGGTATTATTTCACTAACCAAGGACCGAGTGTGAATCCAGCAAAATTAAAAGGATGGAAAATGAAATAAAGGAAGGAATTTCCGACATGAAATAAAAGGTAACACAGTTAATAATTTTATATTTTCATTTTTTTTTAAGGAGGATCTCGTGTTCAATGTGTTTTCAAAAGTCTTAAAATAGATTTAAAACAACATAGAGTGATATCTTTATGAGAGGAGACTAAATGCTGTTTGATTAAATGAAGCAAACTAACATGAACGCACATCCAAACCACAGAGGGAAGGTGCTGAGCAAATCATGATCAAATACAACAGCTGGCAGTCTGCAAGCCTCCAATGTCCACTTATTTACTGCACCCTTGTGAGGTCTGAATCACAACTGCGTTACACTATTGTGTTTATTCTGATGAACAGCAGCTCTGCTCAAAAAGTAGCGGGGGTGTAATAAATATGTGGACATTGGAGCTCTGCAGTCTGGGAGCTATTTGTTCATTTATCCTGCGATGGAGTGAGCCATGTAAGTTCAAAGAGCTGAACATATGTGTTGATTCTGTTAAACTGTCATGTTTGTAGGGTGGAAGTCATGAATACAGCTCAATACATACCAGAAATGTGTCTTCAAGGAAAAATATAAACAGCTAAAAGGCTACTTGCTTCCTCCATAAACCACTGGGTCTCTTGTTTTCTGATTCTGCACAGTTTTGAGCTATTAAATGCCAAAAAAAAAACAACAACATGAATAAACTCGCATTTATTGGACATTTTATCCTGAATAAAGTCCAGAAATGGTTTTAGGACAGACATGGAATTTCTTTGTGTCAAAGAGGAAGGAAAAAAAACTGCATGAATGTTAGTCAGAGAGGTTATAAATGCAGAAGTTACTGTAACAGGACGGCAAGAGAGACATTTGCAGGGAGAAAAAAATCAGTTTAGACTTGTCGAGAGCTCGTTTGGGGTCATGGAGGAGCTCAGATTCAATGTGGATCATGGTTATCTGGAAGGTCTGGTTCGAGGGATGAAGGCTGGGATTCTGACTCGCACTGACTATCACAATCTGGCCGAGTGCAGCACACTGGAAGGTATTGTAACATACGGTATATCACTGGTATTTTTGGAATGTATTTTACCTGCAGCTGCACCCTTGTTTCAAACGCTTGTGCGTGTACGTGTACATACGTAGATATTTCAACGATAACTGCAGTGGAGTGCTGACAGGTGAAGGTTAAGGCCAGTGAGTAAGTACTGTTGTTTCAGTATAAATGGTCAGGAACTCACAATCATGTTAGTTTGAAGACTATTTTTTCTAGACTCTGTAACTGTGGAACTTTAATATCCCCTAATTTTTTTTTTTTTTAATAATAACCTATACTTCTGTGATGTATGTTAATAGTCATCATCCACTGTGATGCATTCACCACGCCGGTCAAAAGTCAGAAAAAGCCATGAGTAAATTACAAACTGCATTATGACTCACTTCTTCATTTTTATTTTTTTTTTGAGGCTGTGGAAAAACACTGTAATTTTAGAGTTGCCTTTGATGTACTAAAGCCCAGAAGAAAAGAGACGTCTCTTCTCTCCTCAGACATAAAGCTGCACCTACAGGGGACAGATTACGGTAAACTGCTGTCCTCCACTGACGAGGACCTGACTGTGTCCCTGATGGACAGCAAGCTGAGGGAGAACCTGGTGACTGAATTCAGCTGCCTTCGCTCCAACGCCCTGCCTCCACTCTCCACCTTCCTTGACTATATAACGTAGGTTACATGAGTAAAAAATATAGATTACATTCAGATTAACAAATTCAAGGTCACAAGATGAGCAAATGAGGACATTACAGATGTATTTCCTGTAGTTTTCTCTGCATTTAACAGTGTGTCTTGCTTATTTGCTAAAGAAAACTGTGATTTGAAAACACAAAGGGATGCTTGTGAGGAATATGCCTGTCTGAAGAACATGAAGTGCCATGCAGACAAAAACAAGGTACATCCTTTCACTCTGGTCTCTGTGTTGCCATAGTTACAGCTACATGATCGACAATGTGGTGATGCTGATCACAGGGGCCCTGAAACAGAGAGATGTGGCAGAGCTCCTCCCACGGTGTCACCCGCTGGGAGCCTTCGACCAAATGGCAGCAGTAGGAATCGCTCGCACCCCGACTGAGCTCTACTCAGCCATCTTGGTGGACACACCGCTCGGTAGATCAATTATATAATCAGTGTTTTCACCCCAAACAATAAGCTTTGATATCATAATGAGGTAATATTAAAAGGAGGGTGATTAAAATCTCTTGAGATAATTATCCATCACCAGTTTATGGTGGAAGTTTTGAAGTATGGATGTCAAAAGATGCAAAAAAGGACACATTATGATAAAAAAAAAAATAATCACGGCTACTTCAATAATTAACCCAAAATTTTGACTTATTTTCTTAGAATTTTAACTTTTTTTTTGATAAAATTTGACTTGAGGCTTGGTGCCACCCATCTTGTTTTTTATGGAGCCAGAAGTGACAAGATAGTACAAGGAGGTGGAACTTGAGAGGAAACACATAGCCACCAATGACTGCGTGACCTCTAGCGAACAGCTAAAGGCTGCTATCATCTGAGCAGCCAACTATGTATAACTTTAAGCCTTAATTTAACATAAAGGAGTTAATATATATTAAACCCCCTTCCCTAGACACATGATGCTTGGTTTTATCCCATGTGAGATGGTAAAAAATAACTGTAAGAGACAATACGTCCCTGTTGAAAGCAAGCTAACTTGATGTCCGTTTGCCACTCAGCTCAGAGTTTTGATTGGTCATTCATGTTTTTAATTTTGGCCTAAATATTCATAAACCCGTCAATCAAACTGATTTAACTGTTGTCGTTGTTCCAAAGCTCCATTTTTCCAGGATGCTGTGTCAGAGTCCAACCTGGATGAGATGGAAGCTGAGATCCTCAGGAACAAACTGTACAAGGTGACAACACACACACACACACACACACACACACACACACACACACACACCTAACATACCTTGATACCTGTGTCAGAGTGTGAGTGTGTGTGTTCTTGCAGAGGCTGGATTAGATTTACTACTTTGTCAAGTGTGTGTTGCAGCCCCTGCTGATGTAGTAGTTATGCCGTGGTGTTCTGAAAGCAGGCGTTTCTGTTCTTTATGTTTTCTTTTGTTTTTTAAAGGCCTATTTAGAGTTGTTCTACTCTTTTTGCAAGAACACTGGAGGTGCAACCAAAGATATCATGTGTCCTCTTCTAGAGGTACTGTGACATTTCCAAAGCACTGGCTGGATTTGTTGATGAGCTGAGTTGTCGATGATGAGTTTTGCTGACAATGCTTCATCTGTCTGTCTGTCTGTGTGTGTGTGCTGTAGTTTGAGGCGGACAGACGGGCCTTCATCATCACAATAAACTCCTTTGGGACAGATCTCAGCGGCGCAGACAGGAGTGAACTTTATCCATCCTGTGGCAAACTTTACCCTGAAGGGCTGCAACTGCTTGCCAAGGCAGACGACCACGAGCAGGTCAAAGCTGTGGCCTCCTGTTATCCGGTCAGTCTGATCTTGTTTCCGTCTACAGCTCTTGTTGTGTCAGCCGTTAACTGAACTGAAACACATGAATAACTTTACCTAAACTTCTCTGCAGGAGTACAAACTCATATTCGACGACCCTGAGCCAGAATCACATTTTAAGACTCTGGAGGACAGATTCTTTGAACAAGAGGTAATATTACTTTAACCTTCTTCAGTAAGAGTGTGATGCCATGTGAACCTGTGAGGCCCTTGATGGTTTCTATTGAACTTTACTCGCTTTTCGAGCGTGGGAATTCAAAGTTCAGACATAACATGTGGACAGTTTGTCTCAGTTAATTTCACAGAAGGTATGAAAAGTAAATATTTTGACACCATGTGCGTCGAGCAGTGGGTGGATTTTCTACTCAGCCTTTTTCTGCAGAGATGAAACAGCAGACAGTCCATACAGGAAATCACATTCTTAACTTGTTTCACCTGTAAAATGCATATTCAATTAAATCTGACTTTCCCTCTTCTTCTTTTAACTTTTAACCTTTAACCTTTTATCTCTTCTCAGGTGAAGCTGAACACACTGTCTTTCCTGCAGCAGTTCCACTTTGGAGTGTTTTACTCCTACATCAAACTGAAGGAGCAGGAGAGTCGCAACATTGTCTGGATCTCTGAGTGTGTCACACAGAGGCAGAAGTCCAAGATACACAACTACATACCCATTTTCCCAGGAACAAATTAACTAAGCAATAAAGATCAATACATACATATATTTAACACAGAGTTGTAAGACAGCATACAATGAAGTAATAAATGGTCTTTTCGTGGTCTATGTTTGGTGGTGAGGATTAGTTGCTAGGATGCACTAAAGTCAGTCACAAATATTTTCAGTGTGTGTGCTACAGACCACAGGTCTCTACTTGCTATGGGTAGTATGTTCACATTGTCAGAGTTGGCACAATACCTGCATGTCTACACAGGGCTAATGTTTACATCGCTTGAGGTATAATATTGTGTAACTATACAACAGGGCACCACATTCGTAACCTAAGTATGTAGGTAATAAAGCACAAACAGTGGTATAAAAAAGTAAGGTTTTGTTTGGTAAAATCACTCATCTTTGCTCTTCATCTGCTCTTCTTTTGTTCATGCTTTCACTGAAACAAAGAAAAAAACAAGATATTAAAATGCAAACTATGATTTTTAGGCGTCACATCACCACAGCACAGTTTAAAGATGGGATGAAAGTGTAAGTAAGATGATGCTTGGTTGTGTGGTTTCACTGACTTACAGCACTGAGCAGGGACCTCCAGCGGTATGTAGTTCTGCTGGCAGAGATGAACGAAAGCAGATGCTAGTCTGCAGGGCGCTCTGAAGGAGCTCGGCTCACACACCGACAAGAACTGACCGGGATCCACCTGACGACAGTAACGTGTTAAACATGAAGCTCAAACAAGCAGGTCCATCTTTTCTCTCTTATGGAAATAAAGTCCTGAGTGCACTGCCCTTCATATCTCATGCTTAAGGAAACACCTCAGCTATAGATGAGTACTCTGTCATCACCTAATCAAGTCTGTGCTGATTGAAAGTCGGGTGAAGTTTCTGAGTCATTGCCAAAACAAAAAAAAATCTGAAGCTTCCCAGCAAATCAACGTTGCAGAATTTTGTCCTGAACAACTGAGGAAACTGTTTCATTCTGTAAAAAATAGATGAATAAATAATGAAATAAAGAAAACACAAAACAGCCCGGCCAACAGAGTAAATCTCCTGGAGCCTTGAGGTCCCAGAGTGATTTAAAAATACATTATTTACAGTCATTCTTTGTTTAAATCTTCTCTGAAGCTGCTAAGCTAATAGAGTTAGCACACGCTGTGTTTAAAGTGGTTGCATGATGGCTCATATGCGCAAACATCTGCCTCTAGACAAGTTCGATATGAAGCTTTAACACACACAGAGAAGAGCAATATGCGACTCTGTCAGATCTAGTGTCACATTTTTAGACTTTGATCTATTACCAAACTGTTGAAGCCTCCTGCGATTGCCCTGATCCACTAAAACATGTTTTTTTTTCTGGATATTCGAGCTGGGAAACCCACTTCAAACAGGGTGCTATAAGACTTTGAACTTAGCATGTGCAGTGAAGGCATTGGCTTAAAAAAGGGGTCCTCAGGGTTTCCTTAAAGCTGGGATTAAGTGGAGAAGCTGTTTTTCAGGGGTTTTTTTTTTTACATCCCAAGCTTCCTAAATTGTTCAGAAAATGTTACAATGCTGCTTTGCTGTCGTGCTCCCAAAGTGTTTAAAGAAACCTCCCCTGACTTTCCATCAGCACGGGGCAGGGTAGATACTTGTTAAAATTTTATCGTCATATCAGCTATTTGCAGTGTTACATTTTAAGAAATTTTAATTATTACTGAAATTATCCAACTTTTTCTTTACTTCTCTTTTTATTTGACAAAGCTGAGAATATGGATTTGTATATTTTTTTATGAACCTTTTTTAACGTTTTCTTTTCTATTACTGACATTCAAAAACTGTTTGCTCTGCCTTTTCCTGTCATGTCTCGCTGATGAATCTCTTATTCTGAAAGCAAAACCCATGAAATGCTAAAGAGATGTGGCGTCTGGTGCACACTGTGCCAGACGTGTTTTCACAGCTTCCTATATCCACATACCACTAACAGAAGAAACTCGTAAAAACAAGGTGTTTTTCTACTCACCACCCTGAAACAGGAACTCAGTGGAGAGTCAGGAGAGGAGAACAGAAAGTCACAGCTCATGGGACCTGTGGCTGTTTTTGGAAAGTGCCTTGTCATGCCCGGTGGTTTAATACACTCGGGTTTCATCTAGAGACACATGATCAAACCGCAGGTGAGGACTAGAAACGAAGCACAAACATGAACACATTTTGAACAGAAGAATTTAGGATTTAATTCTCACTTGTCTCACCTGCCAACTGTGGAAAAAACTGTCCAGGTTTACAGCTTGAGATCCATCAGGCAGAGGAGAATCGTTCCCTGCTTCGTTGTCGTTGGTTCCTAACAGGCCGCTGGACGTGCCTGTGCACATCAAAACATGATGTAATAACAATACAACTGCCATGAGCTTATTTATTCCAAGTCAGACTGATTGTTTTTTTTTCCTACCATGCAGCCATCCATCAAGTGTAAAGCTGCACACCTCAAGCGACAGGTCACATGTCAGTGATGCTCCGTTCTGATTGGACACCTGCACAATGTTGGCTCCACTCCTGACAGCCACTCCGCTGTCTGTGTGAAGTGTGTGAGTTACGGTGTTGTTGTTGCAGTCGGCTTTCACCTAGGAGACAAACATTTCCTTTATTTTTGTTGTTGAGAGAAGATGCACTGAGCCGGAAAACACATCACCTCATCTGCACTCACACATACCTGCCCGCTGCGCTGAATGTTGATGGTGCTGTTATTCATTCCTATTAGAAGGAAGTTTTCTGCGTCTGACCTGAGCAGCAGTGTGAATGAAGGCTTGGTGCTCATGTCTTGCGCGAGGAGCAGCGGACAGGAGCCCGGGAGCTCGTACAGGTGACCGTCAAACGTCACAACAAACTGATCTGCCACCAACAGAGCTTGGTCTTAGGGAGAGAGACAGAATGAGAAAGACGTCACTGAAATTTGATTAAATCTCCCACTACAGTCATTTTATGGGGAAACTTAAAGCTAGACTTACGTCGGAATGGGCTGTCCATGATCTTTCTTTTGAGGCGGTACAGTTCAGCCATGGGTCTGATGGAGGCGAGGGACTGCAGGGGCCTCAGGAGCCACTCCTCCAGAAGGATCTCTATCAGTCTAGCCTCTGCCACCCTGGACGGGGGGAGGGACGGCAGCGGCAGGGACACAACCACTGAACACTCACTGCAGAAACCGCCAACATTCAATTAAAAACATCTTACTGGAATCATTTGTTTGCATTTGTATTGGTCAAGATTGGCAGCACATTCCAGTGGCTCTATTTCAAAGTTCAGCCAGAATCTAATTCAGACTAAAATAAATTCACTGAAACAGTGTTAAGAGACAGTTATGTGCAAACTGAGCATCTGAAAAATTTCTTATCCAAATCTAATCCAGTTTTTATCTGGACATCTTTCGACCCTAATTCTAAACAAGAGCGATATAATAAGCAGGAACGTGGAATGTGAGGAATATGAAGAATATGTGAGGAATTTGTCCCTTATTGACTTCATTTCATGAAAAGAAGGACATAGAGACTTCCTCCATGGAGGTCTTAGACGTGTGCAGTACCTTGGGGAAAACTTGTAGAAAGAAGCCAGTCGTTTCCTGACTGCAGACAGAGCCATCGCCAGCCTGGTCTCCACCCAGTGGTAGGTGTGCTGACCTGCCTGATTCACACACAATTCTACCATTAACACACATTAATGAGCCTGTTTACATGTGTAATAGATGCTAATTTTTGCTAGCCTCTAAATCATCTGCTTTGTATCACCGGTCAGACTTCGACTTCTTGATTTTAGTAATAGATCACAGTTAGATTTGATGAAATTATTCATATATTTTATGTTTAACTAATTACTTTGTGACTTGACTTAATGACACACCTGCACAGCAGAATGATCAGAAACCTGGAGTAAGTGTTAATACAACCACAGTATCCAGGTCTAGCATATCCAGGTTTATCAAAATCAGGACAGGAGCTCATTTGAGCTTTTGAAACCATGATATTCACGTGTGCAACACATAACTTTGATGCTCTAATAAGCCATTAATAAGTATGATGCTACTGTGCACCCTGAAATGTATATACCTAATGCTTTAAACTAACCAAAGAGAAATGAATAATGTTACTGAATCTCTAACACAAGCCTAATAAAAGGATTTCTCACCACATCCAGGGCGACGCTGAGTGTGGCCACACAAGCCTGAGCCAGCGGCCTCAGCTGAGGGTTCCCCAGCAGAGCAGGAAGGACCTCCACCAGCCCGTCAGTCCACAAGGAAACAGCTTCCCTCCACAACGCCTCCGGCCTCTGGCCCTTCACATCCTGGTACACACCTGCCAGAGTGGCCAGGGGCCCTGAGGGAGGGGGAGGGAGCACAGCACAGTGTCTGAGTTTGCTTTTTTCCCACTTCATGCCTTGAAAAAGGCTGTTTTATGAGAGCAGATGCAACTTTATTCCTCACACTAGAGCGACAAGAAACAAGAAAGCAAGAATCCTGAGAGAATCCTGACAGCACAAAAATCATGATCTGAGAGAGAAAAAAATGGCAGAGAAAAGATACGTCAGATGATGATATTAAGAAAGAGAAGATTAGTTTAGCATTTGGAGATTAGATTTCTGGCTGTGAGGAAAGGCAGGGACTGACGGTGCTGTTCCATCTCAAAACACTAAAGAACATCTCTAAACTTGCAGCAACTAAATTTAACGCTTACACAATTTAACAGCACACCTTTTCGTCATTGTACCACATGTGCCTGCAGATCTGTGTTTACATTAAAAAGAATTTTAGCAATAGACAATATCTTTTTCAAGTGAAAGAAGCGAAGAATGTGAAGCGTTTTTGTGACGCGGCTAACTGTTTGGTTGCTTCGTCAGTCCCTGGTTGGCATCATGTCTCTGGACTCACTCCTCAGCTCCTGTTGACCCAGCAGAGAGGCGTGCTGCAGCAGGCTCAGGAAGCGAGGCAGGCTGTCTGTGATGATGCGACGTAGGGCACCGTTCTGCCACAGAGCCAACAAACCTCCATCTCTGTGCCTCAGCAGAGCCTCGGCCCTCTGGGATACATGAAGGGCCACAGCGCTCAGCTCCTGGAGCAACTCGCTGTCTCTGGACTGCAGAGATTGATGTGAGGAGAAGCAGTCACCATATTAAAAACTGCAGGTTTCAATGATAAAAATTAAGATTCGTGCCACTGATAATAAGACTTCTGCAGTAGTTTACCTGCCGCCTGAACTCAAAGAGGTGATGCTGTAAAGTCTTGATTCTCTCCATCATCTTATTCTGAATCTGAGAGCTCAAATATTGAATCCTAGCCTGTGAGCATAAAACAACATACAATGTTTTAAAGAGTCCAACTGTACACGATAAAGATTAGGCCACTTTTTTTTTTGTTATCGGTGATACCTCTGTTGCAGTTAGACTTTCCAAACAGCCACTGGCTCTCAGCATCAGCCTCTGATTGGCTGATCGCACAGACACACTGGCCAGAGTTTCAGGTTTGCTGCTGCCATCACTTTTCTGCACATCCAACATCAAACTGTGATTTGTTCCCACACATGCCACCACGCTGACGTCCTCATGCAGACCTGAACCAAAACACATCCTCAATTATAACAGTCTGAATGGTTTTTGCAAAGAATTGCAGAGATGATTGCGTCTTTACCGTTCACGTAACCTGCTGTGGCCTGAAGACATCGTCCCTCTACTGCCCCGTTCAGCCAGATTTTCTCCCTGCGATCCAGTCCAGCCTGCACCTGGACGCCAGACCCCTGGGGCCCGGACAGGACACTGCCCACCGCCTCCACACTCCAATTACCCATCCTGGACTTTGAAGTGTACGCACATAAATATTTGTACTTGCATAAACACGAGGACAATCAAGATAAAAAACACTTTTTGTGCATTTAAAGGGGGACATTGTGCCCGACTGTTTCCTGGCAGAGAGCAGAAACTTCTTGAAGGCTCCTCAGCTCTGTCATGGTTCCTGGTGTTTTGGCTGTTAACCTCTCTGCTGCGTGTCTTGACAATCCTGTTTGACTTTCTAAATGGGTTTATCTAGATGTGGTGCTCCTTTTCCTTACTGCTGCCAATCAACCTGCACACCTGCGTCCTGTCCATCCATCGACATGCTCTTCTTCATCAGATCGCTCAGTTCAGCAGCATGTCACAAAAACGGTGGCCAAGTTCCAGTCTTACAGGATTCTCACGATGTTTGGCTGGACCTTGTTTCGTTTTGTGTTTGACTGTAACTCATCCCGCTCTGCTTTTTTTTTGTCTGTCTCGCCCAACATTCGTCAATCTGCCTTCCAGGGACAACTAAGCTCTCTCTGCCTGCTTGTTCTCCCCTCCAGACTTCCATCTGTACATCTCTACAATAAATACGCATTTAAACAATTTAAAGCTGTGTGTTTGAGTGCTTTCAAGTCCAAAACTAGTTCAACCTCATCTTGATGTTGCCTGGTAACCAGCATACACTTCAGCAAACAGACCAAAAGTAAGAAAGAACATAACCTCC
>JAUZTA010000005.1:7008958-7019309 GCA_034780835.1 Ctenochaetus striatus | reverse complement strand
AGTGTGAAAAAAAATTATGTTGTATAATCTGTGACAACAAAATTGTTTTCTATTTAAAATAATATTTTTAAGCCATACAAGCCATACAAGTACAATTGCTGTGTCAAAAAAACTCTAATTCTTTAAATTATATGTTAGAATGTTTCGATAGATCCTGAAATATGTTGCAAATAAATTTCTCGTCATATATTATATAAAATGCAATACTTATAGTCATCATTATTCAAGTGCTGCTTTGATTCTATCTGCCAGCTGATGCAAAGCCATGTCACAGTAGTTGTCTCTTAAAAGTTGCACTTATGTCTGTAAAGGATAATATTAAAAACTTATGAGTGAGAATACTTTTGTATGCAATTTTCAAACAGAGCTTTATATAAGCAAACAACTCTAGCCATTTTATAAAGTTTTGTGATAGACAAAAGTACTTAAAGTTTCTAAAAATATATATGCAAGTTGCTGGTATAAAGACTGCTGCAAAAACCTGATCATGGCTTGCAGATGATTTACTTAGCTCTTCAGTAATATCAAATCCTTAAAAGTCTCCCTGGGAGACACCATAATGGCCATCTTCTCGAAAAACCACAGCGGTTTTAATTAGACCTTGGCTGGAGGTCTCGTTTCCCAGCGTTGTCTTCACCACTTCAAACACGTCCTGATCGGGGCAGCGCATGAGCTGCTGGTATGCAGCGATTCTGACCTCGGGATCCTCCTGGGAGGAGCGGTACAGCTGCAACAGCACAGACCTCTGAAGGAAGGAAACTGCTGTCAGTCACTGATGCTAGGCCGCCTCTCACCTCGTCACCTCCACCTCAACTCATCATGAATCAATTAGAACGTCTTGTGGAAGCTTATGTGTTATTATGACTATTTAATTTAGTATTAGTTTCAGAAGTGACTCACATCAGCTGAGCAGGGGAAGCGTCTGAAGGCTTGTATGGCAGCAAGTCTCAGCTCCAGTGCAGTTGAGCGGCTGAGCATGAAGCGGTTTAGCAGAGGAATGAAGACTGAAGCAGACAGACCAATGTTCCCCACTGATTTGAGTGCATAAAAGAGCTGTCGAGGTATGAAGCAAAGGCGGGTATCAGGTATTGTTAATGTGAAATTGTTTCAAAAACTCCAAAACTTGAGAAATGAAATCACCAAGCTCAGTACCAAACATAACGTGAACCTACTGTGCATCTCTGAGTGGGTTGTTCATCCTCGCAGCCTTCCTTCAGGGTCTCCTCTAGAGTTTGTATGAAGGTTTGTACCTGAGGGAGTTCACTGCAGAGCGTTTGAGACTTTTGGCACAACTGATAGACCAGAGATGATCCCGCTAACAGTGCCTTTGACCGCACCTCTGGAGCCTCCAGCAAGACCTGACACAGACAGCAGAGATAAGAGATGTGTTGAGCTTTAAGGGCCAATGAGAAAAGATTAGGATTTATATGATATTTCTACTGATGCTAACGTGACTTTTATATCACAGGAGGGAATGCATGAAAAAGCTTTCATGAAAGACTTATGTCATCATTAATGTCTGTCACAGATTCCTACATTGATGGAGTTGATGATTTGGGGCGATGGATGAGGGTTGAGGGCTATGGTGGTCAGGAAAGCATGAGCCTGCTCCTCCTCCAGCTCTTTGTTCTTCATCAGGTCAGTCAGTAGTATGATGCAGTTTTCAGATCCGCAGGCTGGTAAAGCATCCAACAAAGGCTGCCTGTTCAAAGAGTTCATCAACATCTATATGAAACTCTGCTGAATGTGCGTAACCTGTGCCATTAGGGGTAATTTAGTAGTTTGACATTTTTGGTGGACAGCAACCCTTAACTCATATCTGCGTGATACAGATGGAGCTACAGCTAGCTGATTAGCTTAACTTATCTTAGCATCAAAAGTGGAAACAGGGGGTAACAGCTGATCTGAGTTGTTCAAAAGTAATAAAAATTTAATTACAATCATCTAAAACTAATGCCAAAACGTATCAGTTAACATTTTAGTTCTTGCTTCTTTAATTTACAAAAAAAAGGTAAAAATTAGGCATTTTACAAGAGGATTTTTGTGCAACACTGCTTCTTGACTAGGTGCAGTAACTTCCTCAAGTCTATGCCAGAAAACGGCAAATAACTGAGCCTTTAAGTTGCTACTGTGCAAATTTTGTTACTTTTGGACAAAACCAGACCAGCTAATTTCCTGTTGGTACAGCTTTTATGCTGAGCCAACATATTGCTAGCTGTAGCTTTATGTTGAGCAAGTGGACATGAAAGTAGTGATCCAATCTTTTGAAATGTTGCACTATATCTTTCATATCACCTTCATCTACTTATCTTGTCTGTGAGCCATCCAATAAACAGAATGAACAATATGCAGTAGGCCATTGCTAATCATGTTATTAGCTATATCTGCACCGTGATAACTGCATATTAGATGATATGCTATGGTAGACAGTAGAAAGGACTGAGGAGAAGACTCTGTGCTGCTCTGGCACGTTAGGTCATCTGTGTCTCAGAGCAAAGCATGATTAAGTTGGCCACTGTCCTGCACAGGCTGTCCTTTGTTTACTTGTTGACTTGGCCAGAGGCTGTGTGTATTTTTCTTATTATAACCCTTAAAAAAGAGTCTTTTCAGCTGTTATCCAATTTACTGGTAGCTAAGCTCAAGATATTTCATTAGGTAAAATGCACAAGTGTGGAAATGTACACTTAAACAGTCATGTGGAGACACTGATGAGGCAGTGCAGGGTGAGCCAAAAGACACTCCATTATATAACACTGAGGAAATGCTGACCAGTCATTGCGGCACTTGAAAGACGCTTCTTGCCAAAGTGTCTTGAGTTGAGAGAGAGACAGATCTCTCAGCTGGAAGACCAGGTGGAGGAACTCTTGTGATACCTGTGAACGGATAAAACACATAAAACACATACTACAACTACAGCAGCACAATCAGAACCAGTTGTGAAGAACTGTGAACACAGTTTTTTTCAATTAATCATCTTAAAGCGATTACTGTGTGTCAAGCTGTGGCTTTGACTGACTCTTTTAAAGTCTTTCTGTATAAGCAGAATATAAACAGAATATGAAAACGGTTGTCAGATTAGGTTTGGCTGACCTGCTGTGCAGACATTAAAGTAATTGGCTCACGGGAAGTCAAGCCACACCTTATAAACACAGAAGAGTCAACAGAGGTCTGGCAGCGTACAAGCTTACTCAAAAGGGATTCACACTAACTGCTTAAAAGGACTGCAGCACCAACACTGTGAGGCAGGTTAACTGAATCATTCAGTAGCTGACTGGAACCTGTTGAGACCTACCAGCTGTGGCTCGGAAGCGAGGCTACACAGCATCCTGACAGTTTGGCTGGCTTGCTGAGGTGTTGACGCTCTGGCTTTTCCAGGCCCTGCAGCCCCCTCGTCCTCAAACTGCAGGTCAGTTAGCACACCAACACCTAAAGAATCTGCATGTGCATGGAGGAGAGCAGGCATCAGGGTCAAAGACTGCAAAAACAGCACAGTTGCTAAGTGTAACTGCAAAACTGTTAATACTTTTCTTGACCTAAGCCTGAAGGGGTCCCTGGCTGCGCTCGGAGCAGGAGCAGGGTAGACACTGTCTGGGTCTTCACCAGCCCTGCAGCTCCGGACCACGTTGCCATTGAAACAGCTTCAGTGCAGTTTACCTCTTGCATCAGTGTAGATCCATGCCTCTGGACACAGTGCAGCTCTGACTGCACTGACTGGCAAAAAGACAAGAAACACACCTCCTGTTATAAAAGTATGACTCAAAAGCAACTGTTGGGCTGATGTAATAATGATAATAATGGGTTAAAAAGGACATCCTCTTCTTCAGTGGTGTCGAAAGTGGCACAGCCTCACCCCGTGTTTTCAACTTCCACTTTTTTCTTTTAAACTCAGATACCAGAGAGCAGAAAAAAACTCATCTAGAAGCGTAGTGCACCGCATGGGAAACAGCTTAGATTTTAAAAATTCTGGGCTCATGGGTTGAAGTCCAGCAATGCAACCAAACATGCTCAGAGTTTTAAAATATAGGCATCAACCTATAACATAATTTATAACATGATTGAAAACTCCTCCCACTTTGCTAAAACCCCCTGAAATTCAAAGATAAAATTCCCAGTCTCAGTCACAACTCCTTGCAATTTTAACAAAACAAAAAGAGAGATAAACTCACAGTATCTTCAGTTAAAGATACTGAATGGGGCCAGAAGTTTGCCAGCCTGGACTGTTGGCACTGTGTTAGATCCCTGCTCTTCAGCAAAACAGGTCCTCGCCTCTCATACCTGCTGATGCACGTCCCGTACACATCTGTCTGAGAAAGAGGCATTAGGGGAAAGTCAGATAATCCCCCTGTGAATGCATGTGCTTTATTGTGGCAAGATGATGTTAATGACGGTTATTGTTTCTAGCAGGAGCAGAGGTGGTAATTGTCAGACTAGAAGACGAAGCTGTTCTATTTTAAATTTCCGTACAGAATTCAGAGCTGCTGTTTGTATATGTTTTGCAAACTGGGCATGCATTAAGTAGAACATAAGCTTTATAAACCCTCACCTCTTTTTCTAATTTCTGTTTAGAGGCCATGCGGGAGGTCTGGAGCATGCTCAGTAGAGCCCTTTTAATGTTGAGGGCCCACACCTGCTCCCCCTCCTGGAGACAGAGGGCTGTGACCTTTCCCCCCTGGAGGGAGAACTTGAGGCGCGTTCTCTCCAGTGACTCCCTGGGAAACAAAAACACCAGATGAGCCCCCCCGAGACTCAAGAACACAGACAAGTGGGGCATCTGAACAGAGTATCAGATTCATAGGAAAAACAGTTGTAGCATTCCAAAATAATCAGGATCTACGCTTTGAATGTTTTAGACTGAATACAGACGAGCAACATGTATGAATGCAAAATAACTGAGAGGATATTAATTCACGATCCTTTTCAAAAACAGAAAATTGTATGAAATCTACAGTATATCACCTCAAGCTCTTTAAACGCTGCACAGAATGTTCCTTCTGAGGGGAAAGCCGCCTTATCTGCGTGTTCCTAATCTGTTGGACAAGTTTGTGCACAAATTATTGACTTTTTGCGATACACTGTGTAAGTTTTTTTTTCCAGAGAAACTATTGTCAAAGCTGACCTGCATCATTAGGTGACACTTGGAGACCACGTCGATATCAACCACACAATCCAAAGCCAGTCCATTCCTGCCAGCATTGGAGCCATGGAGGGTTGTGGTAATAGTTGTGGTATACCTGTAAGTGTACCTTACCCCTTTCTGATAGGACAAGTCAGAGGCAGAATGCCCTGTGGACATGAAATATTAGTCATAAGATACCAAGTGTTTCACAAGCGTAAGTCTTGTATACTTGTTATTTCATATCTTGCACCAAAAACATTCTCATTAATTAAGTATTCATCATATCCAATATTTGCAACAAACAGGATTCTCACCAGCACAACTTGAATCACAGAGATTCGGTTCTATCTGAAAGCAATCACCAACTGCACAGAAAATCAGGTCAAAACATCAGAAACAAAGACAAAAAAGAACAACTTTGGTCAAAGAATGTCAGCCAAACCTCCGGTCAGTTCTGCTCTAACTGGAAAATTAGATGACACACCAGGAATGACTACAACTCACAACAAAAGCCATAAAACTCACCATTTGGCAGGAAAAAAATAAGTGTAACATGTAGACAATTGAGCAGTAACAGGCACAAAGCCATAGCAACCCCGAGTCACCGCAGGTCTGGCTGCCTCCAAGCCTCCACATGTAAGCGAAATGAAAACCAAGCAGTGTTCACAGCCACTGAATGACCACACTTGTACGTGGGCTTCCACAGTGACCCATAGTGCTCACAGCAACCAATCAGGAAATACCTTCCAGGCTGGAGCTACAAACATTCAGTGAACCAATCACTTGACACAGCAATGGGCCTCACAAAAAATTCAAGATTTTTTACGCCCCACTAACAGAAGACATGAGTCACATATAGAGAGACAATTCAGTTTGAAGTAAGTTGAACAGTTTGAAAGACGGCGATCTGGCAGCATGATATCCAGTCTGAGAAACAGTTTTGTGATGGGTTTTCTACAGGGACGGCATAGGTGCACTGTAAAGTTGTGACACTGAGTCGTCTCTAAGAGTCTGCTTCTTCATGTAAACCCTGTGAATAAATTCCCCCTTTTTCATAAGCATTTGTCAGTAATAATCCAGAAACCTCTCACGGTGACAATAACATTGAAACACGAGCATAGTGAAATTTGTGTGTTACAGTAGTTGCCAAAAATTGAAACTTACAATATAAATGAAAGATTCAACTTGTGTGTATAGCTGTGTTACTTTTTTTTTATGTTTTCATGTTCTTGTCAAACAAAACCTTACGTTTAATTGTAGTTTTCTTGAAATTTTTACTTTTTATATAACTGCACTGAATAATTTAAGTAACATGAATGCAAGCATACCAATCATTAGCCAAACACATTGCTAAATTTGGATGATTATAAAAGCAAGAAGTCTTTCTGACTGAAAAGTCATTTTGGAGCTGAAAGAGGTTAATGTTGAGCTGAGCCAAATGATCTCGCTCACTAAAAAGAGACAGCATTCCCATCGCTAAATGAGCGGACAAAATAACACAAGCTGTGTGAAATAAGCACCTCAAAACAAAGCCTGTAATAACAATTACTGTAGCCCTTTAAATAAGTGTTTATGCTATTATAGGCTACCCCAGCTTGAATGGGATAGTTTTGATATATTTGAGGATATACAACAGGACCATGAATCTATAAGCCACATAACAAGTGTGGACTGTAATCTAGGAAAAGCTAATTCATGATAGCTCTCTGAAGACAAAAACCTACAGTTAAAAGAGATAAGCATGAGAGGGGGGAGAGGCATCTAGTGTCTGTGTTTTATGGACAGAACCAGGAGAGAAAATAAAACAGTTGAAGTAGAGACATGGAGGGCTGTGATTGCTTTTCGTCGAGCTATATTTGTCAGACGTGGGAAATTAAGAGCCCACCGCCACTAAGCCACGTTCTTCAGCCTTCGACTGAGCTCAAACTCATTTACCCAACACGCCCTCCATCCCCGTCTCCTTCCCCCATCATTACCCAAGCTGCCTGCCACCACGATGCACCCGCCGCCGCGGTCCACGCCCGACCTGCGACGTCAGTCACTGCGTGCTGCTGGTTGGCGTTGCATTCACATGCAAAGAAAAAATTGTATTGAAGGAAGTTGCTTTGAAATACACAATTTACCAGCTTTCACCCAAACCTTAAGGTCATTAATTACTTCTAACCGAGTAGTTTGTTTCATACCAATGACGATGTGAGCCTTTGTATGCTTAAATATAAAACCATTATCATTTGGATTAAGAGGCAATACACACTTAAAAAACAAAACAAAAAGCTACATTTTCCGTTCGTGGTTTCTTTTACCATCAGTAATCTGCTTTATGACAATGAGTCAAATCTGTCAAATATCAAGTACAAATTGTATTAAATGTACTGAAAAAATAGAAGTACATCAGTGACTTTATAGAATGTAAACACATAAACGCCCCCCAAACATTTTGAACCGATAGTCGTTGAACGCCTCCTTAGTCCGGACTAGGGGGCGTAGGTTTGACCGGCTTCGCTGAGGCTCAGACACAATGAACCGTCAGACGATGAGAGGCACGCATGTTGGGCTGGAGGCATTGGCACGGTTTTAGCACATTATTTTTTTTTAATTGTGCCTTTTCTTTGATTACCGTAGCCGTTTTCCGAGTGCTGAAACACTGTATGGCGGTAACAAGGCTCAACTGGAAACGGTTGGTTCGTCGAGTTTGATGAAAACGAGGTCGGGATCAGACTACCGTTAGCCCCTCCTGGTGGATTTTTTTTTCGTTTTTTTTTTTCTAAAGCCAACAAAACAAGGCAGATAACAATGTCGCTGACTGCTTCGTCTGATTATTTCGCTGCCGAATGTCTGGTTTCGATATCCAGCGGTCCTGTGCTGCACAGACCCACCCCAGTGGCCCCCACCAGCCAAGCGGCCACGGTGGGCCTGCTCCCCGGGGAGCCCGACGGGTCGAACGAGGACAGGGAGGTGCGGGAGACGCTGAGGCTGGAGGGAGCGGACATGATGGCGGTGGCCGGTATCCTCACCGACCTGCACGGTAAGTTCCGCCCCATGTCGGCCTACTCGGAGAGCAGCAACTCCTCGTGCGGTGGTGAGAGCGGTTACACCACGTTGTCCGACCCGACTACCCCTACCATGACCCCCTCCGCCACCCCGGTCCCCGGACAGCAGCAGCAGCAGCAGCAGCTGAGGGGGGGAGGAGGAGGAGGAGGCGTGGGGGCCCCGCGCTCCCCAGTGAAGCGACATCAGTGCACTTTTGACGGATGCGACAGAGTTTACGGGAAATCGTCCCACCTGAAGGCACACATCCGGACACACACAGGTACGGAGACAACAACACTTCAGCTGCATGTTCACATGTTTGTACCCAGTAAGCTAACCTCGCATACGAACTTTCCAACTTTTGCTCTGTCGATGACGCACACAGCTGGTACATTAAACATACGCGGGGAGCGATTTACTCTGTTGAACTTTATGGGATTAGTCAACAGCAGTGTGGTGGTGGCAATGTTTTTCTCATTTATCCCGTGACTTGGTACAATAGCGTGGCTAAACAAAGAGGGAAAGACGGAAAACCTCCCCTTCAGAGTCTCTGACAAAGAAGTAAACTAACAAAAGAACTGGGCTGGACGTTATAACCGGTGACGAAGGTCTTCCTCCCGACTGGATTTGCATATGAAATGAACGTAAGACGAAACCTTAACGTCGAGGGCTGAGAGTTCATTGTCGGTCCTGTTGATGGCAGCAGCAAGTGCTTCACGTCTGAGTTTTCTCTGAGCATCACCTCATTTTGTTGCCACTTGCTTGCGAGTTAAAAAATCGGCTCCGTTGTGCAATGTGTGAAATTTCTGGTAAAACATCTGAAGAAGAGCTGACTGAGAAAGTGTATTAATGCATGCTTCACCCGATTTTCTGATAATCGACACATTTTTCTTACACACTGTGTTAACTGAGGAGTAAGTTAAAGTCTGTGTTTTTTTATAACTCCAGTGTTCAGCCGTGCCACGGTCGGGATAGCTAGGTGCACATGGAAATGCACCCACCTGGCAGAATAAAAGCGGGGCTCTAACTGTGGGGTTAAAATGTGCATGTGATTTTTTCGCGAAATGAGGAGAATTGGTGTGTTCAGGGTCACTGAGCAGGCGCAAACGGATTAAGGACAGGAAACGGCTCAGAGGAACTCTGGTGGGAACGCCCACAAAAAGTAGTGTAACAACAACGTGGCCTGGCTTTGTGATCTTGAAAATGGCACCGAGCATCCCACTCGTTTATCCTGGTTTTACTCATGTTGCCTGCCAGAGATTAAGGCTAGCAGTAGCTTAGGGAGACTAATCTGGAGAATCCAAATCCTAGCTGTGTTTGTCACATTTATTTTATTTAACTTTTTTAGATATTCATAATTTTGTGTTGATGTTTCATAAAAGTGATGCGACCATTATATTCGTTTCATTTAAAACATAAGATTGCTCTAAGGATTTATTAAGGTTATTAACATTGTTTCATTCATTAAAATATTTCTGCAGTGACAAATTGTAATCAAAAAGATTATTTTCTGTCCTATAATTTAAATTTGAAAGCAGATAATTATTGTAGTTTTAAGGAGCATCCCGGACCATGCTGGCACAATTCTTGAGTGTTCTTAAATGCATCACATGTACTACAATCATGTAGAAACAGTCCTGTGCTGTGCTTGGCTTTTTAAAGTTATAATACATGAAAGATGAAACAAAATAACATATTTGCACATGTATTTGACATATTTGTGCTAAAATGGTTTGTTGACAAATTGATTAGTTTGAGGATGTTGTATTAAGCAGCTGCTATTTAGAGTTTTGTGTAATTACCCAGCTTCTCATGCATAAATAGCAAACATTCTCTAGTTTCAGTCTTTTGATCGTGAAGATTTCATTTTGTTGTGTCATAGTGACTTAAATATTTTAAGGGTTTGCCTGTTGGGTGAAAAAAAATCAGAAACTTAAAGATAGAATCCTAAGCTAATTAATTAATTGATCAAGATGCGCAGATGAATTGTAAATAAAAGTAACCACACATTGTGGCTGCTGTTTGACCAATATACCAATATACTGCATTGGTGCGATCCTGGTTTGTTGTAAAAATTGTATAGAATGAGAGAAAAGTTGATGTGGTACAGCATGAAATCCATGTCTGTCCTCTGTAAAGTGTTGAAACATATATATGTCATCCATATAACCCAATGCATTCTTGCAGGATAAACACTGTAACACT
>JAUZTA010000005.1:6982335-6993032 GCA_034780835.1 Ctenochaetus striatus | reverse complement strand
TCCGTTTGACCCTGTTTCGTCCATGTGCTGACCCTTACCAAGGAGAGCACTTTTCTCCTGCAGGACACACACATGCAATCAACCACATGATCCAAATAATGGGAAACACCATGAGACAGAAAACATAAGTACTCAAGTCCTATAGTTGTCGATTATTTTTGAATTACGATATGTTAAACAGAGACACTTATATTAAGTAATAAGCTTTAAAAATGAGTTATTAGGTTATAATTATATCTAAAAGTTTGTCATATAAGATCTGTGTTTTATTACTACGAACTCCACTGTCCTCCAGCATTGTTGTGATAAAACTGTTCGGTTTCTCCTCATTAACATGCAGATGTATGCATCATTGTTCTGTATGCAAATGTGTCTAAATGCAAAGTTCCCAACATGACATATTTAGATTACAAATAGACAGTTTTACGACAGAAGCCGTCACAACACACAGTAAATGTCCAATTATGAACATGAAATAGAACATGAAGAGTGTAAGAGAGTCACGCACGGTGCTGTCCTGGCCGTCCCCTCCTCCCTCTTCTCCGCTGATGTATTTGACTTTCTCCACTCCTTTCATCTTGTACTCATCTGTGACAGAGTGGGAGACAGAGAGGCAGAGAGGAGCACATATCCTCTTATTAATACACGGCGGCAGGATCGGGCAGCAGGCACGGAGAGGACGAGCCACTCGCGGCCGCTCGCATCGGCACAATCCTCCGGGGTTAATAGTTCTCACAGTTCAGTACTTGGCAAAGTAATTACGTGCTTGAATTCTCACGCTCCCGACTAAATCCTCTCTTAACAATGGTTGGCAAGCTGCAAACACATGAGCTGTCAGCCTGATTCTCCTCTTTTTCTCTGCCTCTCCATCTTTTCTCTCACACATGCAGGCCTCCCCCCCCCACCGGCCCCTCCTCACTCCCACGTATTTCGAGAGGAGAAAACACAGTTACAGTGCAAATGTACACAAAGGCCTGATAGACACAGAGCTGCAACACATCAGATCAATGATGTGTGAGTTATTATGCAGCTAACAGGTCAATTTATTATGAATGTGTAGAAGCTGAAACAACTACAGCCAGATGTAAGATCAGCTTACTGTTACACTGTCAGGCTCCTATAGTGCAGATGATGAATTCACCATGTGCAGGTGTAGCTGTCTGCTACTGTGCACCTGCCAGTTATACAGCATTGATAAAAGGTGCCACCAGTTTACAAGTCTAAGCACTTCTAATCACTGCGCTACATTTTCAAATATCTTTATGGCTGTATTTACAGTATATGTAGACTATATGTGTTTTTAAAGTATAACATTTCTTCATATCATTTGACCCCTGTTTAAATAAACTGGAAAGTAAACATGAGATGACTGCAGTACAATAAGGTTATATTTTAATCCCAGCGGTGACTAATGGTCTTTGCTTTTTGTGCACCTTTATTGTGAAAATTGTGTGTTTAAAATAAATAACACGAAATGAATACATTTGTAAACATAGTTAAAACTACTTGACTTGAGTAACTGACCAAAACGGACAGAAATTTTAAAAACATCAACACAATTTCAACGCAAAAATGCCAAATGATTATTTTGGTTTCAACTCTCTAATGGGAGAAATACTGTTGTTGTTTTTTTTTTACATGTGTAGATTTATATCTTGTGGTTTCAGATTCTGGGTCAGATACAAATGAATTATGAACTATTAACTGTCAGCTGCAGCTCAAAACAAGATCTGGTTTAGCACCTGCATGTGGGAAATCAATACTGAAGGATTCAATCAGAAACAGGATAAGTGACTTTAAAAGCAGGGCTCTTGAAAACGTGCAATGTTCACAGTGGATTATGTTATTCTATTTTAAATAAAGAAAGAAATGCTTTGTAAAAGATAGATGTCAGCAGGGTAAGAAAGTGATGGGTGGTGATAAATTTTAGGATAACGAGAAAGTGACGACTTGAACATGGAAGAGCATGAGAGTATCTAAAATAAGAGCATCAGTGGTTCCGGTTAGACTGACCAGAGAGGAGGTCCCCGTTGCTGTAGGCTTTATTCTGGCCCTCCTCACCGTTGGGCACGGCGGATACCTGCTTGGCAGAGGTGCAGCCCATCTCCTCCTCCTCAGCTGCTCTCCTCCTCACCCCCGAGCATTACAGGCACACCTGGAGGGAGGAGTTGAAAAACTTAGACCGTGTGCTCACAGACCCGAGCAGAAAGGCCTCCGATCACAGACATGCCTCTTGATAAATGTTTTGTCTCTGGGGAAATCATCTGAGGAGCGTCTGTTCTTCTCAGAAACATCCAGAGGAGGAGCGTGGTTCCCGTGATTTTCAAAACCAAACGAGCCAGAGGAAGGAAAGCAAACGGGACTTCATGTCGCAGGTCCCTTGATATCCAGCTTGGGAATCACTTTTTTTCTTATCGTAATCAATTAGTCATGAAGCGCCCCGCCCAAGAATTAAGACATATTCTTAAAAAAAAAAAGACAATAAAAGAGACGATTTCGCCGGGGTTTGAGTCACGAACACGCCGGTCTAGGAAAGCACCAATCAGAAGGTGCGCGCGGCGGTGCCAGCTGCACCGCAACAATAGGGCCTTTCAGGCTGCGGAGGATGCCACTGTGCCAAGCCGCCGGGTCACCGGTGTTAGAGAGAGAGGGGGGGTTTCTGTGACGCACGGAGGATTAATGTGTGGCTTCGCACAAGTGCTCCCGTTTTCTCCGTTTTATCAGCACGTATAATCAACAGTAACTCGGCTAGCTAAACGGTGCAGTTGACCATTTGACCTAGTGTTATTTGAGAGTAGGCGACTGTTCCCTCTGTGCGGCTGAGCCTAAACGCGCTGACCGCACGGCTGCACCGTCTGCAGCTCCACATTCACCGTATCCTCCTAATAGCTTTCATTTATACGTTTATTTGGATAAAAGCTGCAGCTGCAAACCCATAAAGGATGCAGCACAAGGCTACTTCATGCAATTCCATGCAGGGAAAAAAAATACTAGGGAGCTGGGAGGAAAATGCATCTGTTTAAAGCTGCAAAATTTCAAAACATCGTCTCGTTTCACAACATCGAAGAAAAAGCACAACAGTAAGAAATCCTGCAGCAAATAGTAACAGAAGAGGAGATATGAGCAGCCATTCCACGATCAGCAGGAAACCCCGAGACGATTTAGCATGTTCAGATACAAATTAAAGGAGGGGGGGAAACAATAGATCGTAAAATAAATTCTAAACAATATGGCAAAATTACCTTTCTGGTTTGGCCATGTTTAGAGGCGGGGGTCCTTCCTCTGGTTCCAATCCAAGGAAGCTTCACTCCAGACGGAGGACCCAGACAGACCGCATCTGCAGCTCTCGGCTCAGCACAGGCATCAGCAGTGGAGATGCAGTCAGTCCGTCTGCCAGCTGTCTGGTCGGACTGCTGGAGCTCATGGTCTGATACGCCGTTACGGTGGTGATTTAGTGCTCACTCACGAGAAAATAAACAAGCGAGTCAAACAACGGCCAAGACAAATTTCGAAAATAAGATGACTTATTTTGGCCAGATATTCTTGTTGTATTCAGTACTATAACTGAGCACAAAACATGGCTTCATTTCCCCACAGGATGACAAACTCTTTATGCGATGGAAATTCGACCTACAAAGTAGCATCTTAACAGTTTCCACTCGGTCCGAATTCACCGGCGCACCATTGACTTCCGTCCCCTTCATTCCTTCTGCATCATCAGAGTTGACATCATACACAAAGTTTTCTGAAGTGCGCTAGCTTTGGCAAAACTGCCAGTTGACGCCGCCGATTATCGACCTCCACTAACATGATTTCACTGACCATCATCGCTCGTGTGGCGGACGGGCTTCCGCTGGCTGCGTCCGTACAGGAGGATGAACAGGTATGAATGAAGCTAACTCCCCTATACAGCCCCTCTGTTTGCAGACAACTACACACCAAACTCCGTTCAAAAACTGGGATGTTTAATGACTGCTAGCTTATCCGCTAACGTGAAGAGTAGTACGTCATGTGTGCTGTCAGGTTAATATATATTGTTAGTATATGAGGAAACTCGATGTTAAAACCAGTGAGAGTTTGTTTTGAGAAAAATATACATAACTTTTTATATTTAAGGTCGGCTGACATTTTCATACGTAGCTAAGTTTGTCAGAACTTTGTTTCCCATCACCGTGTTCAAAGAACAATTACAAACTTTGTTCAAAGATTTATTATGTTTATTGTTTATTGTGCAGTTTATAGACGAAATGTTGAGGGCATCTGAAATTGAATTTGTGATTAATTAATTTATGTAATGATAAGAATTTTAAATCATTGTCAAACCAATAATAATAATAATAATAATAATAATAAAACGTTTAGTGTCATTTGGGATATTTGTGCCATTTCAGTTGAAGTCCTGATATAACACTGGGCAGTTTTGACTCTTCGGCGTGTCTTTGCCTGCAGTCAGGAAGAGACCTCCAGCAGTACCAGAGCCAAGCCAAGCAGCTGTGCCGTAAACTGAACGCCCAGAGTCCGGATCGGTGCACCCTGGAGGCCGGGGACATGAACTTCCAGTAGGTTACCACAAGCACCAAGTACTGTTTTTCTCTGTCCAGGCATCAAAGTCTTTAAAATAATCGTTTTTATTTGGTCTGAGCTTGTGTTTTGTTTTTTTTCAGCTTGATAATAGCACAGGGTGTGTGTTACCTGGCCCTCTGTGAAGCTTCATTTCCCAAAAAGATGGCTTTTGCATACCTCGAAGACCTCCACAGTGAGTTCTACGATCAGTATGGAAAAAGAGTACCCACTGTGACAAGGCCATACACTTTCATCGAGTTCGGTAGGATTATTTCAGATTATACTTTTGCTGTCCTCAGAAAAATCAATAGCCTTGGCTAATCTGACTTCGTACGTGCATTATTTCAGACACATACATCCAGAAAACAAAAAAGTCATACATTGACGGCAGGGCCAGGAGGAACCTGGGCAGTATTAACTCAGAGCTGAAGGATGTGCAGAGGATTATGGTGGGAAATATTGAGGAAGTTCTACGAAAAGGAGAGTCTCTCTCTGGTAAGGGACAAAATACAAAGAATAGTGACGTAATGATTTAATGCAACCAATTACAATTTTTCCTGTTAGTGCTGCCTGTGTGAAGATGTCCAGTTTTCCCACATACATGTTAGTTTGATCCTACCTCTAAATACATTTTGTATGCAATGTATGTTATGATGTTTAGGGCTGCATGTTTGTAAGTTGTCAGTTACCCTCAATTTTTCTTAGCTAAATGCTTAAATGTTTACTGTTAAAGAAATGGTCAGTCCATCTAATTTAGATTACTTTGTTTCCCAGTTCTAGAAACTAATGCCAACAATCTGTCAGCTCTGTCCAAGAAGTACCGCAGTGACGCCAAATACCTTAACACCCGCTCCACGTATGCCAAGGTAGCTGCTGTGGCCGTGTTCTTCATCACACTCATCATCTATGTGCGTTTCTGGTGGCTCTGATTGATTCCCAAACAAGTACTTTGACAATAGGAGAAGTTGTTCTGAAGCTTTTTAACGGATCCTGTTACAGTTGTTCTAATCCAGGGTGCCTTAGAGGGGTTTAATACAGTCTATCCATAAGGAGGGTAGAATTTTTTCTATGGTTTGTCAAGCTTGGAGTTACGCTTTGTATATAGCTCGAACTGAGCCATCTGTCTGTGATGGGACTTTCTGTGTGAATTAAAAAAAATGCTTAATGAAGAGTTTACTGGAATATTAAGAGCAGGGTCTTGACAAAGGAAAAAAATACCACATTTTATGTTAAAGTTTGATCAGTATTGATGATGAACAAAGCCCTGCTGACAGTACCTTACTTTTCTAGTTCTTCCTCAACACCACTGACATCACTGGTATCTAAAAGTGTATTGCCTTAATTGAATTTTTTTTTTACCATCAACACTGATTGGACTTTGTCAGAAAATGTGGTAAACTTTCCCTTTCAAACATTTCTACACTGGTATGGGTGTTTCTTCCTGTTTCTGTTTTAAGAAGAAACAGATTTTGTAAAAAGTCTTGAATACTGTGATAAAAGAATGTTTATTGATCAAAGTTTACATTGTATCAAAGTCTTACTGAAAAGAATAAATATTTATCAAATGGTCTTTCTGTTGTACATCTGTAATTATGACACAGGTTAAGGTTGACATCATAAACAGACATTAGAATTCTTCTCTTAATGTATATACACTCCTTATGGAGCAGCATGTCCACGGTCACATAGAACCTAATCCTGTGAAGCCAGCTGATGTCCACACAAACATTATACACATTGTATAGAGAAAACAACATGGACAGAGGAAGGAAAAGTCACAGCTGCACAACTCTGGAGGATGCTCTGCACAGCCAGTGTGCTGAAAGCCCTGCAAGAGACTGAGATGTGCTCTTATGCTAATAGTAGCCGGATGAATACAGACTCATATGAGTCACCTGACCTCCAGAAGACATTCTGGGTAGATGATCAAATGTTAATATAGTTAAACATTTTGACAACATGAAAATAACAGTGTTCAATGGATAATGAAAAGCCACAAGGTTCATGCCCTGTGCTCCTACTCTGCTGAAACTTATGTGAGGTGAGAGAATTTTTTTCCTACAACTATTTCCAAGTTGGTATGAGATTTAAAGTTTATTCGCTTCTGTTGTTGAGTTAACTGTCCACAGCTCAAGCATAGTTTTCTTGTTCACTTCCTGTCCTCCATGATGATTAATGAATGTTTGACAGCAGACTCATGCGAACAGATCGAAGTCGTCCCTCTGAAAAAGAAACACAGTCGTTATTTCACATAAATTGGCATAATGCTCAAGACCAGGATGATGATCAATGATGCATGTGGGTTTTGATACAAATGCAAGATGATTTTTTGCTTTGACTTTAAAAAATTCACAGCAGTTTAACATTAAGGGTAATAAACCATGAGCTGATCCTAAAAAACTCACCTCATCATTATAATTCAAGACATGCTGTTTGATCTTGGAAGAGTCCACCCAAGTGACAAAATCTTCCATATTTCTGAAAAAGTCAACAGTTGTGTCAGTATTTTGTGACTTAGTTGAGGCATTTACATTTGTAATTCCTTTTTCTTGTTGTGTAAAACTAATCAGAAGAAGACAAAACAAAATGTGAACACTGACCTTGTGACTAGAAATGCTGGGTCTGTGACAATGTCTGGGCCAACACGCACATCTGTCGGACTGAGTGAAGGACACTGCTGCAAAACCGTTTTGACTCTTGGACATTTACAAGACTAATCTCTCAGAAAAATTCAAGACATAAAACCTTATCTGCAGCAAATGTTTCAAAAAATGGAAAACAAACAAACAGGAGAATACACATTTCACCATCAAACTCTGTGGGTGTAAACTCATGAATAATGCAGAAATTAAGGATACGTCCCTGTTCAATAAAAGTGATGGCTGTCTTCAGGTTCTGTGCCATACGAAGGTTCAGCATGATGCTTGGCAGCCTCCTCCTGCAGGAGAAACCAGACTTATGACATATGATTACATCCACTGACTCAGTGTAATAATAACATGTCTGTGGGATGGTTTACCTGCAGAACGAAGAAGCTGTGACTTTCTCTGTTAGGGACAGATTCTGTTTGGTGGGAATGAGACCAATACTGTACCTTTGGTGAAGAAACAATGAAATTATCAGCGTGATGTTATGATTTTAAAATCAGATCAACCAAGGCTGTTCAAAATAGTAAAGAGAAACAACACATTGCAGTGTGTCCTTACAGGAGCCTTTACCATGAAGCAAGTTCAGTGTTAACCAGTTCAACGTTAACGGCAAGACAGGGTGAACTGTCAAGAAATTGTTAATCAACATGCTCTGTTAACTCAGTGCTTTGCCATTAATTAGCAGCTACAAGAGCAAGTAATTAACAACTTATTACAAGGGACACCATCAGACCCAGGAGAGGAGATTTTATTATTATGGATATGAAGCAGTGAAACCTAGGGGGACATTTGATTGTGGCAACAGGCAAAAACTGATAATACACATGGTAAAATGTAAAAATTACTATAACTACAACAGATAATTACGTGCAAGATTTGTCATATATGCATTATGTATTGAGTATAATGTTGGAGGTTTTTTGCTTTTTATGTAAAAAAAAAAATAATACTCATCATGCAGAGAAACTTACAGTTTTTCCAGTAGCCGATGTGAACTCTGAGCTCTGAAGCCATCTTTCTCATCCAGGTCTCTGATTTTCTGGGCCAAATCTCTGATGTTACGACTCAGCTTGTTGTATCTGAGACAAAGAAGAATGAATGCTACTACTGACACTGAATAAAATCACCTCTGTCTGTACTTCTCACTGGTCGGCTGACAATCCCAATGTGTAAAGTTAAAGGACTGGGAAAGCAAATATCACCACGTTTGATTCTGTTCTAAATGTTTTCAAGTATCAAGTAACTAGAGCGACTGCTTTGTAATGAGTTTCCACTCGAGCCTTTTTAAATTTTTCATAGAAACCTGACCAAATTGCTCAAAATTAAACACCATCAGTACACCTCAGCAGAGCCCAGAGAGGGTTTCTGATGGCAGCTAACGTTAGCCACACAGAGGCTAGTGCTTACTTTGTGTAGTCCTCTCTCTTTTCGATGCGATACCTCCGCAACACTTTGACCTCGTGCAGGTTGTTGTCCACCTCCCAGTTGATGAAGTCAACCTTCTTCAACAGCTTCTGTTCGTGGTACTTTAATTTACGGACCATTTTCACACCTTTCACTAGTTTAACACAGTTTATTCACTTGACAGAATCCAACACGCGTAATAGAGAAGCGTAGACACATGTGATGTTACTCTTCTTCTTCGGAAACATATCAAAGTTCGAATGTCAACTCAATCTGGGCTACAGCGCCACCTTTGGGTTTTGGGGTGAAACTTTTCTGCCATTCTCGTGTCAAAGAAAACTTTGGTGATGACAATCAAAACCAGACATTTGTTCCACCATAATTGGTAAATACATTGAGATCTGGCCTCCGAGTGTAAGAAATTTATATATACATTGATTTTGTTTTGAGTTGAATTAAGACTTGAAATGTAATTTAAAAAAAACTAAGAAGAAATGTAAAGTAATACAAATTGAAAAGGAGAGAATATAAGAGGTGTATGACACATATATTACTGGTATTACAGATTTTTTTTTTTACACATCATGATCAGAACTTTTAATTTACAACATTTGGTTGTATCTTAATACCAAAATATAATTTAAGCTACTTGATTAGATACAGAGAAGCCAAGCACAGACTCAGGGCCTACATACAGTGTAAAAGCAAACTAAACTTTGTACAAACAAAAGTTAGTTAACACAATAGTTAGTTAAGTACATTTGTTTCAGTCCATATAACATTCTGTTTATACAGGTTTTGCTTTGTTTTGTTTTGTTCAGCATGTTTAATAAATGTTCCAGGCTGTTGGTCTGAAACAATAAAAAGCTTTCAAGCAGAAAACGGAGTCTGAATTAGCAGATGTTAAATTTTGGAGGAATGATGTGCAGCTAAATTATTTAAGAATTTATGTTCACTTCCATAAGTCACAAGGAAATCAATAACATTACATTAAATACATCACTGTGCCCTGTTATACGCCCATTTAGCCTGAAAGAGCGAAGGACGGTTGTACCGAAAATGGTTAACATGACCTTGGACTTGATAAGTCCTGCAACCCTCCCACAGAAACTATTGATATGTTGTCATTCCTCTTGAAAATGTTGTGCTTTACGAGTTTATTTGCTTTCTTGTCTTAAATCTCAACAGATGGATGGGCTTTCAGCAAAGTTTGGTGCAACACTTGTACAAGAGAGATAAGCTTTTGGTGAGGAGTTTTGGTTATTTTCCGCTCTGGTTGATTTTCTTTCCACCTTTTACTAAAATTAGGTTTCTAATTTTTATGCAGTTTGCTGAGAAATTCAAAAAAATGCCCTGGCTTACGTGCTCTATGCTTTTTAGACTTGCTTGTTAACAAATGACGCTGCACCATTTTGTGGAAAATAGTGCACTCCCGTATTTGTCCAGCAGGTGTCACTAACATTTAAAGTACAGGATCCGTGTAAGTCGATTCATTCATCAAGAGAGAGAAATTCCGCCCCCCTGCAGTTCCTCTACTCAGAGTGTGACACAACTATTTATCTTACGGTTTTGAAAGAGTTTTCTGTTTCATGGTTATAGTTTGACTGTAAGTGACGGTCGAATCAACTTCATGAGTGTTAAAATGAGCGAATAAAAGGTCGCAGAGGGAAATACTACCCAGCGGATGGGCTGTCGGGACACCGCCATCCACGTCCACAGCTGAACTCCGGTCCGACAGGTAAGTCATTGTATGATGGAGAGTGTGTTAGGAGCTTCTTTCAGGCACGGAGAGGACAACTCGACTAGGCTGAGTTATTTTATGTAGGCTATAAGGCACGGATGATTGATTAAATAAGAGTAATGGTGTCTGCAGAAACTTCTGTGATTAGTAAGTTTGTTAGTTTGTAGCTGCCTTTTTTCTATCTGTAACGACCCCATCAAGGAAGGTGGGATCACATGTTGCTTTATTATTTGTGAAAACTTCTTGATTCATGTACTCATTCTCCCTCATGCACTCATTCTCCCTCATGCACTCTTTCTCCCTCATGCACTCATTCTCCCTCATGCACTCTTTCTCCCTCA
>JAUZTA010000005.1:6946831-6959954 GCA_034780835.1 Ctenochaetus striatus | reverse complement strand
GTGGATGTGCTTTCTCTTTTGTGTGTCTGACTATAAAATATAGTGCTGTAATCCATTGATCACTTGAAAAGATTTCAGTCATGTCAATCAGAAGCCATACATGATTTATTTATGAGAAAAACACACGAAGAAACATGCATTTGTAGCTTTTACCCTAACCGAACAGTAGGGGGCACTTGACATCACTTTTAATAAAGCAGGGTTTTTTGAGAGTTGTTATGTTCAGTAATTAGTTACATTGAGGATGAAAAATGACTCATTCATCAGCAAATCAATGCTGTAATAAGTATATTGACTATATGAAATGAATCAGTGCTGATATACAAAGACAGAAATTCCATAAATATTTTTGATTAATGGGGAAATAAATGTATTTCTACAAATCTACATTTCTTTTATTCCTTCAGTTTTCTATATACTTTAAAGTAATATGCATTTTTATATCAACAGTGATTTACACATTTGGAAGTTTATACTTATTTCAGTTTATCAGTTTTATTTAAATTCACATATATTTATACATGTAAACATTGATGAACAAGTCATTTTTTTGTCCTTCAGAATATTTCACAACACATCAAGTCTAATTAATTGGTTAACTAAACTCTTACAATTTGTGCTTCTCCAAATTCCTAACCTATTTTTTGTAAGTTATGATATTTTGAATTTAATGTATAGGAATAAAAATACTGTATGATTGCCTATAAGGCAAACACCTGAGAGGAGGTCCAGTAAACTTTATGCATCCTTCCAAAAGTGTAGTATAAATGTTTAAAGGCTCAGGTAAGTCTCAGCTCAAACAAGTTACTTTAAAAATAATGAACTATTGTAACGTGCTGCATAATGTACATTTTATTTTCATGTCATATGTACAGAATATACAGTATATTTCATATACATATATTTGCAGTTACAAAGACATTTGCTTATACTTATATTCCTGAGCATTTCGTAGCTTGAGGCCTGGTGTACTTGCATTTTAAGAGCTACACACAACACATAATCAGCTTTCCAAACAGCAGTACCTGACATGCATACACATGACAATAGGGCAACGTACCGAATGTGAAATGCATCACAAAAGCAGTTCATAACTACCAGGGCTTTCATACTGTCAAACTTTTAACATATTAATAGTCTAAGAAGGTAGCCAATAGAAAAGTGTGAATGTAAGGCACTATGAATATACTGTTCTGTAAGAGTGCACTGTAATACATATGGTTAGATATAATACGAACAAACTTTGATGATCCTGATGGGGGTAAGGATCATTGCAGCACCAAAATGTCGTACAATACAGCAAAGAAAAGTTAGAATATAAATAAGAATACAGCAAGTGCTAAGCACGGGGTCTAGCTGACAGTTTCAGAGAACATTCTAAGTAGAAATGTTTGAATGAAAATATATGAATTACTGCATCATGAGTATGTGCAAAATACCAACAGGCCTAGAAAGGATTAAAACAAAAGAATATATGTACATAGCAATTTTTAAATGAATGACAGTCTGTACAGTACATACTACAATACGTACCACCATAACAATGAAATGGCAAAATAACAAGCCCTTGTGTTATTGACAGTCAGTGAAGCTCACCGCATGTAAGACAGAAAACACAAACTTTACGTAAATATATTCGTACTCTGCCAGCAGATGGCAATCTGAAAATATATATTATCTTATTTACAAATACAACCTAATAAAAAATAACTGCATTAACTGTGACCACGTCAGCAGGCGAACTCATAGCAGTATCTAAAGCAAGACTGTAACAGCGAGTCTCAGTCCGAAAGAGAAAGAGGACTGTCCTTCAATGCTGACATTCTGTTCGGTAATTTGTGAAACAGAGAAAGAACAGCTCAAATTCACATTCAACACGTACATTCTGTCGTTAGACATTCACAACGAAAAGCATAAACTTCTACAATCTTTGAAATACCAAAGAGCTTACGTAAAGTAATTTGCATCATATACAAATGCATAAAGAGCAAATATATATATAATATTTTTCTTTCTGTTTGTAAAAAAATTAAACTCTTTTGACAACGTGGCAGCTGATGCGAGAGGGAAATAATAAATGACGCACGACGTGACTGCGGGAGGCTCAGCAGGAGCTCAGCAGCCCTGTGATGAGGTTGCTGGCAGTCCTGCGATACTGAGCCTTGGTGTTGGTGACGGCGCCGTGCTTCTGTCGCAGGTGAAGCCTCAGCTGACTCTTGTGTCTGAAGTGGAGGTCGCATTTTTCACACTGAGGGAAAAAAAAAAAAGGCAAAACGATTCAGAATCACTTTTTAAATGGAGGGTTTTATCCCCCCAACCCCCACAGCTATGCTTCATAGCAGACCAGGATTACCACTCAGGACTTATAACTATTGATAGGCACATGGATCATGAGGGAGAACAGATTACACTTTGTTTAGCCAGCAGACTGAGTGGATAAGGAGGGGTAGGGTGGAAAGCGGGGGGGGTTGAACTAGAAAGCTTACATGATAAGGCTTCTCTCCAGTATGGATGCGCATGTGGCTCTTGAGCGTCTGAAGGTGGCGAAAGTGCGTGCCACAGATCTCACAGGGGTACGGCTTCTCTCCTGTGTGAATTAGCACATGGGCGCGAAGATGGGCCACCTGGAGGGAAAACGTCAGCGTGGATTAAAACACATACACTTAAAGGTGATGTGTTGACAAGTGCAAAGTCCTCCTGATGCTGTGGCTAGTTTGCTTCTCTCACCTGGACAAATCTGGAGCCACATGTCTCACACTTGTATGGCTTCTCTCCAGAGTGGATGCGGGTGTGGGTCTTGAGGTTGGCTGGTCTGTTAAACTGGGCACCACAGATGTTGCAGTGGTAGGGTTTTGCACCTGGAAGTCGAGATCAGAAGGTGGTGCAATGAATGAAACAGTCACATCCATGAGGTCAACTTGATGGTTTTTATAATAGGAATGTTTAATGTTACCTGTGTGAACGGTCTTGTGGCTGGCGAGGTTGCCCTTGTAGCGGAAGGCAGCTTGGCAGCAGTCACACTTGTATGGCTTGTCGCTGTGGACCTGGACCATGTGGTCTTTAAGGGAATCTTCCTCTATGAACTTGGAGTCACACCCATTGCAGAAGTAGGTGTTGTTTTCTGTGGAGAGCAGCACTAAAGATTATTAATCCTGCATAAATTATGTTAGAATTTAAAAAAGGAACTTGTGTGAGTGAGTCCACTTACCGCAGCCGGAGGAGGAGTACTCAGAGTGCAGTTTGGTGGTGTCATCTCTGCTGTATGAGTTGGGAGATAGATGACCCATTTCCATGCATCGAGGGCTGTCGCAGCTACAGGTGCACACAGAGAGATAACCACAGAGTTGATACACAGCTCAGTTCTTCTCTTAAACAGTTTTCAGAGGCGCAGCGAGCACGTGTTTTACCTGATGCTGCCACAGGAGCTGCTACTGCAGCTGTCGACGCTCTGCGACATGAGCATTTCCTCTCTGTGCTCACTGGCTCCCTCTTCTGCCTGGACCTCACTGTGTCCACCTGCTGCACCACTCCTGGGTGTAGGAGACATGGCCGTAGCTTCAGCGCTGCCTCCCTGAACCTCCTTGTCGTTCTCATCAGGAGCTTGGTTCATGACAATCAACTTGTACTTCTTCCAGTTGCGAGCCTTGGCCTCTTTGGGACAGTCTGAAGGCTGTTTGAGGCTCAGCGTGGCGTTTCTGCTGCTGTTGGACTCGGTGGGCGAGTTAGGCTGGCAGTCAGATCTGAGGGGGCTTTGAGGGCTACAAATCACACCTTTGTTGAAACCTGGAGACAGTCTGACACAACTGGTCTGTGGATGCTGAATACTGTCTTCTTCCATGGGAGTATCAGGCCTCTGAAGGCCCCTGTTGGCTCCTGCTGGTCGGATGATGGTGGTGGGGAAACTGGGGTGGCATGGCACAGAGTGGGAGAGGATGGTAGTGGACTCATTATGAGCCATGTTGGTGCTGGGTACCTGCGAGCACAGTTTCTGGGACAAGGTCCCTCCTCTGGGAAGGTCACCGGCTTTATGGGAACCCTCAAGCTTCCCAGCGCGGACATGGAGGTCACCATAGACATGATAGGAGCCAGAGGTGTTGATCCCCCTAAAAACATTGGGGATGTAGCCCCTGCACTCCTGGAGAGCGGATGAGGTTGATGTGTGGTTGTTCTGAACGTCTGGCTCTTTTTCATCAACAAGTCTAAAAGCAGGGACTTCCTCAGCCATATGTAATGAGTTGATCTGTACCTCTTCAATATTCACAGACAGCTGCCTGCAGAAACATATCAATAACGAGTTAACAACTCAAAATCAATCTCTGCCATTTAAACACACTGGAGTGCCTCTCGCCACATTTTCTATTCTCTCTACCAGTTTACCTGGACTTGATGAACCTGTGGCATGTGTCGACCACATGTTCCATCTGGAGGTAGATGGCTGTGTTCATGGTGGCCAGGACCAGACTGTCGTTAAGGTTCAGATAGGATGTGTACATAAAGTCCAGCAGGATGGAGAAACTCTTGGGGTCCACTTTGGGGTCTAAGCTGATGGCACTAAGGTTTGTGTTCTCAGGGTCAATGAAAACAGAATAAAAGAAGCCGCTGCAAGAGATCAAGAGAGAGGGGAGCACAGTGTTAAACATGTGCACAGATGAGAGACAATAACAACTGAAATTTTTACACAGGATATTGTATGATATTAGATGATGCAGGTGAGTCAGAGGCAATGTATCTGAGCTGTAGATATTCATATACACGGTCCAAAAATAATGTCCTTTCATTTGGCACATTGAAAAATAAAAGAATGTCCACAGGTCTACAGCTGCTGCCCCTCATGATAGTGCCTACCTGCAGGCCACCAAGATGGCTTTGTGAGCATGAAATTGTTGTCCGTCCACCTGAATGGTGACGTCGGTCAGGATGTTCCTGCTGCGCAGGCGGTTGAAGTTGAGCAGGACGTCGCCTGCATGGCGTGTGAATTGAATGCAGCCATCTGCAGTCGTGGCCATGCTGTCAAAATCTAAGAAAATGCAGAAATGAGAAAAAATAATGAAATTTGTTCATTTTCAGTGATTTTGAAAGTTATCCAATGCCAAATAAAAGGCATATAAAAGAGGTCCATACACTGTAGGAAGAGTAAAAAAATAACAATATACAAATGTTGCCACAAATATAGAAATCACTCAATCATGTTTTCAAAAAACATAAAAAAATTTTAAGAAAAAGGCTTTGGCTTGTAACAACACAAGAGGAAAGTTGTATTTTGCTGCTTCATTTCTTCAGATTTTCTCAATTCTGATCCACCAAAAAAAATGTTAAGATTCAAAATTCAAGCAACAAAAGAAAAATCACACTACAAGCAGATAAATTGTAATAAATACACCAAACACAGATCAACACTTGACCACGCTAAATAATCCTATTGTATTTCATTACCTCCGGCTCATAATTATTAGGTGAGCTAATACTAGACACCTGGCCTCAGGCTTCATAATCAAAACAAGCTTTGAAGCCAACAAGTGTCTTGACTGTGTTTCATCAAAAGGCGGCGTCATTGCAAAAAGAAAAGTTAAAGGTGGGTTCGTTGAACCGTCTTGGTCCATGCGTAACACTAAACTGGCCCTTATAGCGCTGTTAGAACAAAGTCTGTGCTTTTTTTAGAACATGATTTTTTTGTTTTTTTTTTAATCCTGTATTGAGGTATTTGTCAGTAGGTCAACATCTATATGACCCAGAACAACGTTTATCATCATTTTGAGGCGATAATAAATCATACAAACTTACAGTAAACAAGCACGCAAACATAATCAGGCTGTCTGAAGTTAAACTGTGATATAAGTGTGTGATCGTTGCCGTGTGTGTGTGTGTGTGTGTGTGTGTGTGTGTGTCGGAGTGTCGCAGCGCGCAGCAGCGCAGCAGAGCGCACGGCCGCCTGCAGCCTGCGCTCTGCTGTAAACGTGTTTGACGTTGAGCACATTCCGTCCTGACTGCTTGGATTAGGTTGCCAGTACACAGAGAGGTTTCCTGTTCCCCGACATAAGTAGAACTCATCTCATTTAACCCATTAACATTTACCTCCCCTCTTCTGCTTAACTTATCTCTCCAGTTATTTCGACACTCCAAAAACAAAAAAAAACAAAAAAACAACATTAGACTAAACTTAGACAGCATGGTGTCCGTAAGATGTGATTTCAAGGAGTGGTTAGTTTTGGCTGCGCAACTTCGGCTGTAAACCAGCGAGCAGGCCAGTACAAGTCCGTTCAAGTTTAAATAAAGTGTGGAGTTTTCATGTCTGGAGACGGTCCGATGGTTTAATGGTTTTTATTAAGGTGTTTGCTCGATTAAAGACTAATGGTAAAACTCATCGGTTTCGCGTTGGAGACGTTCAGTGAAGTGAAAATACTGTCCGTCGACAAAAAATGTGCGCAGAGAGAAAATAAGATGTTGCTGAGCCCACTGAGACCCACCGACCCTGTTGCGCCACTTAGACATTTATATATTTACCATAAGCCTCTAATTTTGGACAAATTGTGCTTCCAATTTATCCAGAAAACACCAAAAGTTAAAAAAAAGACGCTATAACTAAAACGGCCGCGTTTGCTAAATGTTAACGTCGCAAAAAGCGCATGTTGTTTTCAGTCTAACAGCTACTATTAAAGCCTTCATCAAGCTCAAGTGATGAAATGAAATCTGCCTAACAGCCTAAAAGTCGCACTTCCGTCTCGAACACAGTCAGAGACAGCGCGGCTGTCAAAATCTACCCTCATTATTTCAAATCTGTTCGTTCACTTTTAGCTTAAAGCGATCACAAAATATCGAAAGAATCCAGCTCCGGAGCAACTGAGGCAGCCACACGAGTTTCTGCTACTTCACTACACTTCTGACCTAATGCTGAGAAAATAGGAAGGAAAAAAAGTCACCTTGTAAAAGTTTCCTCGAAACTCTGTGCATCACCAGTTCTGAGAATCCAGTTCTAAGAAACACAGACAGCAGCTCAATTCTCGGAATTTCAACACAGGACCGTACCATTATCTGCGAGGCGGGGGAGCCGCTCTCCGCCAGCAGCGTCCTCTCAACCACTTCCCTTAAATATTGTTCGAAATAAAACATAGCCGCTCTGTTAGTAATATTTATTAACCACGTTTAAATAACTGGTGTGAAATACGTATTAGATATTACCGGTTATTGACATTGTTGCTTACTGATTCATCATCCCCGTGTAGTGGCTGCGTCCAAGTGCAAGGTCAGCTGACCGAGTTATAAATACCGTGGGGAATATGAGAGCATGTTGCCGCTGTAAACCTCTCTGTGGGTGCCGAGAAGAGTTAAGAAAGTCAGTCATCTTATCCTCTAACAATTCGACATATAAGATTTCCCCCTTCTTGTTCAGGTCCGGTTTTTCATTTCACGTTTTCTTCCTTCTGAATCGCTCAGTTTCAGCGGCCAGTTAAAGTTGCCATGCTGATTAAAAACCGCATGCTTTCTGCGTCAACTGCTTAAATTGATTACATTTCGGACAATATATATATTTGTGACTACTGTAATTCTGAGCCCTTTTTTTTACATACATCTTACGTAAGTTTACTGGAAAAATTTGATTTGCCTTCTGGGAAATTTATTGCTCAACAATTTAGTGTGTCATAAACTTGACCTCAGATCTTAGAGTGTGTGCGGCCTTTCGTGCATACAACAAATGCTAAGAAGCCCTATTTTTAACGTCTCACATAAGCTGTAGAAAGTGTGCGTAAAGTCCTCAACTCTCCAAAAGGCTTACTTGCACTCGTCTGTGTTCCCACCACTTCCTGTCTCGCAATTGCAGCTGTATATTAATCTGGGTGACAAAAATCCTTAGTACCTACCAATAAATGAGTAAACAAAACCAGGAAACTAACAAAACCAGGAAACTAACTGTCTTTTATTATTAAAACAACTTACAAGAATTTCCTATGTAACCCTGAATCAAAACCCGGTCTGCTGTATATTGTAAATAATATAAAATAATAACATATTGTCTGAGAACACACTGTTATATGGTGTACTGTGTCAGTGAACCAGTGTGTCATGATGTGCTCATACATATCTGACCACTTTCCAGATAACTCTCTCTTCTAAATAACTCCAAGTCAGCTGCCAAGTGGCACAAAACCAGTGCTTTTTATGGCTTCCCTTTAATTCACCTCTTCATTATGAAGGCTCTTGATTGCCTATTGTAAAGTGTTGCATGACTTTTATTCTGTAAATAATTCATATTTACAAGGCACCTTCACTGCGCAGTATATTAAAGTTTATGTTAAAATATTAGTAATGCTTTTTGTTTAATTATGTGCGTTTAATCAATAAAATGAAATTCCCTTTCTGCTGACTTTTGGCGTACTGTGAACGTTCACATGCAAGATGATCCCCATTTCTACATCCACACATAGCTAAATTTTGAAACAGAAAGGGTTTCTCGTGTTTTTTAGTTGTTTTGAATGTATAAAACTAGCATCTGTTGGCATCATGTTTCAGTCTCACCCGTGAAACTGCGAAACTTACATGGAGGCAGGTTGGAACAGAGGAAAAAAGGAACTATAGTGATCTAGAACTAGAGCCAATGACTGAGACTTCACTTGTCATTTTCGTCATGGAAAGAAATTATTAAGATTTGATCAGTGATAGTGAGCCCGATACTTTTTTGGCACTTCAACAATATCATACTGTGCTCATTATCAATAGTGGTGTTGTGCAACTGCTTATATTAGCACCACACCTTTGATTTAACCTTAATAAACCGGCTTCCAACACATCTCAACCGGCATTATCAAACACAGAGAGGAGTAAAGTTTATATTTAATCATCGATGTAAGTCGCCTGCAAATATTGTATTGTTCTGCTTAACTTATCAGCCTTTCTCCCACTCACATGAAAAACAGTGCAAAGTAAACATTTAGGACGGAAAGCTGTCAAGTTTCTTTTCATTATGTGCTGCAGAAAATATCCACTCTCAGACTGAATCTTTCCCCATGAAATAAATGTGCACAGCAGCTCAACAGGTCTAAATTACAGCTGTTCAGGTGGCTATGGCAACAAAGAGGTCTATTTCTAGTTAATGTTTTCGCTCTAGATGTTTTTCCCCTGCGGTTATCTTTAGTGGCCCAAGTTTCTGTGGGTTGTTCATCTTCACATCCTTTGAAAGAAGCAATAATTTGGCCTGAATGAGAAGAGATAAAACTTGTGTAAGTCATAGGACGGCAGAAATTAAATGCTGTTTTTCTGGTTAGGTTGTTTATTCGCAGGCAGGAGGATGCATAGATTTGATCAGTCAACCGTTTCCTTGCTTATATCAGTGCAAAATCTCGGTGTCACATTGGAGCTTTACTGCTGTAAAATAACAGCTCAGCCAGAGCAGATGTGGAGCACATGAAGTGCTGCGTGTGATAAATGTTGTACATTCAAAAGTTTAATCAACACAATCGCAAGAACATGCTACTTTGGGTTGCTGTTGCATAAGAACTATCCACCAGTCTGTTTTGTTTTCCCTGCAAAAGGAAGGCCTGATTCTGCTGCACCACAAAAAAATCATCACCACTATCTGCTGACAGAGAAAAAAATGCATCTGTTATTGCTATTGGTGACAGAGATGAACCCAGTTTTTTAAACTGGGTTAAAGGTTTCCTTTTAAAGCAATTAATCGGGTACTCCAGCAGGCTTTTTTTTAATGTTAATATTATTATTGCTCTTCTACAATGCTGTGAGGCTTTTCAGAGACAAATTCTAAAAAAAAATGGTCACAGTCGAAGCAGATGAGGCCGAGATTTCCAGACTTTCAGTTCTTCACATGTTCCAAAAACACTAGGTCTTACATTTCCTATATTTTAATGATGTCTGTCCTTAGACTCTTCTTGCCAGTTGAAGTCTCACATACTCAAAGTCCAGTCCTTAGGTTATTTATAAGTTTTTTTACTCTTCGAGTCCTCTGCAAAAGAACTCAGATGACATCAGGGTTAATTTGAAGAAACTTTAGAAAGCTCCTTCAAAGCCACAGAAAATAATTCACTGAGTAAGACTAACCATGACAAGTAACCCAAGGCTACAAGCGCTCCACTATGTTTTGGTTGTGAATCACTGATTTAAAATAACAACAAAAAAAAGAAAATCTCTAGATAGATAGATAAATAGATAGAAAGCACCTTTTCAGAAATAATTTCCATCACATATGACTGTTCAGGTACACTCAGCATGTATGTGCAGCTGTAAACAGGAAGCAAAGTTGTAGAAAAAGCTAGTGGAAAACTCAGCAGTGAGGAAGAGTAGAAGACAATTTTTTTTTTGCTTGGACCAACAACAGAGCTGAACTGCTGCTGAAACATAAAAGGCTGTCACGGCAGCAGAAAAATTTAGATTGGAAGCAACATGAAGGACATGTCATGATAAAAGACTCAATCAGGAAGCAAATGTCTGAAAGTAAAGTTCCTGCCTGTTGAAACTACAATGTAACACCAAGGTTATCAAACCAGAATGGACTCTGCAGCATTTCTGTCCACTTTAAAGTGGCAATTTAAAACCCCAGGCGTGAACAAAAGAAAAAAGGTTATGCGCTTTAAACAGAAAAAGTAGTTGTGTGGATGAAGCTTGATATATGGGCAAAATTGTTGTAACTCAAATTTAAAAGTAAAAAAAAAAAAAAACCTGAAGAGGTGAAGAAATAAACAAAAAAGAGAAAAAAAAGAAGAACATTTCTTAACTTGTTCACACAGACGTCCTTTTTCATTTTTCAGCAGGATCCGTCTGAAGAATGAAAAGCAACACTGCCTGGGGTTTTGCCAGCCGACCCTGGAACAAATTTGTTGCTGTTCCTCACTCCTTCTCCCCACCCCCCATTTGTGAACTCGGCTGACCCGGGGGCCTAGACACAGACCCCGGGCACGTGGTTGCCTGACAAGGATCAAAGGTCACGTCAGGAAAATATGAGTCTAAAACTAGTTTAGCCTTCACCCACACATAGCCATGTGGTGGTGGGTGGTGTGGGGGGGGGACATAAGCATTCAGCTCTGTTCAACAGGAGCATGCACTTGAATTTGGGGAGTAGCATGCGTGAGAGGAAAAAAAGTTTTGCACGATCTATCTGTGCTTGCCAGGTCGTAAGACTGTTCTTTCACATACCACAAAATTACCACAGAAAGGCAAAAAATGCATAGCAGAAAGCTTGTTTATGATTAAAATGTCTGGGGGGGTGAAACAATACCTGATGCTTGTATTTATAGCACAAAGTTCGGTGTTCCTTTTCAACAGCTGATGATGAAGTATACACTGCACACAATCCCGAAACACTGATTATGGAAAGTGCATGTGAGCTAGACGGTGAAATGTGAACTGCTTTCATGCATTCATGACTTACTGAGAAGTGTATGTTTAAAATAAAAAACACAGGCGGTATGCAGTCTTTGCATAATATCTGCTGAACTCAGGTGACTGAGACACACCAAATATGCTGTGGTGTCAACCTGTCAATAAGGTGTCGTTCTGCACAGATAACAGGAGTCAGTTTGGGTTAGCTAAAGTACGTGTGGTTGCCTGACTATAAATTCATATTTGCTTTCTGATCTTAATCTCTTGAGAGTGAGAACAACCTGACATGAACCACAACACAAGGCCAACACACCAAATATTCCCTAAGTTCTTAATTGATACGTTTGGGTGTCTGTTGAGTATTGATGGTGCAAGATATGCTGTCAGCTAAAAATTGCAACTAGCATTTAAACTACTTTTTGACATTTTATAAACCAAAAAGACTACTGGTTGATTTAGAAAATAAACACCAGGTTAAATAGTCTTCAATAAAATTGTTTTTTACTGCCCTGAGACACTGTAAAAATGGCTTTAGCATAATAAAACCAAACCAGACTATCTTGTCAGTGCAAGTTCCAATGCTGCAACCATTAAACCTCAAACACTCTGGTCTTAAAGGTCACATTATGGTTCTGTCACCAGTTTAAGTGAATTTTATCTGGCAGCATTCTGACATGTACATACATATGTGGTAAACCACATGTGGCAACAGTAAAACATGTTTGAAAAGTTTTTTTGGCCAACTTTCAATATTTTAAACGCTTTTTCATACAATGTTTAATCTGCATGTCTTCTGATGTGGCGTTCGAGTGTTGAAGATAAGTTTCATAAAAGGGTAAAGAAAAGTACAGTTTGCTCCTTCAACATCAAACAGGAACCCTCCTCTTCATTGCTTTCATATCTGTGGTTTCCACAGCTTGGCTCGGCCCCAGACAAGAGGACGTGCTTCTGCTAAGTTTCATATAAGCCCATAAAGTTTCCTCTCAGCACTTGTGATATGAGGCTTATAAATCCAGCGTTTTGTATTGCAACATTTTGCTTCTTATCACTGAAATGGTTCAGCTCAATTTAATGCAGTCTATGCTAGACTTTGTTGTTGTTACAGGTGCACTGAAAGGAATTTAGAGCATTGCAGTTGCATCGTGGTGCATCTGAGCACTGAATCATCATGGCAATGAGCCGGCAAGAGTGAAAGTGAATGAAATATGTTACAAGCAAGTAATGAAACAGTGACAGTTTATTAAACATTTTTATGTCAAGTCATCATTTTCACTGTACAGTGGTTTCATGAGTGTGTTCAGCAAAAAACAGGCCACTCTTTGCAACTGTAAAAGTCTTTAATATATTACAATATTTGTATTATCTCTCTTGCTTTCAAGTCATCAGAGGACAACCGCTAATGTCCTCGTGGTCCAAACCTTGAATAAAATGCTTAGAGGGGGATACGTGAATGGTGGCTTTGTTGCACCAAAGCAGAGAATTTATCCTCAGTTGTAAAATGGATTTCACATGCAAAGAGAAGGTCAACTCTGGAGGCCACTCGATGCATCAGGACCTATGGAAAGTCATGCGTCACTGTCTGGGGCTTGTGCAGACAACACACACTTCTCAGTGGGAGTAAAGTCAGAATACATAAGTGGAGAAAGACATGTCACATATAAGGTTTGCCTGACAGCACAAGATCTCACAAGATTTTTTTTTTTTCTCTTTAAATCACCATTTTATTTGCCATAATTTCAACTTTTTGATCCTGTTTTTTTTTTTTAACTGTTTTGGGTATGTGTTGTTTGTAATAGTA
>JAUZTA010000005.1:6900839-6915027 GCA_034780835.1 Ctenochaetus striatus | reverse complement strand
TGTTGGAAACATTTTGGTTAATGTAAATACACAACTTAACAAAATTTATAGCAGATGTTTTTAGACAACTTAACGTGGAAATGTAAGTTTGAATTCAGTTGTTTCTACAGTGTAAATATAATCTAAGTCAAAGCCCTGCATTCAGGGATTTCCTTGAGTAAAAGTGCAGAAGTTTTGTCAGCAAAATATGTTTAAAATAGCATAAAGAATACAAAAATATATACAAAATATGGTTTCTCTTGGTATGTATCATGTCACTGGATTATTATTTCTGATGCATGTGTATGCAGTGTTTTAATACTAGTTTTGACTCTTAGACACTGTTGAGCGGATTCATCTCTAGCACTGCATCGTATTTGATAAACTCATCATTGGGTATGTATATAAAATCATGAGCTGCAAGGTAACCTCTGAATTATAGTTGAGCGAAAAATTACTCATTTATAGTACAAGTACTTTAAAATTGTAATTGTACACTTTTTTTTAATGAATATACTTAGTCATGGTTTACTTCTAACTGTGGTGTTGAAATGTTATTTTGGAAGCTTAATTTATACAGGATGGTAGCAGTGAAGCACCCTTTCAAAAGTCCTCCTCTGATCACTCCACTGCTCCTAAACACTGGGAGGGATGATAAAGAGTGAGGGAGGAGGGAAGCCTCGACACAAGGCACACAGATGGCTACACCTTGAATACAGCCCTCTAACCCGGGGTTAATAAGGGTCAAAGGCCAGGGGGTCGATTGGGTCCTCGGTCCGAATTGAATGACATCACAATTCTCATGACACAAAAGTTGTGGCTGTCTTACTCCCAAAGTTTGTAGGCATGGCCTTAAGTTGGAGGTAATCTTCACGGGACCAAAGCTATGACATAAACAGGATGTAAAATATAGGGTTGTTGGCTAATGAACAACAACACGTATGGAATTTGTTAGGTGCACAACTTTATTCAGTGAGGTTGCTCAGGTTCACAGCTAAAGAAGAAACTCAAAGGACATGTCAGTCAAAAAAAATATTATCCTTTAGGCAAAATATTGATTTTTTTAAGTGTGGTTTTGTTTCATGGTGATGGATTTATTTGTGAAGTCTCTTTTGAACTTTAGCACTAAATTATTTTTGGTATTAAGACCAGAGTTACTCTAATGTGATATTTTTTTGTATCCAACAGCAGGATTAAAGATGTTTAATCTGAGTTTGTTTTTTAGCCTCTTGATCAATACTTTCTCTGATGGAAAACAAATCTGAGCAAAAGGAGAGTAATTACTTTAATCAGCTTGTTAAAAAAACTCAAAATGAATACTCATGTTTTAAATAAGCAACCTCATGCTAACACGTTGGAAAAATCCCCTCACTTTAATGCAGTGTTTGTAGCTGCTAATCAGACTGATCAATAATTAACTAAATCAGATTTAAAGGTCCAGTGTGCAGCATTTAGTGGCCTCTAGTGGTGAAGCTGCAGATTGTAAGTGATTGAAAGTCTTTTTTCAAGCATGTTAAATATCCTCATTAAAAAAAAAAAAAAATCAGGGCAGGCCCTCTACGGAGACAGAGTTTCATTCTACGCCCCTGTAGAAACATGGTGGTGCAACATGATGGACTCCATGAGAGAGGGCCTGCTGCATGTGTACATTTAAATGGCTCATTCTAACTAAATGGAAACACAACAATTCTTATTTAAGATAATTATACATAAAAAATATGCCTATGGGTATTATATAGATACAGTCAAAAGTTTGGAAATTTAATCCAATACCTTTGGAGAATTTGGTATCGGCAGTAGAATTTTAAAAAAAGGTTCTGTGATTTTTTTTTTTAGCAATAATTAGTTTTACAACATACCTGAAAAATTTTACTACTGTTCTGTAATGCATAGCTTCAGAGGTTGATGGAGTTATCATCAATACCAAACGACCTGTCAGCGTCCATCACTGCCATCAACTCTCATTGCCTGGCAGTCTGACAGCAGCAGGGTGTTAGGGTGTCCTGAGGTGCGATGAAAAGCAGCTCTTAACCCCCACAGTCAGATCCCGTCCCTCTGTCCTGCTCAGTAAGCACTTAGCTCTGGACACCATGCTTCTCACAGCAGCTCCTCAGATGGGAGAGGAAAGAAACGGAGGGGTGCAGACATTATCTGGTGAGACACAAAATGTCTAAAACAACACAAAGCACTGGGGGGTTTCCCACAGAGTTTAGACCGGCCAGTGAGGAGGGAGGTGGCGAGGGCAGGGCAGAGTCCTTGGGACAAAGAGTAGAGGTCATCTGAGACTCAGGGCCTGGGGCAAGAATTCAAGATGAGCGTTTTTGATCTGAAAATGTAAACTAAATTCAGGTTGCTGTGTTTGTGTGTATCGCTAATTTCAGTATCAATATTATTTTACTGCCTTGATAACAAGAGGCATACGTTTGAGTTTTGAGAATAAAAATCACAAAAATTAGTAAAACATATATCTTTAATTTACTACTCATGCTGATTGGATTTTTTTCAGCTTAACTTAAATGAGCCCAGCCAATCATGAAACGATAACCGGCACCAGTTTCGATCATGTGGGCAGGTGTCTATTAGATCCTCTCTGTCAGCCAATGAGAGGGTGATACACATCCTCCATGACACAATGACCCAAACATCTCAAGAGCACAAATAGGCCATTTTGCACACTCAAAATGTGAGCCTTGCTTACAAACACGGGTCAATATTTACCCCTCAGTGCACTCAGACCCCCGGGTGGAAGCTAAATTGCTGTTGCTGACCAAATTAAGAACAGCTGACCTGATGTGGGTGTTAAGTGGACGCAGAGATGTCACCAGAATGGTAATCTTTTAGCATACTAGTACACTGGCTTTTGTCTTGCCCATCCCTATGGGAGGATAACAAGAGGCTATAAGCTCCTTATCATCACATTACAATTATGGAGGATGAATCAGGGGCTGTGGCCCTGTGGACCCTGCTCTCATACCGCTATCCTTGTTTTGTTTTCAGCTCCCCAGATAGAGAGTTTTTATTATGCATGCATGCAGCTCCTCATTGTGTATTGGAGTGTCACTGCAAAACCGAGCAGTTTTTCTTTTCTTTTTTTTTTTTGCTGCAAAACAATTGAAAAACCTCCCGTACTCCAACCTCCTGCAGCAGAAGTGATTTCTGAAGAGGCCATTGTTTCACAGTGGAAAAGACATGCTGAAGTGTTGCTTGAGTGCACTTCACATATGAAGCTTTAGTGAAGCACCAGTGAGCAGCAGCATTCAGTGACATTTGATAAATGCAGCACCATCAGGTTCAGAGCTTGTCATGTGCTGGTTCCAGGTTTGAAGAGACCAGCACTGACTTGCTTAAAGTGTCAGATACTGAGAGGGAGTCCTCTGCCTGCACTAAATGTTAAGAAGCTGAGGATTCATTTAAGTCTGCATGCTTTGAAACTCTTTTTACATGGTGGCTTCCTGAAGAGTTAAAGATCTGTCCAAAGAGTTTATCTTCAAGTTTATCTTCAAGTTATCTGCTAAATATGTGTAACTGAACTCAAGAGCATTGTTACATATGTTATATATTATCAGAAAGTGGTGTGAAGACAGCACATAAAGCTGTAAGAAAAGATGATATAAGTTTAAGTTTTTGAGTTTATCACTAGCTCATTCAACTCACCAAAATATAATCTGACAGAAAAATGCTTTAAGTGTTGCCTTCATTATATTTTTGTGCGCTGAGTGTGTGGTTTGTTGTGTTTAGTCTCTTCTGATTATGTATTCAGCTTGCAGTTGCCACCACCTCCAGCCCTGAACGACATGCTGTGCATGAAGGTTTTCTCATGAGGGAGGCAAAGCTCAGTTTCAGAAGATTGATTGATGAAGGTTTTCTCACCACCAAATCTATTTGTACAACTGTTTGCTATAAAAGGTCCGTTCCTTAATATAATTGCCTCTGATTGATATTTTGTTTTATTATACATTTTATCAGTTTAACTCACCAGTTAGTATTTGCTGAGTGCAATTTTCTTAAAAAGGACATTAAAAGCTCAAGCTAAACTGTTTGCAGCTTGTCTGATCAAGTGACTGAAAAGCCAACAACTTAGCCAGACCTCTTTTCCTTTGGACAGACCAGTGCACAGACACTTTAGATTATTTGTCGGAATATTTTGGCTTTAAATTGATGGTATGAAGCCAAGATGCAGATGCAAAATGATAGACACATTTCAAAGACAAAGCCCAAGTTGTAACAAACTCAAAACTCTTTCAGCTTCTTTTTAATTTTCATCAGTGAGGATCAGACTTTGCTGCACAAAGTTTGTTGGTCTTGCTGGGCCAAAAAGTTGAGATGGTAATTGGAGCATCTGTATGGAGGGATGTCTTAATGTGAATTGTCACCTGCAGTGAAAGTGTATCTTTATTATCCTCTTCTTAAGCCTTCATGAGCATATGGCCAGTAGCTCCAGAGAAAACAAGTCCTCCACTCCTCCTCCTCAACACTTGCAACAACATCTCCTTTGAAGATGCTACGACTCGTGATGTAGCACCAGAGTTACTCGGTTTTAATGGTCACACCATCATCAGTCTGTGTAGCTCCAAGCTAATAAATTTTACACTTTCAGTGTTTTTTGTGTCATGTTGATTCTAAACTCCTCCTCGGAAGCTAAACTTCCACCGGTTTGTTTTTGAGTTTTCTCAAAAACAACCAGCTAAATCAAAAAGGGATGAATTGGAGTGACGGGACAAAGAACAGTGTTCATTCACCATTGATATCCAGAGCATAAACTATTCATTAGCCTTGATGTGAACCACCGCTGACTACTTCCACCCCCATCAAGTACCATAACAACCTCAAGAACAATACTACGCCGATCCACCCGCAGAGGCGGAGGCGGTGAAGGTTTCCGGTGAGTGTCAGAGGGACACAAGTGGGGAACCTGTCACTGTTGTCGCCGTGATTGTGAGGGAAGGTCATCAATCACAGAGCACAGGCAAGGGGCAAGACCTGCCCTGCCTCATGTTTACTACTCTCTGCTTTAAAATGTTTGGGAAAATACAGCAATAAAAAAGTGGGGTTTTTGTTCGAGGAGGGGGAAAGGAGAGGGGATAAGAAACAATCAGACAAAAGACGGAAGGAACGGACCAACACTGGTAAACAGCACAAATTGCCTTAAGAATGGCGTCTTCACTGTGGAGCCTCCTCCATCAAAAGGACTCCTGGTCCTCCATCAGGTATGGAAAGGAGCGACCTGTTAGCACTTCACAGCTCCTCTTATCTGAAGAGAACAGCCTGGATTTAGGGGTTCTCAAAAAGCCTTTAAGACCAGGACCTTTGGGAGCGGCCAACAATAAGCCTTCTTTAGCACGGTGAAAGTGACAGCATGGTCCTCCCCCCTCTCAGCCATTAAACCTCTTCCTGGATAAACAAGGGGAAGGCCCTTTATGAAGATGGAGAGGGTCACAAAGAGAGGACCCATTGAGCCACTGAGGGGCCCGTCTTTGTTTTTGTGTTTCGGAGGGTCTTCTCAAAGGATGCTCTGATAGGAGGGGGAGCTCTAGTTTTGTCTTTAAGTCCTTGTTACTGCCAGTTTTCCCTCAGCTGTGCCAAAACAGAGATGTAAACTTAATTGACTGTATCATTTGCTCAATGTAAGAAGTTTTAATAAGTTTGAGATGATTTGATTTGTTGACCCGCTGACTTTTATCTTGAATGGCAGAGTTAAAAACATTGTTTAGTCTTTGCTCTTTAAAAAATTGGCTCATAAAAAATATAAAATCAAGATTGCAAGATATGTGCACCTGTTTTTTAACTCTTCAGAATTATACACAAAGTGGTCACTGCTGCATTTATTTCTGTTATGACCTAATCCCTCAAATTCCATGAATATTAAATCAGGAACAAGCCAGTGGTCATGGATTGTGTGAGGGTGTTTGCCTCTGGAGGTGCCACTGTTTGATGCTGTCAAAGGGAGGCCCTGTCTTCTGGTGATGGGCTGCCAGGTCTGTTGATGGGTTGCCAGATTCGGGGGCAACCTGCTGTTGGAGCCGCGTTTGTCTTCTGAGTGTGAATGAGGGGCACCTGTGACCTCTGGCCACGCTCTGCTTGCGTCCTGCTGTGTGAGCACCACGCTCAGGACGCACGCTGGGCCCGTCAGCCCTTCAGCCGTCCACTAAATGGACAACGATTGGACCGGCTCTGCAGGGCTGCCGCTGATAAGCTATTGCACAAGCGCACATATATCATCAGATCCTTTCAAATCAAACTCACGGTCTGCTTTGTGAAACAGGTTATCATACTGTATACGACACCAGTATTTTATTTAGTCTGGCCCTCGTGTAGCCCTGTCACTAAGTTCATTATTACCCACTCTGTTTCAGCATGATTTCCCATCCCATTAGCCCGGCTTACATGTCAACAAACTCTCTCCCACCTGCCCCCCTGCACCGACACAACACCTTTTGGGCTCAACACACCTCTCAGGTTCCTTACCTCATTAGAGAGGTTTTGGTTTCCAGCCAGAAGGCGGTTTCCTGTGTAACTACAGAAGTGATGATCAAATGCAAACGAGGCACATCTGATGGAGATTATATTTACAAAGGATGTTAATTTGAAAAAAACTTTTCACATGTCAGTAGTGAGGTAAAAGTGTAACCCACAACTCTGTCTGTGACACGACAACCTGGCACAACAACCTGGGAGGATTTGGACCGATGAGAAATGACAAAGACACCACTGAAGCAAGTGTTGTAGTAAAGATCGTAGAAACATTTTATTAATCTCTAAAAATACAGTGCTTTTCAAGAGCTTTTCGAGGATTTCCTTGACCTCCTGAGGCAAATCAATTGCAACAATATCAAAAACAGAGAAAATCACAGCAAGCTATGAGGCCAAGAATATCTTCTAATGTCCGTATAAAAAACACATTTGTGTGTAAACATCCCTCTCAAGTGGGTTTTGAAAATATGTACAAAATGTATAAAAATATTTTTCATTGTGGAAAAGTCCTTGAGCTGATCTCCTACCACGGCCTCCACACAGAGTCCGAGGAGAGCGGAGGTGCAACAGGTGACATGTGATGGCTGTTTTGTGCACTCAGAGGCATGAGAGCCGCACTGGGAACGAGAAAAGCAAACTGTCCATCCGGCGTTGGAACAACCTGGAAGCCGCCGTACAGCTTCATGGTGTCTGGCGAGACGTGCATCGCTGAGCCGCTTTTGCAGGGCATCTGTGGAGCCGAAACAGCTGGGATCTGCGTGCTGGTCTGTCCGAGTGCCAGTGCACACCCTGGGCGAGGTGTGTAGAAGTTCACGGCGTTGATTTGGCTCACGCAGGCCGCCAGGTGACTGAGGAGACGAGTCCTCACCTCTGTGTTCACGCCTTCACACGTGGAAAGGAAACGAGTGACTTCTCCGACACACTCACTGAACCCGGCTCTGTATTTACCCAGGACGGAAGGGTCTGTGTTCACTGCAGCTGGAGAGGAAAACAAAAATATGTATGATATATACATAAGATAGATAGATAGATAGATAGATAGATAGATAGATAGATAGATAGATAGATAGATAGATAGAGACACAAAAGCTTTGCTATAAATCTTGGTAATATGCTGACCATCTAAAGTTTAACATCCAAGAACTGCTGCATGCATCAACAAGATCAATCCAGACATGATGTTACATACTGGTCATCTGAAGCCGCTGCAGGTTCCTGAGGTGCTTCACTGTCATTTCCAGGATGTCTGCCTTCTCCAATTTGGAGTGTCTGGAGCTCTAATTGGACAAAAGTGACAATTTACTACAAAATTAGCCAATTTGCTTCATGAATTCATTTTATAAATAAGAACTCGGAGTTCAGCTTCTTACATCCTTCTTGAGAGCGTCCATGATGAGGGTCTTCAGCTGGCCCAGACTCTCATTGATGCGCGCACGTCTCCGCTTTTCCATGATTGGTTTGGAGGACTTAAAATTAAAAAAAAAAAAATGTTGAGGTCACTTTTATTTTGAGATCATGATAATAACAGCTGACAAACAGGTAAGTAAAAGTAAACCAGTCATTTCTTTTACCTTTCTGTTCTCTGACAGAGTGCGGGGCTTCTCGGGTGTGGAGTCCCCCAGCCCTCTCGCCGGTGTGGCAGCCACGGCGGATGGAGATGTTCTCTCTACGGTACCGGCTGGCATCTCGAGTCTAACAGCTGAAAACAGCAGGGAAGTCCAAATAAAAACTTAATCAATGATGTATGAAAAGTCAGTCCAGCGCGGTGAGTCCCGCCTTCTCCTGGCAAACCACAGCGCAGTTTGCTGAAGATAAATGTCCGGAATGATTTCTGCCTCCTCGCCAAGCTGACACCCGCACTGCTCCCGTTTCCAGCGCCTCCGCTCTTATTTATACAGCCCCAGCCTGCACGCGAGCGGCTCGTGTGCGGGTTTCCTGGTTTTCATCAGTCCGTCCAATGGGCGCACGGGACAAGTGCCGGGGAGGTGGCGGGCTCGTGCGACAAGACGCTCCCATTGGCTACCTGTCAGGATGCTGGGTGACAATTTTTCCCACGTAAAAGTTATTGCGGTATAACTTTATCTCCTGCGGTCACACAGATATGTTTACTCGGGTTAGATAACCTGCTTCATTGAAGAGCTCTGCCGTTGTGGATGCTGCAGAAAACTGCTAAAAAAGAGCTAATTAATGTTAAACCCCTTAGTCGATATGATGGTTTAATCTGCTCTAATGCTGATTATGCATTAATCGAGTGGGGCTCTCGATTAATTACTTTTAATAATTTCTTAAAAATACATATGGCTGGTTTCAAGCTAGCTTCATATATGTTGTTTCTTCTTGTCATGCATATTTTATTTTGGATTGCATTTTTATGTTTTTGCCTTTGTCAAACTGATTTGAGCCCACTTTATCAAGTGTATTTTTTGTGCATATTAATAGTTAAAAGATTAGATAATTCTCTGATCTTCATTCCAACTCTGTCCAATGAAGTTATACATTAAATATACTTTTTTTCTCAAAAATCTCCCAGTGCAAAAAAAAGTTTTTAAATGCATGTTATCTGTTGAGTTATTTTCAAATGAGCCTGATGTGTCATTTCTTACTATAAGATTTGCAGCAAAAACAGAAGCACCACAATTAAAGAATCAAACAAACTCTGGTGGTTTTCAAAGTTTATTAACCATTACAATTTTTCCAATTGTTATATTTAAAGAGAAATGATTTTAGTTAAGTTACAGTGAAGAAAGTTGTACACGGTTTTTTATGTATGTGTGAGTCTCTCTTTTGCTCTCTCTCTCTCTCTCTCTCTCTCTCTCTCTCTCTCTCTCTCTCGCTTTCTTCACTCTCTTTGGTTAAAGCAAAGGGGACAACATGTCCCTCTGGGCATGTCACAAAATGATTAACTAATAGTTTTGAGTTAGTCAAGTATCCAAATGGTGTGCGTATGTGTGTGTGGTCCATTGCGTGAGGACTTCAGTCTGTACATTAAGCTGGCCATTGAGATCATAGTCACAGTTACGCCATGCACAATATAGACATGGCTCTACATACATGAAAGCTGCGAGAAAGCCGGTAGCTAAAGACTGGCCATATTTATGCCAATTGAAATGTTAGAGAGTGAATGACATCAATGGATGGTTGGAAAGTCACATTCTGAGAAGGCATGTCTGATTTATTATACATCCAACCAGATTTCTTGACAGACTAAAAGGACTTGGAGTTCATGACAAATCAGACTGGCATGTTGAAAACCTAAACTATTATGTTCAGTTCACTTCAGGAAACCAAAAGCAGACACATGCAGCCCTCCTAAGCTTTTTCTTGTCTTCATCTGGCCCGCATTTGTCACTGATGTCCTATAAATTCACATCTACCAGTCAGTGTTAGACCACATCAGGTCAGTGACCCTTCAATGTAGCCAAGTTAATAAAGACCCTGTGTGCTGTGAGTGTGTCTGCGTGTGATGGGAGGAAAAAATTCACATCAGCATTGGAGATGCGTATAAAAACTGGACCAAACTCCATGTTCACATGGTTGACAGATTAAAGGAAAATCTTGCATATAGAGGATAAATGAGAAACATAATGAAGCGCTTGATGGAAATCATGTGGATCAGTTACTCTTCCCTTCACAGTTACAGATCACAACCCAAATTAAGAAGTAGGAGAGATACCAAGAAAATAAACAAAACACTAAATGAACATATGTCTGATCTTTCAAATGCTGGAGGTGGAACTGTATTCACCTGAACTCACCACTGTCACTTCTGCTATTCTGAACATTGTTACTTCTTCATGAACATCAGCACTGAACTTTCTTGCCTCTCCATCTGAAACACGCTTTTCAATCATAACATTTCCTTTTCTGCTAAATCTTCCAAAGAGTAATTCAATGAATACAGTCTCAATGTAACTATATAACCAATCAAAATAAAGCAAATTTTGTGCCTCAATAATTGGTCAGATGTTTTCGTTACATTGCATTGCCTGATTGTAAGCAGCCTGTCCTCTGTCACTCAGAATGAAGCCTGCATTACATAAAGAAGTTCCCACTGACATGCTGCAGGTTAAAATAAAACCAAGGGTAAAATAAAGCAGTTTGAGTTTTCTGCAGAAATTTGTTGTGAGGAGCAGGAGGAGGAAGATACTAGTTTCAAGGCAGACACTTAACAGATTTATGAGAGTCGCTGTTGCTTGCATGACGTCAAAAGAGTCAAACACCTTCAAAAGATATTAATACAGCCCATCAGCACACATCTGCTGAGGACGATGCTGAGCATGAAGTATCCTTACAGCGGCTAAAAGAAGAGGCCACAGCAGGCAGGTCCTTTGCATCACTTGTTTAAGTGCCTGAGAAATATCTTACACAGATACAAAAAGGTACCCTTTAATATATATAAAATAAGATGCATCAAGCTTTCAACAAAGTCCAATGTAAATAAGATGTTATGTATTTTATACTAAATGTAAATATTTGACACTCATAGCAAATGCTCCACCCTATGCAGTAGAGAGAGTGAGGGTCTTTGGCAAAGACACTAAAGGGTATCTTGCTCGTCTGCATCAGATGGCAAAGGATGTAACAAAAGCAGTGATGTTTGAGGAAGTGGGATGGGAATGTGTTACAATGAAAGGCGTAAAGTAACATGCATAGTGGTTAAAGTATAAAAGACAGTGGATTGGGAACCAAGCTTCAACAACAGGCTGCACAAATAAAGTCTGACTGAAAATGGTTTATGTCCTTAGTGACACTTACGCTGCACTCTTGTAATTTCGACTGTCAGTGGTTTGCACGCTTACAGTAAGTTATGATACGCAGCACGAGAATCTGCTAGCCAGCTAAAGTGACACTGCAAGAAGCCACACAAGTTAAAAACGCTTAGATGCGTGTTGGCCCTGTTGGTTTGTGCTGTTATGTGTGTATGTGTGGAAGTGAAGCCAGCAGACGTCTGCACTGATTGATTGAAAAAGAAGGACCTCCAACTCTGTACACTACCGCCACCCCTCCATCCATTCCTGCGTGTTGTTGCTCTTGTGATGGGTATCAGTATACTAAAACAAGGCTGAATAGCAAAGAAACCAGTCAGCCGGCAGGATAACAGCCTGACTTTGTGTGAATGGGGTACACGGCCAATTCAAATACAGGATGTATTGTACAGCTATTAACAGTATTGTACACAGCTGTCTGAACAGGCGTGCAGTCTAGTCTCATGTTTCCTTAATAGACCAATTAATGAGATTTTCTAAGAAATGGTTTATATAATAGCAATGCTTCAAAAGTCTATTTAATTTTGAATAAGAGAAAAAAACTGCAGCTTTTTTGTACGGCTTCAGGCCTCAGGAAAGATTTGGTGTGACGATCAGGGGGAAGGGACAGTTCATATGAAAACACAGATGGTGGCTCCTAAACAGGTAACGGAGATGCTGCTACAGCATCAGTTTAATCAAAAATGGAGAGAATTTCTTTATTGAAAGGGGAGCAAAGAATGACACAAAAGTCCTTTTTAATGAAAAAAAATATTTCCCCTCTTCTACCAACTGAGTTTAATTTACAAAGCGGCTCTGCAGGTAGGGCTGTCTTATTGTATGATAGAGTTTGTCTTTTGACTGGTACTGGTTGAAGGTAATCTGTAAGAGACAGTGAAAAACAATTTGTCTAATCATCTGTCTGATGTTTTTTGATAATACCTGCCCTTTCCCCAACAGTTTCTAAGGGCAACTACCCAGATGGCCCTATGTAACAGATCTGACATGTCAGGTTAATGACATCTTCAATCAGAATACATCTGTTACAATATAAAACATTAAATTTGATTAAAAATTATTTATGCAAAGTTCAGCTGTCCTGTCTTACTTCGAACAATACTGAAGGCGATCCACCTTTCAGCATTAAGACTGTGACAAAAATATGAAGTAAATGTATTTGATTCATGGTCACAGAGAATACTTAATTTTGATTGGCTGGAAAGAGTGTATTATTTTCAGACAACCACATTCGTCTAATGTAGTGTTGTGAACACAGGTCTAAATTAACAGTCAAAGCTAAAAGACTATTAAGCTTTGGATTTTCCTGCTTGTTAAAGAAATAGACTAATGCTAATTTCGAAGACGGGTCCTGCCAACATAAAGTCTACGTTTAAAATGTGTATTTCTCCAAAAAATGAATCCAAAATGCTGAATCTTTTACTGGTAAACTGGCATACACAACATGTATACTTTAATCTCATGTGGTTATGACATATAATGCAGCCTGTTCTGCATTTTGTGATAATGAATCTGTGTCAGACATTAATTTTAACATTCACTGTCACTATTTGTGGAACATTCCTGTTCTGCAGTTGTTCAGAAAAGGTCATGGTGGAGGCTCAGATGAACAGAGCAAAGGAATTTTAGACTGGAGACTTTCACATCCTGAGTCCTTGCTAGTGTTATGTTTAGACTAACTTGATGTGCCAGGCCTTAATCATTTTTACACATCTTGAATATTTATAAAACACCCATCGCTATTCTAACACTATTCTACTACAAAAGTATTTGCATGACACAACTTTAAACAAATACAGTTAGACCTTAAGTAAATCTTCAAAAAAAAAAAAAACATTGTAAACGTGTGCTTGTCGTTTTCTATTTTTATGCTTCAAATTATATGTGCTGTGAGCGCAGTATATGGTCTTTACACAACATTATGCATACCTTTCCCAGTATGACGCACATCTTAAACAACATTACCCACACCTAAGACAGCGTTACAAACACCTAAAAGCGTGAAGTTCGACCAGCATCATTATGTATGTTGGAAGCAGAATGATGCGATTGTGTGTGTGGCATCTAATGGCTGCACTTTTCACAGCCCAATGTCAGTGCAAGATTGTAACACCAGAAAACAGCCTCAGAAATCCCCCAAAACCTCCAATCTGTGACATGCTTACAGCAGAGTCCGCTCTCATAAAAGTCCAAACAGACTTTTGTGGATTTTGAAGGTTCTAAGTACTGTGATAACATGAGGTGGAATAGGACTATGCCTATATGGGGTTATTCATATTCCCAGAAATGGTCGAGACATTGACCATCTGGGGCAGAAAACTTATTGTTCTAAGTGAAAGTTTTCAAATTAGTCACTCAGACTCTGAGCATATTGGGAGAACTGTTGTTTTAAAGACAAGCCTAAAATCTGGAAATTCTACAGAAATATAATAAGTAGATGAATCAATTACTGCCCACAGGGACTAATAACTAAAGCAATTATGGTGCTGTAGAAATGAGTAACAGTAATGAGTAATGTATTGCATTTTTCCAGTCAGGAGCACAACACCAGTTAGATGCATACGGTAGATTACAGGCTCTTAGCAGTTGCCAGTGGCATTAAAACAATAAAGCATTATATTTGATAGGTTATGGCAATATTCAGTGCACATTCATCAAATGGAAAAGAACACTTGGTCCAAATGGAAAAATAGTATGCTATTAAGGCACAATGCTGTCTGGTGTAATATTGATTAGTAAATGGGGTGAGAGAGATAAGCAACATTGTGCCGTCTCTTTAAGATTTACTTTTAAAGCCTAATGCTAAAACTAACATGCTCACATGTGTTCACAGGTTTTTACGCATGTAAATGCATACAGTTCTGTTAAAGAGGAAGTCCTCAATTAACACCAAAACAATTACACCAACAGATATTTTCTTTTTCAAATTTTTATCATTAAAACTTTTTGAACACACACACACACACACATATTTG